>JAPKLY010000053.1:1095247-1249647 GCA_026898435.1 Prunella vulgaris | reverse complement strand
CTTGAAATCAACCTACACTTGGGTACGTAACTCTCAAGGAGCTATCACCACCTCCATAATGTGGGTCTCAGCCACTTCCTGATCAGTCCTGGAGGGAGTCTCGGACTGACCAGAGGTAACTTCACCACCTTGGCCTTCTGCTTCATGTTCCCCCTGGGCCTGAGTCACCTCCTTCTGAGGACTCTTCTCAGCTTCGTGAGCCACCTCCGGCTCAGTTGGGGGGTTCAGCAACCGGAGTCACTGAAGGAGTTGGAACTGATGGAGTGGTTGTGGTGATGGATTTGGCAATGGTCACAGTCCTTGGCTCTGGGATATCCGACTCAGTCTCGGATTCATCCCTCAGCATCGTCTTTTTCTCAATGGGTTCAGCAATCGTAATCCCCTTCACCTTCACCTTTTTGGGGGCAGGCTTGGCTGGATCCTCCTGAGCCTTCGAACTGGTTCCCTTGCCTTTTCCCTTTGACACTTTCTTTATCTCATTGTCGTTCATCCTCTTCACTGTCTCGACAGCATACTGGAAGAGAATGTGCATATCCTTGAAGTCGATCAGAGCAGCCTGATCGATATCTCCAAATTGCAGACTCTGGAGCATGAATGAGAGCCTCGATCCGAAGTGGGGGTTCTTCGCAAAGAAGAACTGATCCCCCTTGCGTTCCACCTTCTTCGACTCCTGAACAAACTTCTGGAGGAAGTATTCCTCCCAATCCACTTTGGCATTCTCCACTATTGTCGCCATCACTCTGATCTTTGGCTGGGAGATCTACTCCATTCCCCCAACAAAGCCCATTATGCTCTGAACGACCACCTCAAACATAAGCTTATAGGCAGGCAACAGAAGCTTCTTGTTCATCGTGCTGAAAATCTCCTGAGCCTCAATCAAAAAAGTGTCAAGGCAGGCCTGCTCATCTCCCGCCTTGTACACTGATGGATCTGAAAGTTGTTCCTCGTCAGTGGAATGAAGCAGCTTGTATGTCCTCCTGATCAAGTCCCTCATGTTCACCTTCTCAGAGAAGTGCTGAACAAACCTCTTGCCATCCTTCTCAACCGTTCTCCTGAGCGGAATCACTGATTCCCACTCACCATCGTTGTTATGTGTCATATTCACATAGAAGGCAGTGATTTGATGGGGGCAGGTTTTAGCAGGCTTGATCGAGAAAATTCAAGGAGCCCAGCAGTCTTGATGGCTCCATAAACTTGTCTGAGCTCTTGGATAGTTGATCGGTGGGAGAAGTCGACCAACTATTCCTATGTAACCTTCGATTCCACAGAAGAGATAGCAGTGTGGAATCTCTTGGCGTCATCAAAGGACATGGTGGGTGCAGAAGAAGCCATTGATGATGAACTTGAAGAAAATATAAGTTGCAGAGAATAAGTGTAGGTAAGATATGAGTGCATAAAATTGTGCAAAATGATCTCTTCATATTTTTATACCCAAAAATTCAGTTTCAATGAATGGTTCAGATTTAAAACCCTTGAGATTCAATGGTGGAGATTACTCCGTTGTTTTTGCATGTATCAAAAGACGTGCCTTTCCATTTTCAAAGGTAATAATTTGAATTTTTACGGAAAACTATTCCCGCCCACACTTGCATTAAATGCGTGTCAAAGGATGTTTGAAATAAATACCCATTATTGCATTTAATAAAAACTGAATAATAAATGAATGACTGGGATGCGAGTTAAAAACCATTTGATTGATGTGGTGTCAGACAAAATCGGAAGTGATGCAAGCAAGTCATGATGAAAGAAAGTTCAGGAAAACACACCAGTCAGTCAAATATAGAAACCTGACTGATACCTCGTGAGATCGATCAGGGTGACAAGCCCTGAAATCTGTGTCTTGAACCTAAAACCATCCTGATCCTGAAGATCTTAAATTTGATGTCTGTTCCCCCTAGAAACCATCCATCTCTCTGCAACCTGATCCTGAGTTAATTATCCTTCTTGACCATCTTGTTCAATCCTGAACCAGGATTCATACTGAATCCTCTAAACCTGGGTCAAGAAGTCCTAACTTGTTGGTCCCGAAACGAGTGTAATCAGTGTATGGGGGGATACACTGATGTCAGATTTTTCTAAATATTCAGAAAAATGCTCTTACACTCTCAGTCAGGAAGATCCTGAAGTTACTCAGTAAACTGAAGGTCCATAGGGGCAGCAGGGACAGTTCAGTAGTGAGTCAAATAAGTTGAGTGTGAGTGATGTGCTCAGAAGCTCAGTAGAGATAACAAACCTACTGACTGCTCGGAAGCAAGACAGTTGGACTACTATCTCAGTAAGCTAGAGTACGTGCGGAATGTGAGCCCTTAGTGTCTACTCGTTTTAGTTTCTGAAAACATTTTCTCTGAGTTTGCTTAGTAAATGGTGATTAAGGCTGGTGCACAGTATTAAGATTCAGGATGATTGATTCAGCCTGAATATCAAAACAATGCAGTATGTTCAGTTTAATATGAATGACAATTATGGTCCTGAACACGAAAGTAAATCAGCACACAAGGGTCTTTTTAACGTGGTTCGGAGATAACCAATTCCTACGACCACGGCCTGATTTAACAGGAAGCTATCCTCAAAACCCTGAGGATAGGTACTTGGGTTTTACGTGCCAAGGGACACGAATAGCCAACTTTCTCTCTTAGGAACTGAACCCTGGGTGGTTTTACAAGTCCCAGTCCATCTAACCAACCAATCTCGCAGCCTGAGTGGTTTGGTATTCTTGGTTTCCAACTAAGATAGCTCTAGCAATACAAAATAATGCTAAATATTAGAGCTATCGATCTAAGCAAATACAGAGTGAATCCTACTACAACACTAGGGAAATTTAATTGCAGAGTGTTGTTCAAAGTATGCTTTGAGTGCTTGGATTCTTGAGATCTTTCGCTTGGAAATTTCTAGTTAGCCTTGAATGGGTGCAAGACTCTCCATATTTATAGGCAAGATTCAAAATAGATCCGTTGGAGGAGATCTACCCAAATCTTTCCTAGTTTAGGGTGGTTGCAGGCTAGATGTACAGTTGACCTAATCACCATGCTTAATCTGGCAATTTTGTCCCGCCGCCTGCAACTCTGAGACGCATTAAATGCCGCATTAACTGCTGCGCAGACTCCATACATGCGTGTCACAAGATCATTGGCTCTCCGTACAAATGGCTAGTTGACCATCTGACACTTGTCCTTCCTCGTACATTCAATACTCTGAGTCTCTTGTTAATTACTCAGCCTAAATGTTTGTCTTTATCGGAGTCTTACTGACATTCAATTTGTCTCTTTGTCCCATAGCATAAATAACCTTTTTGCTTTGGACTTACATGATTCAGGTAAATTGAACCAAGGCCTAATTCAGGTCTTACGAGCATTCAGCTCGGCCTGTTAGGTTATTCAGCCAAGTATGTGTAACGTTTTTGCTTTGGACTTACATGAGTCAGATAAACTGACTCAAGGCCTAAGTCAGGTCTTACGAGCATTCAGCTCGGCCTGATAGGTTACACTTACTCTTCACTGACTAAGTTCTGTCCTGAGCATGCTTAGTGTACTCAGTAGAAACATCAGTCAATGGTGTTCCGGATGGTCTTCAGGATGGATCTTCAAACATCGGTCTTCAGCTTCAGTTCAGGCAATCTTCAGTAAGACTGACTCTGACCTTCTTCAGGGCGAGTTGCACTTCAGACTTCAGTAAATTGGGTCGACTCCAATCTCCTTCAGTCTTCAACACGTTCCCCCTGAACTAAATCCCTAACCTGACTATCCTGAACTAGACTATCCTGAACAACTATACTTAGGCAAATTCATCAGGGGTTTTGGGATCTAATCAAAATATTCAGATTGTCCCAACAATTTCCCCCTTTTTGATGATGCCAAAACCCTTAAGCAAATTCCTATTCATCAAGACAATCAACTGACTCAGTCAGTGAAATAAGTTCAGTACCTTCTGACAAACTAAGCACTTAGTCTATAAGATGAAAATAAGGAATGGGTTAGTACAGTTCTTTATAAGGATACTGAAAAGTAAATTCAGGAGTCAACAAGAAGTTGTACTCAGGAAACATTAAATAACTTCATTGATAAATCTGAAAGTACATGCATCCTGAAGCTATTACAAAAATTTCCTGAACAACTAACTCCTGATATCTATTCTTCGTCCTTATCCCAAGCAGCCTGAGGAATCTCATACATATCCAAGACTTGGTTCAGGACCTGCTTCATCCTGTTTCGATCACCAATGGCCCCGGTAGCGCATCCTACCCTGATGATTTCTTCAGAAATTGCCTTCCGGTCCAGTTGCTTGGAGTTCCTGAAGAGTGGAGGAGGATACTTGATGAATTCCGGAGGAATGGTCTCTACACCTTCAGAGTCAGCATTTCTGATTAGCTCAGCCCATAGATCAGGATGCTCCTGTGCCATCCAGTGATAGAGTATGACGTCTTTATCTTCAGTTAGATCGTCCCACAACCCCACCACATAGAATAGATAGGCCCATCTATTCCGGATCGGAATCCAAACCTCCAACATCTCAATCGGAATGAAATACTCTACAAACTGAACTGGATGAGGGCCCTGACCTGGATTAACCACTAACTTCCTCTGAGTCTTCTTCCGAGATCCAGAAGGCACAGACTTCTTCTTCTGAACTTGCGAAGTCAAGTACTCGTTGGACTCTTTCAGCCTTTGGATCTGACTGAGCAGCGTCAACTCCTTCAACTTCGCCTGCTTCTCCGACTCAGTCAGTACCAGTTCCTTTTGAGTGGTTGTTCCAGGGTGTAGTCCTTCCTCCATCTCAGTGTATATGGACTCCAGGGCAGGATCTTCAGAGGACCTCATCCTCTTCGGATCTGAGCCTTCAGCAGCTTCAGTGGCTGAGACGGACCTTGTTCTCTTTCTGTCCGCAGCTTTCAGTTCAGGGGGGAAGATCTTCTTTTTGCCATTACCAATTTGCTTCTTCCCTTCTTCCCCTTTTTTGGCATCATCAGAGTTGATTTTGTCAACCACCTCTTCAACCGAACCAACCAGCATCTTGAACTGATCCGCCATCTCCTGCTGCTTGCCCTGAAGTTGTCCAATCTGACTAGCCATTCCCCTCAGACCGGAACACAACTCCTTCACTGCTTGATTATGCTCTGACTTTAGTCGGCCTTCAAAGCCCTCCATCCTGGAGTCCATAGCAGTTTCGATCTCCTTCTTCTCTAGATTGGCCAATTCACTCAGCAGTTCAGCTTTCAAATCTGCTTCGGCTAACTTTTCATCGACCAACTGATCAACCCTTTCATTCAGCTGTTGATCAAGAAAAGTAGCTAGTTTCGACTTCTGCTGAGTTTTGACATCAGAGACCATTTGCTTGCAATTCCGAATGGCCCCTTTTTACCTGTTCAGTGATAACAGTTAGATCTACTAAGTGCTTTATTTTGACCTCTCCGAGAAGATTGATTGCAGCGTTCATATCCCTTCCCATTTCATTCAGATCTCGTTCCACCTTTTTCACACGATTATTAGCCAGGTTTGCAGTCATATTAAACCTGTTAATCCTCGTATTGTGCACACTGAGCCGACGGTTGATTCCACTGAGTGTCCATCCCCAAGCCCATCTTTTCTGAATTGCAACCCCGGGGATCTTAACGAGTGAGCTCAGATTATCCCGAGAACCCTCAGCAGCCCTGGGTCTACGGGGTGCGTCATCGGGTGGTGCACTGATCACGTCAGTCGCACCTTGCTGAACAGTTTCATTATCAGCAATCTCAATCACCTCTTTCTCACCTTCCTTCTCTTTCTCCAACAGTTCAACATCCTTCCCAGGCTGATCCACTTCTTGCTCAACCACCTGATTCTCTCCCTGAGCCTCAGCATATGGAACCACAGCCAGTTCCATCTCAACTCTTTCTTGCTCGGGCTCAGCAGCTGATGCCTCAGGATAAATCCTTCGGACTGTTTTGATAAAACTGGGTATACGAATTAGGTGATTTAGTGAACTTACCTGAAAGTGATCAAACAAGGCTGTTTCATCATCAGCCAGTGTGTTCACACCTTTCACCTTGGTCAGCTCGTCAAGTTCAGGCCAGGTGGCAGTCCTGATCATTGCATAAGTGCGGAGCTGCACCACCACATCCTTCTGAGCTTCAGAGAGATCAGGGAACTTCCGATCCACCACGTCAGCTGCCCTTCCCCTCGCTACGACCTCAAACTCAGGTAGAGAGTTCTCATCAGGTGCGGGAAAGGGCCACGGAGCATCAGCCTGAACTCTTTCAGCTTCCTTCTCAGCAATGGATTCCCCCTGAGTGGGTTCCCTCTGACCCTCTGCAGATCTGACCTCTTCATGCTGATATTCGATCACGACCTTCTGAATCAGATCACTTGCACATCTTGCTCATAAACAAACGATGCTGGATCTGAGGGTGTAGATTCTGGAATGGCTGAAATAAGGGCAACCACGAGAGCAGACTGAGTAGTTTCCCCTTCTGGAATTTCTTGCTGAGGTTCCGACTCAGGTTGAGATGGCTCTTTCTCAGGCTGAGCTTTCTTCTCTTCCACAACTCTCTTGGATCCTCCTGATCCGGGATAAAGGAAGTTTAGCTTGAGTTGTTTGGGTCCGGAAGATTTGGACTTGTCCCCTGTTGGCTTTGAACCCTTGTGTTCAGTAGGCTTGCTTGCCTGAGCCTTGACTCCCTGAGTCGTCCTCGCCTGAGCCTTAGCCTCGGTCGTCTGAGCCTTGCTCGCCTGACTCTTCGTCTTCAAGGTTCTGCTCTTCTTCTTCTGAGTGCCAGCATCACCGGAGAAAGATCTGAAAAGATCAATCTTTGCGGGAATCTCAAGCGATTGAGCTAGATCAACATCTCTGAGAGCCAGCGTTTCTAAGATCATAGAGATCTTCGTGCCAAAGTGCATCTTGGCATCAAACGTCGTCGACCCTCTGGCGAGTATTTGATCTTACTCTTCTCAGCCACTATAAACTGAAGGAAGTATTCCTCCCAGTTGAATCTTTGAACAGCTGCATCCTTGATTGCCATCATTGTATACAGCTTTGGCCTAGAGATCAGCTCTAACCCTCCAGCAATCCCCATCACTCCCTGACTAGTCAGGTCGAAGAAGTGATGGTTAGTAGTCCTCAGAACGGACTTGTTCAAATCTGACTTCAGGACAACAACTCCATCACAGAGAAACTGGAGATAATCCCTCTCATCACCAACTTCATACTCAACCGGGCTGCGTCCAGAATCAGGCAAATTGAAGACTTACTTAATCTTCTGCCTGATGTTGATGGTGACCCAATCCCTCACCATCCTTCCTCTTCACACAAGAGGTCAAGGGAATGCAAGATTCTCATTCTTGGGTGTCCTTGTTCTGCGCCATCTTCAGGTAGAAAGCAGCAACAAGTCAAGGATGGAGTTTCTTGGGCTTTGCTGTGATGAATTGTTAAAGTCCTGCATTTACAAACAATTCCTTCACAGGCAAAATGTCTGGGTGATTAGAAGAAAAATCACCATAGGGTTCCCAGTGAATATCATTCCGTAAATGGAAAAGATTTCCAAAGAATGTGTCGGCTGAAGGTGAAGCCATGAATGATGATTTGAAGATATGAAGAAAAAGATTTGCAGAGGAAATATAGCAAAAAAAATATTTGAGTGCGTAAAGGTCGCAATGACAAAAACTTCCCTTATTTATACTAAAATTCAGTTTTAATCGGACGGCTCAGAGAATTATGACTTATGAGATTCAATGGTTAAGATTAAAATGCAAGTTGCATGGATGCGGATTAAGCCTCTTCGGTTTTCAAAGTTAATGATTCAAAACTTTATCGGAAACCGTTCCCGCCCACTTTGCATTAAATGTGCGTCAGAGCATGTCCGTATTTAATTCAAATAATTTGCATTAAATAATAACTGAATATTAAATGAATGGCTGGGATTAAATGACAAAAAGATTTTATTTGACAACACGACAAATAGTATCAAGGATGATGCAAGCAAGATATGATGACTAAAAATAATTCAGGAAACATACCAGTCAGTCAGATTTCGCTATCTGACTGATACCACTTGTGTCCTATCAGGATGACAAGTCCTGAACTCTGTGTCCTGAATCTTAGTCAGTCTAAACTGATCATCCTTTTACACTGAGTGTTCCCCCTACAACCATTCACTCTCTCTCTGAGATTCCTTCATCCTGAGTCCTAGTTAGTCATTCTCCCTGACCTTATGCATACTGAACTGAGATTCATACTGAATCTCTTAAGCCTGGGTCAAGGAGTCCTAACTCTACTGACAACTCAACAAACCTGGTTTCAAGCAAAGCCTTAGTCAGGATGTCAGCTCTCTGTTTATCAGTAGGGACTCTCTCCATCCTTATATCCTTCTTTTCAACATGATCTCTGATAAAATGATGCATGATGTCTACATGCTTACACCTTGTGTGTAGGACTGGGTTTTGGGATATGGCAATGGTACTATTGTTGTCACAATAAATTGGGACTTCAGAGGCTTCTATTTGGTAGTCTCTCAGTTGTTGCTTCAACCAAAGGATCTGGGAGCAACAACTGTCTGCCGCCATATACTCAACCTCAGTAGTAGACGTTGCAACACTGGTTTGCTACTTAGAAAACCAAGAGATCAGTTTACTCCCTAGAAACTGACATGTGCCTGTAGTTGATTTCCTATCAACCCTACAGCCTCCATAATCTGCATCTGAATACCCAGTCAGTTCTAGTTGTCATCAGAGGGATACCAAAGTCCTAAATTGACTGTACCTCTCAGGTATTTCAATATCTTTTTGGCACTCTCTAGATGACTCTTCTTCGGATCAGACTGATATCTTGTACACACTCCGACTGCATAAGTGATGTCAGGACGATTTGCAGTCAGATACAATAAAGATCCAATCAGTGCCCTATATTCAGTCTGATTCACTGAGGCTCCTTCTTTGTCAGGATCCAGCTTCTCATTTGTGTTCATGGGAATACGTGAGACTTTGTTGAACTGAACTCCAAATTTCTGAATCAAGTACCTCGCATACTTGGACTGATTTATGAAAATTCCGGAGTCAGATTGCCTGACTTGGAGACCCAGAAAGAAGTTCATTTCTCCCATCATTGACATCTCAAACTTCCCAGTCATCAGCTTGGAGAATTTCTCACAAAGCTTCAGATTAGGAGATCCAAATATTATGTCATCCACATAAATCTGAACTAAGAGAATGTCCTCCCCTTCGGAAATCCGAAAGAGGGTCCTATCCACTGTTCCTTTCACGAGCCCGTGGTCTATCAGGAACTGGGAAAGTGTATCATACCAAGCTCTCGGAGCTTGCTTCAGGCCATAAAGGGCTTTCTTCAGGTGATATACCTTATTTCCGACTTCGAACCCTGGAGGTTGCTCAACATACACCTCCTCGTTAAGTACACCATTCAGAAAAGCACTCTTCATATCCATCTGATACACTTTGAACTTCTTGAATGTTGCATATGCCAAAAACAACCTGATTGCTTCCAATCTTGCGACCGGAGCAAAGGTCTCATCATAGTCAATTGCTTCGGCCTGAGAGTAACCCTTTGCCACGAGTCTGACCTTGTTTCTGACTACAACATTTTTCTCATCCCTCTTGTTCTTGAAGACCCACTTGGTGCCAATAACATGTTGACGCCTGGGTCTCTCAACTAACTCCCAAACCTGATTCCACTCAAACTGATTGAGCTCATCCTGCATGGCTAAGATCCAGTTAGGTCAGCAAGAGCTTCTTCTGCGTTCTTAGGTTCCTGATCACTCAGAAAGTAAAGAACATAGCACTCTTACCAAAGGACAACCTTGTCCTGACCCCCTCATTGACATCACCAATGATGTCAGCCAATGAGTGATCATCTAGCCACCGCCTCCTGCTGACGGCTGCACTGGGAGCTGCTGAAGTTCCTTCGCCTGAACCTGAAATGTTAGTCTCGACAATAACAGGCAAAGAACCGGAACGAACAAGAACAGGGGACACTGAGTTATTTCCTGAGGGTTGTCCAATATCAGAGACATTGTTTCCCCCTACAGTGTTGGACTCAGCAGTGTTGATTGCTTCAGCCCAGTACTTCTTGGGCAGTCCTAACTCAACCAACATGGTCCGGGCAGCTTTCTTCAGGGTCCGGTTCCTTCTCTCAGCTACCCCATTCTGCTGAGGAGTCCTGGCTGCAGAAGTCTCATGAGCAATACCAAGGTCAGTACAGAAGTCAATTATAATAGAATTAATAAATTTTGTTCCCCGATCTGATCTGATCCTGACGATGCTCTAACCATGTTCAGTACTCAATTGCTTAAGTAACTCTGGAAGCTTGACCCGAGTCTCCTTCTTGTTCAGCAAGAAAATAACCCATGTGTACCTGGAATAATCATCATCAACAATAAGGGTATATTTCCTACCATTCATGCTGACAGGAATAATCGGACCAAAGAGATCCATGTGCAGGAGCTGAAGCACTCTGTCAGTTGAGAAGGCATCTTTCTCTTTGAATGAGGCTTTGGTTTGCTTACCTTCCCGACATGCTCCGCACACGTGGTCTTTGCTAAAAACTTCATTGGGTGGACCATCTACAAGAGAGAGTCTAGAAATTTTGTTAATAATCTTGAAGTTTAAGTGACTCAGGCGTTTATGCCAAAGCCAACTGAGCTCAGAAGAGCTCTTAGCGACTAAACAAGTTTCAGGAGAGCTGCTCTTAAAGTCAGCAAAATAAACATTGCCTCTCCTGACACCTGTAATCAGAACCTCCAGTGTAGATTTGTCGTTGACAAGACATATGTTAGATGTAAACTCTACACTATAACCACGGTCACAAAACTGATTGACCGAGAGCAAGTTATGCCTAAGTCCCTCAACATATGATACATTAAGCACACGGACAGAGCCAATAACAAGGATTCCGAATCCTCTGGTGAAACCCTTAGAGTTATCACCAAAGGTTACCTGCGGGCCATCCTGAGCTACATAATCCTGAAGGAGATCACGAGAACCGGTCATGTGTCCCGAGCATCCTGAGTCCAAGTACTAGTCCAGCTTCTGATCCTTCCTCCTCTTCTGGTAGCCCGCAGCGACCTGAAAAGAATCAGGCCTCAGGTACCCATCTCGTATTGGGTCCTACAGTGTCAGCCATACCCTTCGGGATCCAGATTTTTTAATAATTCTGATGGCATCAGAAGTGTAAACCTGTTTTCCTGAAATATCAACATACACTATCCTCTTCTTCCTTTGTGCCTGGGAAGTTGAGGGTGTATGTGTGTCAGCCTGAGTTTCAGGAGCCCTGGATTGATTCCTGTGGGCGGGCCTCCTGTTCATCCTTGGCCTGGGTGAATTGGGCTGAGATCTATCCTGGGAAGGAGCAGCTCGGGCCTGACCTCTAGGCACTTGAGGTCTGACCTGAGTGTTATCGGAGTCAGGTCTCCGTTGCCTTTCAGGGGCCACTTGGTTTGTCCTTCTCTTTAGAGGTTTAGGACGCTCCTGGTGGGCCCTGTGCCCTGCCTGAGGCTTCCGGACCTCAGTAGTCCTTGGCCTTGCCTGAGGCCTCCCCTGACCGGAATTCTTTTCGCCCTGTGTATTTCTAGGCTGAACCTGAGAAGTACTTGGGGCTGAGTTCCTTCCAGCCTGAGGGTTCCTAGGATGAGCCTTGGATTTCCCTTGGTCCGTCTTCCTCAACTCAAGATGGGGAGCATTGGCATTTTCCTTAGGTTTTGGCCTGGGTTCCTCAGTCCTTTGCCTGACAGGTTCAGGCACTTTCTCCTTCCCTTTGCCTTTATCCTGACGAGCAACACTTGGGCTCTTGTCATCAGTTAGGGCAGGGCCAAACTTCTTCTGAGAGTTGCTCCCTGAAGCACCTCTCCTTTTCTTGCCCTTTGGGTCTTTTGAGATATCATAGCCTAACCTAGCTTTAGCACCATCGGTCAGCTAAGAGAAACTTGTTAACTCATCAACCACTTGGGAAGATGTGTGTAACTTCTTCAGCTTATCCTCAAGGTGCCCATATGTTTCTTTCAGGGTCTCAATTTCAGTGGTGTACTGAAGCACCAGTTTTTCATGAGCATTCTCCTTTGAGATCAGCTCAAGATCCCAAGCGGTTTGCTCAGCACAAAGGCGAGCTTGCCACTCAGTTTCGAACATCACTCTCAGAGTAATTCGCTCAATCATCAACTGTTCCTGAGCGAGGAACAGATCAGTATCACGAGTCTCAATCAGCGAGCTGATTACACCCTTTAGTCTTTCAACCTCCAGTGGAGTTTCATCATGCTTATTCCGAGCATGAAGTAACTCTTCCTGAAGATTTACTAACCAGAGGGATTCCTCAATGTCTCTCACTCTGAGAGACTCAGTTAACCGATCGTTTTCCCCACTCAGTTGTGCATTCACATCCACTGTGTGAGTATGAGTCTCCTGCAGCCTTGAGAAGTCAACCATCAATTGCTCTAGGGCGAGCTGAAGGTCGAGTTCTCCTGCTGAGTCTGAGCGAAGCTCAGGTGCGTGATCAGGAGAAGAGGCAGAAGAACATACCTCATCATCTGCCATCAGGCAGAGGTCATGATACTCCTCATCGGAGAAGAGTTCAGGGGACCGGCGTCCTGGGCCATCTGAATCTGAGGAATCCTCAGCAAGCATAGCTCTCCGGTCTGATGCCCTGAGCTCTCTCTTTGCTCTCCGATCCTCTCGCTCTCGAGCGCTGAGCTCCGGACAATCATACTGATAATGTTCGGTCTTCTTGCAGTGGTAGCACTGATCTACATCAGAAGAAAACTTTTTATTAGTGTACCTCTTATCTAACGACTCCCTCTGGCTTCCTGATGATCGTTCAGGTTTGGAGCTGGATCTTCTGGGCTCAGCGTTGTCTCTCCTCTTCTCATCTCTGCACCGCTCAGGCTCCTCTCGTTCTCTCCTGGAATCTGAACCTCTTCTCTCTTCTCTCCGGGGGCTCGATCTTCTGGGGCTGGAATACCTGCGATCACGGGTGTCAGTATAAAACTTCTTATACCTACCGAATCGAGAGTTCAGTTTCTCGAAATGCCGTGTCATCAGGCTGTACTCCAGGGCGAACTCATCCTTGTTCATATCCCTCAATGATTTCGAGCCGGATCCAGCCTCAGGCTCAGGAGTAGCTTTAAGAGCCACGCTCTTTTCCTTCTCAGGTGTCTTCTCCTCACTCACCTCCTCACTGACAACACCCTTCTTCTTTCTCTTATCGAGGTCGAATTCCAGAGCCTTTAACTCTAAGAATAGTTGAAAGTAAGGGATGTTTGTGAGATCCTGAGTGTTCTTCAACAAGATCACTCATGTGTCCCATCTTTCAGGGAGACAGTTCAGGATTTTAGACGACACCTCCCTCTTGAGCATGTCCTTCCCAAGGGTTGCTAGCTCGTTCATCATCTTAATGAAACGAGCTTCCATCTGATCGATGGATTCTCCCTCTAACATCCGGAAGGCCTCAAACTTCCTGATAGCATGATCTCTCTTGTTCTCCTTAATCTTCTCTGATCCCTCACTCATCTCCCTCAGGGCATCCCAGATCTCCTTCGCAGTAGTCAGATGCATGAGCCTAACCGAGTTCTCGTAAGAAACGGTGTGGAGTATAATGTTCTTCGCAACATTATCGAGTCTGATTTACTTAATCTGATCAGCAGTAATCGCGGACCTCTCCACAGGCTCATCTCCAGCAGCCGGAACAGGGACATTACCAGCTACGGGCCAGGTGGTCTAAAGATTCCTCATAAATCTGATCGGACCATACTCAATCACCTAGGGCATCTGATCATGGATGGAGTAGAAATGTACAAGGACCCAGAATTTCCAATAATCATAATTATCAATAGAGAATTCAGGTAGATTGTCTTCGAGGCGTTTAGAACCGGATGCCATGAACGTAAGTTTTCAGAAACAAGATCTGTTTAGTTGACCACCAAAAGTTTCTCCTCAGAAACTGTCGGTAAACAAAGTCAGTGGTCTTTTGAACCACAGCTCTGATACCACTTGTTGGTCCCAAAATGAGTATAATCAGTGTATGGGGGGGATACACTGATTGACAGATTTTTCTAAATATTCAGAAAAATGCTCTTACACTCTCAGTCAGGAAGATCCTGCAGTTACTCAGTAAACTGAAGGTCCACAGGGGCAGCAGGGACAGTTCAGTAGTGAGTCAAATAAGCTGAGTGTGAGTGATGTGCTCAGAAGCACAGTAGAGATAACAAACCTACTGACTGCTCGGAGGCAAGTCAGTTGGACTACTATCTCAGTAAGCTAGAGTACATGCGGAATGTAAGCCCTTAGTATCTACTCGTTTTAGTTTCTGAAAACGTTTTCTCTGAGTTTGCTTAGTAAATGGTGGTTAAGGCTGGTGAACAGTATTAAGATTCAGGATGATTGATTCAGCCTAAATATCAAATAATGCAGTATGTTCAGTTTAATATGAATGACAATTATGGTCCTGAACACGAAAGTAAATCAGCACACAAAGATCTTTTTAACGTGGTTCGGAGATAACCTACTCCTACGTCGGCGGCCTGATTTAACAGGAAGCTATTCTCAAAACCCTGAGGATAGGTACTTGGGTTTTACGTGCCAAGGGACGCGAATAACCAACTTTCTCTCTTAGGAACTGACCCCTGGGTGGTTTTACAAGTCCCAGTCCTTCTAACCAACCAATCTCACACCCTGAGTGGTTTGGTATTCTTGGTTTCCAACTAAGATAGCTCTAGCAATACAAAATAATGCTAAATATTAGAGCTATCGATCTAAGCAAATACAGAGTGAATCCTACGACAACACTAGCGAAATTTAATTGCAGATTGTTGTTCAAAGTATGCTTTGAGTGCTTGGATTCTTGAGATCTTTCGCTTGGAAATTTCCCGTTAGCCTTGAATGGGTGCAAGGCTATCCATATTTATAGGCAAGATTCAAAATAGATCTGTTGGAGGAGATTTACCAAAATCTTTCCTATTTTTAGGGTGGTTGCAGGCTAGATGTACTGTTGACCTAATCACCATGCTTAATCTGGCAATTTTGTCCCGCCGCCTGCAACTCTAAGATGCATTAACTGCTGCGCAGACTACGTACATGCGTGTCACAAGATCATTGGCTCTCCGTACAAATGCCTAGTTGACCATCTGACACTTGTCCTTCCTCGTACATTCAATACTCTGAGTCTCTTGTTAATTACTCAGCCTGAATGTTTGTCTTTATCGGAGTCTTACTGACATTCTCTTTGTCTCTTTGTCCCATAGCATAAATAGCCTTTTTGCTTTGGACTTACATGATTCAGGTAAACTGAACCAAGGCCTAAGTTAGGTCTTACGAGCATTCAGCTCGGCCTGATAGGTTATTCAGCCCAGTATGTGTAACCTTTTTGCTTTGGACTTACATGAGTCAGATAAACTGACTCAAGGCCTAAGTCAGGTCTTACGAGCTTTCAGCTAGGCCTGATAGGTTACACTTACTCTTCACTGACTAAGTTCTGTCCTGAGCATGCTTAGTGTACTCAGTAGAAACATCAGTCAATGGTGTTCCGGATGGTCTTCAGGATGGATCTTCAGACATCGGTCTTCGATCAGCTTCAGTTCAGGCAATCTTCAGTAAGACTGACTCTGACCTTCTTCAGGGTGAGTTGCACTTCAGACTTCAGTAAATTGGGTCGACTCCAATCTCCTTCAGTCTTCAACACGTTCCCCCTGAACTGAAACCCTAACCTAACTATCCTGAACTAGACTATCCTGAACAACTATACTTAGGCAAATTCATCAGGGGTTTTGGGATCTAATCAAAATATTCAGATTGTCCCAACATAACTCTACTGACAACTCAACAAACCTGGTTTCAGGAAAAGGGTTAGTCAGGATGTCAGCTCTCTGCTTGTCAGTAGGGATCCTCTACATCCTTATATCCTTCTTCTCAACATGATCTCTTATAAACAAATGCCTGATGTCTACATACTTACACCTTGTGTGTAAGACTGGGTTTTGGGATATGGCTATGGCACTGTTATTGTCACGATAAATTAGGACTTCAGTGGCCTCTACTTGGTAGTCTCTCAGTTGTTGCTTCAACAAAAGTATTTGTGAACAACAACTGTCTGCCGCCATATCCTCAGCCTCAGTTGTAGACGTTACAACACTTGTTTGTTTCTTGGAAAACCAAGAGATCAGTTTCCTCCCTAGAAACTGACATGTGCCTGTAGTTGATTTCCTATCAATCCTACAGACTCCATAATCAGCATCAGAGTAACCTGTCAGTTCTAGGGTGTCATCGGAGGGATACCAAAGTCCTAAATTAAATGTACCCTTCAGGTATTTCAGAATCTTTTTGGCACTCTCTAGATGACTCTTTTTCGGATCAGATTGATACCTCGCACACACTCCAACTTCATAGGTGATGTCAGGACAACTTGCAGTCAGGTACAACAACAATCCAATCAGTGCCCTATATTCAGTCTGGTCTACTGAGGTCCCTTCCTTGTCAGGATCCAGCTTCTCGTTTGTGTTCATGGGAATACGTTAGACTTTGTTGGACTGAACTCCAAACTTCTGAATCAGGTCCCTCGCATACTTGGACTGATTGATGAAGATTTCGGAATCAGTTTGCCTGACCTGAAGACCTAAGAAGAAGTTCATCTCTCCCATCATTGACATCTCAAACTTCCCCGTCATTAGCTTTGAGAATTTCTCACAAAGCCTCAGGTTCGGTGATCCAAAAATAATGTCATCGACATAAATTTGGACCAAGAAAATGTCCTCCCCTTCGGATATCCTGAATAGGGTCCTGTCCACTGTTCCTTTCACGAACCCGTGGTCGATTGGAACTGGGAGAGCGTATCATACCAAGCTCCAGGAGCTTGTTTCATGCCGCAAAGTGTTTTTTTCGGGTGATACACCTTATCACCAACTTCAAACCCAGGAGGTTGCTCCACAAAAACCTCCTCGTTCAGAATTCCATTCAGAAAAGTACTATTCATATCCATCTGATACATCTTGAACTTCTTAAATGTTGCATAAGCCAAGAACAGCCTGATTGCTTCCAACCTCGCAACTGGAGCAAAGGTCTCATCATAGTCGATCCCTTCGGCCTGAGAGTAACCCTTAGCCACCAGTATGGCCTTGTTCCTGACAACAACATTCTTCTCATCCCTCTTGTTCTTGAAGACCCACTTGGTGCCAATAACATGTTGACGCCTAGGTCTATCCACTAACTCCCAAACTTGATTCCGCTCAAACTGATTGAGCTCATCCTGCATGACTATGATCCAATTGGGGTCAGTAAGAGCTTCTTCTATGTTCTTAAGTTCCTGATCAGACAGGAAACAACAAAACATAGCGCTCTCGCCATGGAACAACCTTGTCCTAACCCCCTCATTGATATCACCAATGATATCTACCAATGAGTGATCAGATAGCCAATGCCTCCTGCTGACTAGAGAACTGGGAGCAGCTGCTGACGTTCCCTCGCCTGATCCTGAAATGTTAGTCTCAGTAATATGCAAAGAAACGGAACAAACAAGGACAGGAGACACTGAGTCATTTCCTGAGGGTTTTCCAATGTCAGGGACATTGTTTCCCCCTACAGAGTTGGACTCAGTAACTGTCTCAGGTGCAGAAGCATCATCACCGACAGTCCTTACCTCAGGTTGAGTTTATGCCTCTGTCTGAGACTCAACATTCTCCGAGGCTGGGGCTTGCTGAGGGTTGGCCTAAGGTCCATCCTGATTGTCATCATCATCCCATCCCATGGCAGCATGCACAAGCTTGACCTTGAATTCAGGATTTTGCTTCAAGCTCAGTCTTGTCACCCTCTTGGTAACCCCCTCAGTGTTAGGACTAGGAACCTATTTTATACGCAATGATGCAGTCTCATCAAACACAATATGAGGTGTTTCCCCCACACAAAGGGTCCGATAGTTGTACACCCTGAAGGCTTTGCTGACTAAGGAGTATCCTAAGAACACGCCCTCATCAGACTTGCTATCGAATGCTTTTAACTGGTCTTTCCCATTGTTTAGGATGAAACGCTTACACCCAAAGATATGGAAATATGAGATGCGAGGCTTCCTCTTGTTCCACGTTTCATAGGGTGTCTGAGCAATTTTGTTTGTTCAGCATAGATCGGTTCTGAGTGTAGCAAGCAGTGTTGATTGCTTCAGCCCAGTACTTCTTGGGTAAACCTGACTCAGCCAACATGGTCCGGGCAGCTTCCTTCAGGGTCCGGTTCCTTCTCTCAGCAACTCCGTTCTTCTGCGGAGTCCTAGCTGCAGAAGTCTCATGAGAAATACCAAGGTCAGTACAAAAATCAGTTATATAAGAGTTCATAAACTCCATTCCCCGATTTGATCTGATCCTGACAATGCTCTGACCCTGTTCAGTACTCAGTTTCCTGAGTAACTCTGAAAGCTTGACCTGAGTCTCCTTCTTGTTCAACAAGAAAATCACCCATGTGTACCTGGAATAATCATCAACAACAACAAGGGTATATTTCCTACCATTCATGCTAACAGGAGTAATCGGACCAAAGAGATCCATGTGCTGGAGCTGAAGCACTCTGTCAGTTGAGAAGGCATCTTTCTCCTTGAATGAAGCTTTGGTTTACTTGCCTTCCTGACATGCTCCCTAATAAGGCATCCAGTATTGGGTCCTACAGTGTCATCCATACCATTCGGGATCCAGATTTGTTCAACAATTCTGATGGCATCAGAAGTGTAAACATGTCTCCCTGAAACATCAACATACATTGTCATCTTCTTCCTAGGTCCTTGGAAGTTGAGGGTGTATAGGTGTCAGCCTGAGGTTCAGGAGCCCTGGATTTCTTCTTGGGGGCTGGCCTTCTTTCCCTCCTTGGCCTAGGTGTAGTGGGCTGAGGTGTGTCCTGAGAAGGAGCTACTCGAGCCTGACCTCTAGGCACATGAGGTCTGGCCTGAGCGTTATCTGAGTCAGGTCTCTGTTGCCCTTCAGGGGCCACCTAGTGAGTCCCTCTCTGCGCGAGGAGGATTGGGACGTCCCTGATAGGCCATGTGCCCTGTCTGAGGCTTCTGGACCTCAGTATCCCTTGGCTTTGCCTAAGGCCTCCTTTGACATGAATTCCTTCTACCCTAAGTATTCTGAGGCTGGGCCTGAGAAGTACTTGGGACAGAGTTCCTTGCGGCCTGACGCTTCCTAGGCTGAGCCTTGGGGTTCCCTTGGTCTGTCTTCCTCAGCTCCTGATGAGGAACCTTGGCCTTTCCCTTTGGTTTTGGCCTGGGTCCCTCAACCTGTTGCCTGACAGGTTCAGCGGGCATTTTCTCCTTCCCTTTGCCTTTATCCTGGTGAGCAACACTTGCGCCCTTGTCACCAGTTTGGGCAGGGACAAACACCTTCTTCTGAGAGTTGCTCCCTAAAGCAGCTCTCCTTTTCTATCCCTTAGGGTTCTTAGAGCTATCATAGCCCAACCCTACTTTAGCACCATCGGTATGTTGAGAGATAAATGTTAACTCATCAACCACTAGGGAAGATTTGTGTAACTTCTCCAGCTTTTCCTCAAGGTGTGCATTGTACTTTTTCAGGGCCTCAATTTCAGTGGTGTATTGAAGCACCAGTTGTTGATCAGCAGCCTCTCTTGAGGTTTGTTCAAGGCATCGAGCAGTTTGCTCAGCAATAAGGTGAGCTTGCCACTCAACTTCGAACATCCCCCTGAGAGCTATCCGCTCAATCTCTCGCTGTTTACTAACCTATGATGCTTCTTTATTATCTCTCATTCTGAGAGACTCAGTGAGACGATCATTCTCACTAGTCAGATTAGAATTCACGTCCACTATGTGAGTATGAGTCTCCTGCAGTCTTGAAAAATCAACCATCAATTGCTCTAAGGCGAGCTGAAGGTCGAGATCCCTTGCTGAGTTTGAGCTAAGCTCAAGTGCGTGATCAGGAGAATAGGCAGAAGAACAAACCTCGTCATATGCCATTAGGCAGAGATCATCATACTCCTCGTCGGAGAAGAGCTCAGGGGATCGACGTCCTGGGCCAACAGAATCTGAGGAATCCTCAGCAATCATAGCTCTCTGATCTGATATCCTGAGATCTCTCTTGGCTCTCCGATCTTCTCTTTCTTGAGCGGTGACCTCCAGGCAGTCATACTGATAGTGCACAATCTTCTTGCAATGATAGCACTGATTTGCATCACTAGTAGCAGATTTGTCAGTATAACGCTTACCATCTGAGTCCCTCCTGCTCCCTGATGATCTTTCAGGCTTGGAGTTGGATCTTCTGGACTCAGCATCATCTCTCCTCCTGGAGCTCTTCTCTTCTCTCCTGCGCTCAGGCTCTTCTCACTCCCTCCTAGAGTCAGAAAGCCTCATTTCTTCCCTCCGAGGGCTTGACCTCCTGGGGCTGGAATACATGTGATCCCTGGAGTCAGTATAAAATTTCTTATACCTGCCAAAACGAAACTTCAGCTTCTCGAATCTCCGGGCCATCAGGCTATCCTCCAAGGCAAGCTCGTCCCTGTTCATCTTCTTCAGGAACTTCGAACCTGATCCAGCCTCAGGCTCAGGAGTAGCTTTCAGAGCCACGCTCTTTTCCTTCTCAGGCGTCCTCACCTCAGTCACATCCTCACTGACCTCACCCTTTGTCTTCCTCTTGTCGAGGTCGAATTCCACAGCCTTTAACTCTGAGAAGAGGTGAGAGTGAGAAACATTCGTAAGATCCTGAGTGTTCTTCAGCAAGATCACTCCTATGTCCCATCTTTTAGGGAGACAGTTAAGGATTTTCGAGGACACCTCCCTCTTGGGAAACTCCTTCCCAAGGGTTGCCAGCTCGTTCATCATCTTAATGAAATGAGCTTTCATCTGATCGATGGATTCTCCATCCAGCATCCAGAAAGCCTCGAACTTCCTGATAGCAAGATCTCTCTTGTTCTTTTTAATCTTCTCAAAACCCTCGCTCATCTCCTTCAGGGCCTCCCAGATCTGCTTGGCTATCTTTAGGTGCATCAGTCTGACCAAATTCTCATAAGAAACGGTGTGGAGTATAATGTTCTTCGCAACATTAACTAGTCTGGTCTGCTTAATCTGATCAGCAGTAAGCGCGGACCTCTCCACAGGCTCTTCTCCTTCAGCTGGAACTGGGACATCTCTATGCACTGGCCTGGTTCTTGCTCTGTTCGTCATGAAGGTGGTAGGACATTCCTCGATAACCCTGAACATCTAGTCATGAATGGAGTAGAAATGGGCTAGGATCCTAAATTTCCAATAGTCATAGTTATCAACAGAGAACTCAAGAAGATTGCCCTCAAGGCGCTTAGAATCGGATGCCAGGATATGCAGTTTTCAGAAACATATCTAGTTCAGTTGACCACCAAAAGTTTCTCCTCAGAAACCGTTGGTAAGCAAAGTCAGTGGTCTTTTGAACCACTGCTCTGATACCACTTGTTGGTCCCGAAATGAGTAAATCAGTGTATGAGGGAATACACTGATGTCAGATTTTCTCAAAATCTTAGGAAAATGTTCTTTCAGACTTAGTCAGGAAGATCCTGAAGTGTTCAGTTAAACTGATGGTCCTCAGGGGTAGCAGGGACAGATCAGCAACGAACCAAATAGGCTAAGTCAGAGTGTGCTCTCAGAAGCTCAGTAGAGATAACCCACCTACTGACAGCTCGGAAGCAAGTCAGTTGGATAGCTATCTCAGTAAGCTAGAGTTAGTGTGGAATGTGAGCCCTTAGGTTTCTACTCGTTTTAGTTTCTGAAAACTTTGATCAGTATTGCTTAAGAAAATGTGTTTAAGGCTGGTGCACAGTTTTAAGTATCAGGTTGAAGTATTCGTCCTGATGGTTTGAAAACAATGCAAGTATGCTCAGTTTAATATGATGACAAGTATGATCCTGAGCAAGTAAGTAATTTAGCACATGGGGACGTTTTTAACATGGTTCGAAGATAACTAACTCCTACGTCCACGACCTGATTAAATAGGAAGCTACCCTCTACCACTGAGGATATGTTCTTGATTTTTACGTGCCAAAGGACACGAGTAGCCTTCTTCCTCTCTAAGGAATCGACCCCTAAGCGTTTTACAAGTCTCAGTCCTTCTAACCAACCAACTCACAGACTGAGGGGTTTGGTATTCACGTTTCCACCTATTGTGTGTTGATCCTTCTAAACAAAACAGATCTAAGGATAGGATCAACACTCTAAGCAATATACAGATTAGATTCCTACTACAACACTATGGAAATTTAAAACTTCAGAGTGTTACTTTAAATTTGCTTTGAGTGCTTGGAATCTTGAGAATGCATTCACTTGGAAATTTCGTGTAACCTTGAATGGGAGCAAGGTCATCTGTATTTATAGGGAGGTTTGAAATAGATCCATTGGAGGAGATCCATTTCAAACCTTCCTATTTAGGGTAGGTGCAGGTTTTGGTTGTCCTTGTCTGACAATAGTCATACTAAGTATGGTAACATTCTGATCCTCCGCCTGCAGCTCTGAGAAACATTAAATGTTGCGTATTCTCCGTACTTACGTATCACCTCCTTACTGGTCGTTTGTCCAATGGCTAGTTTGTCGACTTTGACTTTGATAACCTCGTACATTTATAACTCTGAGTTCAGCGTTCTTTAATAAGAATAAATGTTTATCTTTACTACGGAGATGCCGACATTCTCTTTGTCTCTCAAACTCCATTACACATGTATCCTTGTCTTGTCAGGTCTTACAAGTATCAGATAAACTGATACTAATCCCAAGTCAGGATTTATGAACATCAGTAAGACGTTCAGCCTGATCAAGGTTACACTTGCTCTTCACTGATGGAGTAGTACCCTGAGCATGCTTTATGTACTCAGTATGGACCTCATCAGTGGTTGACTTCAGGATGGCTTCCACACAGCTTCAGGACTCTTTCCAGGTTCCTCAGGTTCAGCTTTAGGTTCTTGACCCTCTGGGTTGGAGATGCTTCTGACTTCAAACTTTTGGGACGTCACCATTAGTCTTCAATCTTCAGCACGTTCCCCCTGAACTAAATATCTGTAAATAGAAAAATCTATTATATCCTGACTATCCTGAAACTATCATCCTAATGAACAATACTTCGGCAAATTCATCAGGGGGTTTTGGGATCTAATCAAAACACTTAAGGTTATCCCAACACAAGTTAATCCCATACTGAGTGAGGTCGTCGATGTCCAACTCAGTGTTATCTAGGTTCTTGGCATTCCCCATACACTCCTTAAACTCTGTAACAAGCATCTCCCACTCATCATCTTTGTTCGCTCGGGCCCACTGGAAAGCACGCAAGTCCTCGGCATAGCATAGAATGAAGTTGTTGGTCCCTAAAGAAGACTTTGAGTCTTCTTGTTTTGAAAACAGCTGACTATACAATCAGCCGAGTGCGTAGTGTCTTTTTGTGCGGAAACATTTTTAGTTTAATCCCTTTAATGAAAACCTTTTATTTAGTGCAGCAAGTTAGAGCAATAAAATAAAGTAGATAAAAGACAAGATTTATAGTGGTTCGGACCAACTGTCCTACATCCACTCTCCTCAATCCAACTTGGAGTTTAGGGGCTCTCTTACTTACTAACTTCCTTACAACTTTCAAGAGAAAACTCTCTTACAACTCTTGTTAGTGCACACTTGCATCTAACTTCTAGACTTCTACAAAGTCTTTACAAATGATAAATAAATATGTAGGGTTGTGTGAGTACAAAGAGAATTGTGCAGCGATTCTGCTAGTTGATCATGTGTAAAAACTTATATAAATCTTCTCTATGGTACTCATATTTATAGGTGTCAAATACTAGCCGTTAGAGTTGACTAGAATTTGAAATCCCTATAAATATGTAATCAATCAATCAAAGTGATTGATTGATTCTTGATCTCCAAGTTGATATCTTTCCATCTTGGCTTGATTGATTCTTGATCTCTAGATTGATATCTTTCCATCTTGGCTTTGATCTTCAATCTAATTTGACTTGATTGATTGCCTATGATTCTGGAAATCATGTTGCTGTGATCTTGTCCCCTTGACATGATTGACTTTCTGTAAATAGTACGTCTATGCAACGGCATCAAATGACCTTACTCATCTTCATCAGATGACCTGACCTGCTGGTCTGCTCCAGATGACGTGGTCTGCTGGTCTGCTTCCAGATGACCTAGTCTGCTGGTCTGCTCCAGATGACGTGGTCTGCTGGTCTGCTTCCAGATGACGTAGTCTACTGGTCTGCTCCCAGATGACCTAGTCTGCTGGTCTGCTTCCAGATGACGTAGTCTGCTGGTCTGCTCCCATATGACCTAGTCTGCTTCCAGATGACGTAGTCTGCTGCTCTGCTCCCAGATGACGTAGTCTGCTAGTCTGCTTCCAGATGACCTGGTCTCCGCTTAAGCAGGCCTGACTCCGCTTAAGCAGACCTTACTCTGCTTGTTTTAATGTCATCAAAACATAAGGGATTCCCAACAATTTCCCCCTTTTTGATGATATTAAAACCTAAGTAAAGTTTGATCAGCTGATGTTCCCCCTTACACAAATCTCAATTGATTTTCCACCTAAGTGTAGGCCTTCCCCCTTAATTGGGTAGATGTTTGCATTTGGATCTGTTCATCACACTCAGCTCATCTGATTTGATCATCTTCTCATCTGATATCAGCTTTTTTGTCTAATCTCCTGAGCTGATGTGTACCTGAAAATAAAATCAGGCAATAGGTACCCTACTGGGTCCTGGAGGGTCAGGAGGTAGTTCTTTAGGGATCCATAGGAATAGGTCATCCTTATGAGGCTTAGGAGACCTTATCCATCTCCCATATTTATCAACAAAGACAATCTCCTTCAGAGGGTTTCTCTTAGGAGAATGTCTTAGAACACCAGGTCTTGTGATCTGATTATAAGGGTAAGTCCTGCTGGAGCCTTTGAATGACTCATAGACAACAGCCTTAGCTGATTGTGCAGGTTTGGGTGGTACTTTAAATGTAACCGAGGGTGGAGAAGGGTTCTGCTTGGACTTGCCCTTCTGGGATGGTCCAGGATGATCCCTCCTCATCTGATTTTTCCCTTTTTCCTTATTTTCAGCTCCCTGAACCTGTACCTTTTTCTTCCCTTTAGAGGACTTAGGGAAGCCAACACCTCTTTTGTCATGCTCTTGTTGAGAGGAAACAGCTATAGATGACATTGCATTATGTGCATTGGTCAGCTGATCCAATTTCAACTTGAGCTGATCCTCATTTTCTTTGGTCTGTGTATGTTGTTTAAAGAGTTCATCGAACTTAGCCTTTAATAGCTTGTGTTCCTCTTCCAACCATAGATTTTCAGCCAGCAGCGTAGCTACCAACTGTTCCTGTTCCACACATTTGACTCTTAACTCTTCTGACTCTTGAGTCTGTGAGGAAATGGGTTCAGCTGATAAATCAGCAGTCTGACCTTTCTCGAGAGTCAGCTGAGAGACTTCAGCTTTTAGCCTTGAGTTCACCTCTTCTAGTTTAGCACAGACACTTAGAGAGGACTGGACATCTGAGAGCAGCTTTTGCATCTCAGACTCCATAGAATTGGTAGAAGAGCAAGATAAGCTAACAGAGGGGGTTTCAGCTTCTACCTCTTCTGTGTCTGCCATGAGGCAAAAATTCTCTGATGATGGTGAATCAGCAGTGGAGATGTATTCCTCAAAATCTTGAATAATCTTGTTCATCTCCTCTTCAAAATTCACACCACAGTTGTAAGACATGATTCCTGCAAAATGTGTTAGGAGAAATAACACACAAGGATTTTTCAAAAGGATTTGGATCTGCCCTGGTGACCACTAAAAGCTTCTCAGGCTGTGGTCTTTAGGATACACAAATCTGATACCACATGTTGGTCCCTAAAGAAGACTTTGAGTCTTCTTGTTTTGAAAATAGCTGACTATACAATCAGCCGAGTGCGCAGTGTCTTTTTGTGCGGAAACATTTTTAGTTTAATCCTTTTAATGAAAACCTTTTATTTAGTGCAGCAAGTTAGAGCAATAAAATAAAGCAGATAAAATACAAGATTTATAGTGGTTCGGACCAACTGTCCTACATCCACTCTCCTCAATCCAACTTGGAGTTGAGGGGCTCTCTTACTTACTAACTTCCTTACAACTTTCAAGAGAAAACTCTCTTACAACTCTTGTTCGTGCACACTTGCATCTAACTTCTAGACTTCTACAAAGTCTTTACAAATGATAAATAAATATGTAGGGTTGTGTGAGTACAAAGAGAATTGTGCAGCGATTCTGCTAGTTGATCATGTGTAAAAACTTATATAAATTTTCTCTATGGTACTCATATTTATAGGTGTCAAATACTAGCCGTTAGAGTTGACTAGAATTTGAAATCCCTATAAATATGTAATCAATCAATCAAAGTGATTGATTGATTCTTGATCTCCAAGTTGATATCTTTCCATCTTGGCTTGATTGATTCTTGATCTCTAGATTGATATCTTTCCATCTTGGCTTTGATCTTCAATCTAATTTGACTTGATTGATTGCCTATGATTCTGGAAATCATGTTGCTGTGATCTTGTCCCCTTGACATGATTGACTTTCTGTAAATAGTACATCTATACAACGGCATCAAATGACGTTACTCATCTTCATCAGATGACCTGACCTGCTGGTCTGCTCCAGATGATGTGGTCTGATGGTCTGCTTCCAGATGACCTAGTCTGCTGGTCTGCACCAGATGACGCGGTCTGCTGGTCTGCTTCCAGATGACGTAGGCTGCTGGTCTGCTCCCAGATGACCTAGTCTGCTGGTTTGCTTCCAGATGACGTAGTCTGCTGCTCTGCTCCCAGATGACCTAGTCTGCTGGTCTGCTTCCAGATGACCTGGTCTCCGCTTAAGCAGACCTGACTCCGCTTAAGCAGACCTTACTCCGCTTGTTTTAATGTCATCAAAACATAAGGGATTTCCCAACAGAAGCTGAGGTCAGTTGAGGCAGCCTTAGCGAGCTCCAAAGCCTCTGGAGAAATTGAAACGTCGAGCTGGCTTTGGAGCTCGGCAATCCGGTTAGCTTTCGGGCCAACCTCTTCCCTTAGATGGGTGCACTCCACCTGGTTACCCTTGTTCGTCTCCCTTACCAAGGTCATTTCCTCCCTCGTCTGAGCGAGCTCAGTTCTTTCAGCGGTGAGCTCTTAGTGAGCTATTTCAAGTTCAGCTTTTTGTCGATTAAAATCAGCTCGAAGCCTCTCCAATTTGTTCAGAACATCCTGCTCCGCAGCCAAAGATGTCTTCGCTTTCTCCTCAGCCACCGCCATATTTTCCATGGCCTTCTTGCGTTTATCTCCCAGCCTAGTAATGAGAGTCTTGGCCTCGTATCGGGCGCGACCGGTAGCGGAAATATCATCGGCTATTATTTGAGCAGCGGCGAGAGCTCCGCAGGCATATCGCATCACGAGCAGGGCATGACCCGCCGACCTCTGCCTCTCTATCAGTTCTAGCTCGGAGCAGGGAAGGTATTTAGGGGCCACGAAAAAGATTTGACGGGCTCGCCCGGGCTGTAGGTCCCGCACGATCACCAGCGCCTTGGATCACTCAACATTGTGAAGGACCTTCGGCCGCTCGGGATGAGAAGCGGTGGCATATCTACAAATATACAAGTAAACATGAAATACTTGCCAAAGTACTCGATATCAAGTATAAAACCCAACTCCGAAGACTTGAAAATATTAGCTTACCCAAATCTGGCGGGATCAAGCCCAAGTAATGTGTCATCCACTATTGGGATCCCATAGGGAGATGGAGGCAAAGCACTCTGAGGAGTTGGGAAAGCTTTAGTGGAGTGAAGTCCAGTCGATCGAGTGGAGCCACCCTAACCGGAGCCCGAGCCACCTTGCCCACTTCGCTCTGAGTCCTCATCACGTAGAGTGACCCTGGACCTCTTTTGGGTGTGAGCTTCCTCCTCGCTCACCCACGACCCGTCTCCACGGTGCAAACTTTTCTTTGAGTGCTGAGGTGAAGCCTGAGGAGTTCGCTGGAGCAACCTCGCCCACTCTCTTTCCTGGTCTTGGCGACCTGGGCCTTGATAGGTGAAGGAGTCGGAGCCTTCTTCTGAGTACTCGAGCCCCCAGCCTTATCCTTCACGGGGGCAGACTCGGCGAGCTCTGCCTTCTTGTTGGGTGCCAAAACAGAAGCCGATGGCACTCTTTTTTTGTTGAGGCGGGGTGGTCCCATTTGAAGCTTGTGAACTAAGATATGATAGGCCTCATGAACTTCAATTGGAGGGATCGCGACTGTCACACCTTGATCTACACAAGTGTAAAAAGTTAGTAAAAGATAGCAAAATTGATAATGTGCGCGAACTGGGCAAGCTTCGGAAAGATGTATACCCGGAAGTTGTGGGGCTTGTGCTGTGAGGTGATGCGGCGAGGTGAGGATGCGAGCAGTTCGCCGGCAATGGTGCTTACTCAAGTGCACAATATCCCGGTCTTTGCGATTCCTCAGGCAACACACCGATCGTACAAACTCAAATTCCACATAGACATCGGGCTTGCCGCGACTAGACTTGTGGTGCTTCGGACCTGTAAAAAGAGAAGAATTAGATTAGTAAATATAATCCGACCCACGCACACCAAAATGGGCCACCTACTGCTAGCCTCTCTGTATCCTTCAGGAGAAAAGATACGCCCTCCTCACCCGGTATAGTTGGTGGAAGCTCGCCAGTCTCCACCGATGAAAACAAACTGCTCCTTCCAGTCGTGAATTTTATTCGGGAGGCTTTCCAAAAACTTCTCACCAGGGCGAGCTTTCAGATAATAGTAGCAGTTGCCGTCATTGGACTGCTTTGTCACGCTGAATACTTCATTGATCTCGGCCGTGGTCAACCAATTCTTATATCCCTCCAACCCGAAGATGGTCAACATAGCTAGGAAACTACTCCAGGCATTTGGGGTAAGTTGAGTGATGGCGAGGTTGGTATCCATCAACAATTGACCAATGATTGGATGCAAGGGCAACATGGGTCTGGCATCCAATGTTTGGATATTGATGGCGGTCAACCCGGGCGAAGGCATGTCAGCTCGCTCCTTGGGCCCAGGAGCATACAAGTGGATATCCAGGGGGATAAAGTACTTTTGGCGGAGGTGATCAAGCATGAACTCCGAAATGATGCTTGGCTTCGAGTTCGCCTTATAATCTGACTTGCCTTCTGCCTCTCTAAAAGCTCGCGGAGGAGTAGGGAAGTTCGTCTGATACCTCTCTACATACTCCGCCCAGTCCAACTCATGCTCGATAGCGGTGGGGATGTTGTGCTCAGGAAGCTGAGGAGTGGGAAAGTTGATGGACTTGAGATACTCCAAAGTCATCTCATCATTCTCCTCCTCATCTAGCTCGCGAACCAGTTCGCTCGTAGGGTCGCCCGACTCAGCGACCTCCTCACCACCCTCGGCGACCTCCTTATTGCCACCGCTGACCCTTTTCTCTCTGGCAACCTCCTCCCCTGCTCGACCATGATCCTCCCAGAGCTCGCAAAGTCTCTCGTCGAAACCATGCTCCTCCCAGACCTCACCAGATAGCTCGCCGGATCCAGGGCGAGCTACCGAGGATCCGTCAGAACTGGATCCTATGAAGATAGGGGTCAATTGCGGAATGGGTGATCCACTTATCATAGGTCTTTTTTCTGGGTTTCGATTTGAAATAGTTCGACTCGATGACCGGGAAGACATGGTGTTCTATGAGTGCGAGATTCTAAGTGTTTATGGGGTTTTCAAAATTCAAAATTCCGACGGCCGAAAAATTTGAGGATAGGTCGGAAACAATGGCGGGTTACCAGAAAAACAGAGAAGAAGAAAGGGAATAGGAGTCTGCAAAAAGAAAGATTAAAGAAGAAGAATTGTTGTACTACCTTAGAGAATCCGTTGAAAATCCAATAGTGCAAAGGTTCTAAAGGTTTCTCTGAGAATTCAAAGGTGTGAAAGTGAATAATGAAACAGTGACCTCTTATTTATAGGAAAGAAACGAAGCGAAGTAAAGTTTCCAAAGAGTTCAAGGACCTATGTGCAAAAAAATTGAAAATGTAACATGATGGGCGCGGGAATTGAGGCGTGGAAAGGTGTGCACGATGCCTCAAATTCTGCGCCATGTCAGCACATCCACCACCTTAGGTAGCTCGCCCAAGAGCTCGGCACCACACGAAGGAAGTTCGCCTTCACTATAGCTCTCGCTCACAGAGGCAAATCAGCTCACCCACATATTAGAAATATCATGATGTGGACGAGCTGGGGGGTAAATATTGATAGGCAAATTAAGGTGAACTACTAATGGAGGATTAATGGAATAAATAACCCAAAGGCTGAGGAGCTCGCCAGGAGCTCGCCAGCATGGTCTAGTGCCATGTCACCACCTTTGACTAGTCAACACCCAGAAGGAAGAAAGAGTTCACCAAGGAGCTCGCCTAGTTGACCAAGTGATCATCATGGAGAGAGAGGAAGCTCGCCTAGAGCACGCCCACCACCAGGAGACAAGGCCTGATCCTACTACCATCACCACATTCCAGAACAACACAAGGCAAGAAAGCTCGCCAAGGAGCTTGCACAGACCGAAGTGTAGTCAATAGCTACGTAGAGAACCAGTAGTGATGTAGTAGGGCAAAGCAATGTAATTAAAGCATAGTAGTGAGTAAGCACAGGTGTTAAGGACACTTGTCATCATATTAGGCTAAATAAGCCCACTAAATGCCACCTCATTACATGCAAACTTATAAATAGGTCCTTTGTAACTCATTTCTCTCTCTAAGCTCATAATACTAAAGATACTTTCTCTCACTACTCTCACTACTTTTTATCTCTATTCAAACTCTCAAGAACTCATAACAAGATTATTGTTTGGTAGGATTTCAGGATAATTACAGCCACTAAAACACTCAATTAGTTAATTCTACTAGTAATTTGATTGTGTTCTAGATGCTTTATTGATACAATTATTACTCTATCTTATCGCTTCATTGCTCGAGGTCATGCAACAATCTAGTTTGGGGGTGTGATTAGGGTCATAATTGCATTATTTTGCATCTATATTTATATGGTTTTGATGATTTTATGTTCACAATTGACCCTAATATGCAATACTTTATGCTATTGACCCCTTGTTGGCAAGAAAGTTGTGTTTATAGGAAAAATGAAGCAAGAAGGTGAAGGGACGAGCAAGTTTGATAAATTTCAGATTTATTAAACTAATCCAAATGGTGCAAATGATATAACATGTGAAAGAGCTTGAATATAGGGTCGCAACGCAAAAAGAATTGAGTCAATCGGAGTTCTAGAGCTCAAGATATGAAGAAAACAAGTTTGCCCGAAAAAACTGCACTAAGCACGCGACCGCCATTATCGAGCGCCCTCAAGGCAATGGTCGAGCGCTTACCTTCTGACTCGAGCGACGAAGGCTCATGCGACTAAGCACGCGACCGTCATGGTCAAGCGACCACCTGTTGTTGGTCGAGCGCCTTTGATAAATTCCGGCAGATTAAGGGTATTTTCGTCTTTGTGCGCGTTTAACGAAGGGCACTTTGGTCTAAGTATTGTGGGCACTATAAATACCTCAAGGATCAGATTTTCAAGCATTCCCTCACTATTCCATTTTCTTATATTAGTTTAGAGAGAGAATTAGTTAGTTTTAGAGAGAGATTAGAGGTTACTTAGTGGGGTTCTTAGATAATCTCATGCTTCTTTCTTCAATTACTTTCAATCTAGCCATTAGATCTTTAATCCATTTTTTGTATTGTAATCTCCATTTAATTTCTTACGTTTCTACGGTTCGGTTTATATTTTTGAGCTTTGGATTAAGACTTAGCATTTGGAGGTTTGTAGCTTGTATTTCCATTCTTCTACATTTGGTAAGTTTCCATTTAATTCTCTTATTTTAGTTCTTAATAATGTTGTTTAGATTCTAAATTGTTGATTTACATTCCCAATTAGCCATGTGTTAATCCCTTGTTGCATTGGTGTATGAATACTATGTTGTAGTTTAGTGTTCTATTAATCTTATGCATGATTAAGTGATCTTGATGGATTAGTTCTTCTAATTGATGAATTGTATGAATGCTTGGAATGTCAATTGGATGTTTAGAGCCTAAGTGAATTAGCAACATATGAGAATTGAGTTGATTCACAGAAGTTCTTGATTGAATATTGTGCATGCCAAGTGTTTGATTAAATGCTCTTAAGTCAATGAAAATTGTTTAGGAGTAAAGACGTCTCAATTAGGGTATTGGGTGTTGTTAGAGAGATCTAGACACTTGATAGAGCCCTTAGCTTGTGTTGTTAGAGAGATCTAGACACTAGTTAAAGTCCTTAGCTCAATTAAGACAGCAAGAGACCTTTTGCATGCTAGGATGGATAGGCACTAGGTGAACCATAGTAGGATTACTCCAATGCACACACATCTCACTTGCTCATCTCTAAGAGGTGATAGTTAGAATTTACTAATCTTTGTTGAATAGTAGATAGAAATCAAGACCTTTTTCTTACTTTCCTAACTATTAACCTTTGTAAACATTCAATGCTTGCTTGATATCGCATCGTTTCCATGTGTTCGATATTTTTATTACTTGGTTAGCTTGCCACATATACGATAACCACGTACGCTTGCGTGAGACACGAAATTGCCCAACAGGAATGTAAATGTTTTCCTTCCTTGTCATAATCTTTAGTTGTGCTCAAACATTCTCTACATAATTCAGAGATGGAGCCAGGGTGCCTGGAATATTATAGAATGTAGTTTGACCTAATTAACTTATCGGGTCAAGTCATGTTTATGGTCTGGAATGACCTGACCTTTTTTCAGATCGGAATACAAAAGTAGAGCTCAATTTAGTCTAGCTCAACTTTATCTAAGTTGTTGTCCAATGGGTCAGCCTAGCCCATATCAATATTTTTTAAAAATATTATGAGCACAAAAAGTTATGCTATAAATATAATTAATATAACACAATATATCTATGCAATTCACAAATATATTTCATATCTTATTAGAGACTAACAACACTAATTAAAAATTCATTAAATAGAAAAAATACAAATCCAATTATAGGTTCAAACAGAAATAAAGGTCATTACAATACTAAATAAGTTTATAATCCTAACATAATTAAAATAATTCATAAACTTTAAAGTCTAATTTTTTTTTAAAACAATAACATGTAATTTAATGTTTAAACATCATCATATATAAATCATCATCAATCACAATTTTAGACATTAAACAAAAAAAGTTAAAAAAACATAACTGAATTTAAATATAATTATTAGATTATAGATATAACTCCCTTGGTCCAAAACTATTTTACATTTATTTTATTTGGATATTTTAAAATTACTTTCACACTTCTAAAAAAGAAACTAACATTCATTCACAAAAGTTAAAAGTCAATAAATTATATTTTTATTATTTATTTCATTTTTTAATCCTATATTTATATTCTTTGAAAAAAATTCATCTCCTATTATAAAAGTAATTATGGGATGAGGCAGCAAGCTCCTTTGAAAGCTTAAAGGTTGCTTTTAATGATTTTTCAAATTGAAGGCTTATTACTAGCATGTTTAACTTTTAAAGGCTTTATAATTTTTATCCTTTCAATTTAAGTTTTATACTTTTTTATGATATTTTATAATAAATTTTATATTTTAAAATATAAAATAAAATATTTTATAATATTTATTTTTAAAATATAATCTCTCAAATAAAACAAAAAGTAAAATCTATAAACATAATTTTAGTGTATGCATGTTGATTCGGGGTAGTCCATGTGCTGAAGATTCACTCTGGCCTAACCTAGGGGAGCCCTTGACCAGTTGGTTTTCAAATGAATGGACTTATGTCGGCCTGTGAATTGTCATGAAAACAGGACAAAAGTAGTATAAATATTACTCCATATTTATATAATAATTTGCACTAGGGTATAGGCAGCTAGCAAATTTTGAAAAGAGTTTTGTCGGCAAAATTTACGTTGTTGTAAGGTAGTCTGTGGCCCACCTGCAGCATGAAACGATCAACGGTTGTGGGCCACACTTAATGCCAAAAGCACGTGTCCCTTACGTGGCCAACTGCCATTAACGGACGGTAGGGAAATTGATGTATATAGAATTTAATGGGATAGTCATACATGTGTCACTCACACACACACACACTTTTTAGCCAACCACTGAAATTAGTAATTTTTAAAAATTAATGGATATAAATATATTATACTAGTGAAATATTAGATAAAATTGATTTTTTTTTCTCAAAATCAAATCTTGGTAAATAAAAAAATTTGAATTTGATTTTAAAGAATGTTTCAAATTCAAATTGGTGAATTTGGACTTAAATTTGAACAACTAAATGTCCATATAAAAATCAAACGTGTACATCAATTAGAATATGAGAAAAATAAATAAAAGTTAAAATAAAAACTTGTATTTCAAATTGAGATTTCATAAATAGGGATGGAAATTGGGTGGATTCAAACCCGAACCCGTCCCGTACGAGTCAGGTAAAAATCCGGTCAAACGGGTCACAGGACGGGTTTGGACCCGTTTGATCAAAAAAAATCCGCCGGATCTGGAACGAGTCTTCGTATTAGGTGGACCTCAGGACCTGTCCCGAACGCACCCGTATATATATTTTTTTTTATTAAATATATTATATTATATATGTATAATTCATTATAAAAATTAGGCTATTAATTAACATATTCATAAATTATTAGATTAGATATATCCATAAAATCATGCAAAAGTTGTACAAATTAGGGTTCATTAATTTATTATTATTATTTTAATTTCAATGAACAATATATGTATGACTTTAAATATTTAGATTTAATATGTTGAAACTTGAAATGAATTATTTTGCATATTTGTTGTTGTTTAAATCATTCATATACATATTGATGTTATATTTTAAAATTCAATTTATTGTTTGTAATACATTTGATATGTATGATAAAAATGAAAATAAAATAAAAAAAGTAGGTGGGTAGACGGGGCGGGGAGGGTCCAACTTTAAATTGAAGCGGGGTGGGGCGGGTCTCGGGTCCAAAAAAATTCTTGGTAGGGGCGGGTCTGGGACAGGTCAAACCCGTCTTCACCCGCCCCGTTGCCATCCCTATTCATAAACTTCTAGGTACAAATAACTTTATACATATTTTTCAATACGAAAAGTGCAACGATACAATATAATAGCAACACACATATTGTATTGCTTGAAAAGGAACAAAAGTATTGGGCAATTTAGTCTTTTTATTTTTAATTTGTTCCTTTCTAAAATCACAAAATCTTGGGTGCACCCAAGTGCATAGTATGGACTTGGAATTTAGGTCCAATTTTAATTTTATTTTTGACTAACTCAATTTGAGTATGAGTTGGTGAAAATGAATTTTGAAATTGAAATTCAATTAAGGGTACATGGGATGGGATGCACCCAAAGAGACATTCTTCAAAAATAGATATTTTTTGTGTATATTCTAAAATTTAAAAAAAAAAATCTTCTACTCCTTTCGTCCCAGGTCTTTCCTCAAAAATACCAGGGCACACATATTAAGAATATATTTGTGTATGTGAGTATGAAATTAAATAATAAAATATAAAAATTATACTTTATTCACTTTTATAAGTGTAAATTATTTTGTTTTTAAGGTGTGGAGAAAGAGTTGGAACGTTTCGAAATAGAAAAATGAGAAGAAAGGGTTGGGAGTGAGGGAGTATTACATATATTGTCAGGATTTTGGATCTTAAAATTATCAGAGTTAGTCGGTTTGGTTATGATTCACAACTCACGAGTGTGAGTGTCTTAAACTTGAATATTCTCGAAGCCATGATTTCTCATTTAAGATGGTTTTGATTTACATGTAAAAATTAATTAAAATAGGCAGAGGGTAGAGTTTTGGAGGGTCCCCAATCCTAAGGGGGACGTCGTCATAATATGTTAGTTGTTACAGTTGATCCTTTATCCGTTGCAATTGGTGATTGACCATAAAAATATAATGTGTAAAAAGGATGGATGGCAGATATTTGGTGTAACCAACTCTATCTTTTGGAATTAAGGGTATGTTTGTTTTGGGACTAGCACGGATGGACGTAGGACTTTGCGATCACGTCTCTACACGAGTTTGGGATGTAACATCCGGATTTCACATCCCAAATTCAATCCACACCTAAAAATACCTATTAAACCTATTATTACTCTTTCCAACACAACACTCATAAAATACCTATTATACCTATTATTATACCTATAAAATCAATCACTATCACACTTTGATTTGACATAAAGTAACATCCTACCCTACTAAAATTCCAAAACAAACACACACTTTTACTATTCATCAAGGTTTTCACATCTCAGGATTTCAAAGTCATGACTTCCCACGACCCCCTTAATCCCAAAACAAACGTACCCTAAGAGACGTGTAACTTAATCGTGGTTTTCATTGGTTATACTACTATTTTCATAATTGCAAAACAGAAAGTTAAGTTTAAATTAAATAAAAATGGCATGTCCAAATATTGCTTCTACTCGGTGATGATGAAAAGACAAATTTTGGGACTAAAAACTGCAATAATGGATAACCATGTGACTCATTGCCACGGATATGTGTGTTGGGATTCTTGGGAAATGGATTTTCTGAATTTGACTGATCACCGCCTATACATACAATTCTTTTTAAAGTGAAATTATATTCTTTTTTTAAATATATATTTTGTATATAAAGTAACAACATATAAATAAATATATATGTATAAATTTATAAATATACACACAAATTAATGTTTATAAATATACACACTACCTCCGTCCCACTATAAATTGCTAATTTTGTCATTTTTGTCTGTTTCACTGTATGTTGTTCATTTGTTTTTTTACCTTTTTAGCAAACTACTATTCACTTCTTTATTATTATTTTCAATACATTTTACACTATTTTATTTTATTTTTCACTTTTTTCCATCACATCACATGTACTATATTAATATTTTTATACATTTTTTAATACTCGTGCGCAAAAGATGTGGAACTTATAAAGGGATTGATGGAGTAAATTTTATATATTAATAAATAAAAAATGCTTAAACAACTACGATCTATATTTACAATTTTTATTATTTTGTAATTTGTATAATCATTAACATGTCCTTCTTCATTTATTAATAAATAAATATATTTTATAAAAAATTATATTGAGACTTATAAATTAACTCAACTTTAGATTCTACTACAGATTTAGGTCCTATGCATGTTTCCGCACTTTATCTTTAATATTTCTGCTTTTGTTAATTTTTTTAATTATATTTTATTCTCATATAGAAATAAAATGACGACAAAAGAGTATAAACAAAAATAAAGGACAAAAATTTAATAAAAATAATGAAAGATCGAAAATCATAGAACATATATAAAGTGCATAAAGCAAAAGATAAAACAAAAATACGAGGAAAGATGTAGAATGCAAAGTAAACCCCTGCCCTCATATATTTAACATAAAATGTCCCGCACAATTCAATTTATATCCTGCCAATTCTTGTATTTTCTTGAAAAATGTCCCCCTATATATCTGAGAGGTATTTACAACGGAGGAGGCTAAATATTTTGATATTAATGTTATGATTTATTTCTAATTATGAAGAAATTGAATGAAAAATAATACGGATTTGTTTTACCCAGTTCATCTGTAAAAAAAAAACTACACCGATTTACTAATAATTTTCGTGATCAGGTTACAATGAATTATGCAGGAATTTATAAGAAATTCAGGCAAAACCCTAGTCGAAAAATTGGCCTGCATAACCCAACAATTAAATGAAAAATAAAATTTCTCAAATTGCTTAAACATCATATATATATATATTAGTTAGAATTGAAGGTCATATGCATCATTGCATATATATATATATATTAGTTAGAATTGAAGGTCATATGCATCATTGCTTATTAATTTGCTTACCAAAAGAGAAAAAACGAGTGATATAAAGACTGGTGTTTAATAAGAAAGAAAAAGATTATACTAGCAGGCGTGGCGTCGTGTTTCAAATTCAAGCAAAAAAGAAAGGTCAAAAGCTGAAAAGTATGGAGGATAATCAGGAATGAGAGTCAGGATAAGTAAAACAATAGTCCAATCTTGATTTTCAAAATATTCACACTTGACAATTTAGAAAAATCTATGGTGGGTCCCCATCACATCATAGGTGAATAGATAATTTAAAATATTATCATATATATATATCAATATCAGATATAAACTTAGGTGAATAGATAATTTAAAATATTAATGGGGAGGGGGAGAGTGGGATTTAAGGAATGAATTGGGTGTCAGTCTTATTTCCCTCGTATATACTCCCTCTATTCATTTATAAATGGTTCACTAATATTAAAAAAAACAATTATTGATATAATACATATAATGTAATGAAAAAAAAATGAAAATAATATAAAAAATATTGAAAATATTAATAAAGAAGTGAATAGTAATTTTTTAAAAATGTATATATAGTGGAACGGACAAAAATGACAAAATGAGCAACTTATAGTGGAATGGAGAGAGTATCACTTTTACGTCTGTCATCACTGATGTTTATATTGAATAAAAATAATACTTCATCCGTCCCCCTATAAGAGCATGCCCAGCAGTGCTCCACTGTGGCGCAGGGTGCCAAATTTTATCTCCGGCAGCTAGCTTCAGAGCTGGGCCACAATAAGAATATGCACTAATTGAAAATTTTGGGCGCTATTGATAGCGCTGGGGATTCCAGCTTTACTTTATCTTTTTTTTTTTTAGGGTTTAATTTTATTGTAATTAATATTACTCCCTTCGTTCCGAAATTATTTTCATAGTAGTTCCGGGCACGTGAATTAAGAAAAGTAAGTATGTGAGTGTAAAGTTAAATAATAAAATAAGAAAAAATATACTTTATTGACTTTTGTGAGGGTAAAAAGATTCCTTTTTAGGTGTGTGAAAGAAGAGTTGGGAAGTCCAAATAAAGAAAGTGTGAAAGTAGCTTTGGGACGGAGGGAGTATTTAGTTATATTTTTAGCAATAGGATATTCACATAATACATTTGATTCAATATTTAAGATATAATTTAGATTTTATTGTAATATTATGATGAATTTTAAAATTTAAATTTTATGAATATATTTTTATCATTTTTTTTTATTTTTGATTTTTTTTCAAAATTTAAATAAATGAAGTAAATTAATATATTCCTGATCAATATTTTAAAAAATATTTATTGATAATTATAGAATAATAATAAAAGAAAATTTATTAAAATATGAAGAATCTAATGGAATATTCTGTTTTAGTGTAAAAGTAGTGCAAACTGCTGGAGATTTGGTGTTGGCTCTATAATAGAGTAGTGCTGAATTGATTCTAGAGTAGAGCTAACTACTGGAGATGGTCTAAGTTGCTCGTTACTTTTGGGCACACGAATTAAGGTAAAAGTGAAAAAATATAAGTGATGTGATGGAAAAAGTATAAGTGATGTGATGGAAAAAAGTGAAAAAGTAAAGGAAATATTGTAAAAAATATTGAAAATAATTATAAAGAAGTGAATAGTAATTTCCAAAAAAAGTAAAAAAATAAATGAGCAACATATAGTGGGACGGACGAAAATGACAAAATGAGCAACTTGTAGTGGGACGGATAAAGTATTTTTATAATATTTATAAAAAAATTGAAATTTTGTAAATATCAATATGTAATATTAATATTAATTAATTTTTTATAAATTAAACATAATATCATTAAGCAATTGAGTAAATATTGATAAATTTTAAAAAAAATAAAAAATAGTTATGTAAATTTATTAAAAGTAAAAATTGTATTAATTTTTTTTATAAATTTATATATCAAATATTTAGTATTAATATTTTAAATATAGATATTGAAAATTAATAAATTTAGAAATTTAAAATGTTTTATGGATGTAGGAGTATTTTGGAAGTTTGGAGTGGGTAATACTATAGTGGAGTGGAGTGTGGTACGTAACGTCAGATCTGAGGTGGAAACGACGCAGAAGTGACGTGTGGCTTGTTTTGAACACCTCATTGACATCGACGATCCATGACGATTACATCGAAGCGCCGCACATCATGGACTACTGGACACACCTCTCGGTGGGACCCCATCAACCGTTGGTATAAAACAAAATCCGAAACAACCAACCGCTACTTTCTCCTATAATTAATGCATTCTTTTCCACACCACCTCAATTATCATCATCTACTACTACTACTAATTTATTTACCTATATGTTTATTTATTTGGTGCCCTTTTTTAAGAAAAAAAAAAAAAAAACCATAGGGATTCCCCCCACCACTTTTATTGTTTCCAACTTTGACCATATCTCCCCCTCAAGGCCACAAACACATCCACCTTTCCATTTTTTTTCCTTAAATTATATTCCCTCCGTCAAAAAAAAACATTGCATCCTTTTTATTCTGTGAGTCACACAAAATATTTACATATTTAAAAATAAAAACTATTTATTAAATTTCACTCTCACAATACACATATAATATTCATAAAATTATACTTTCAGTCACACAAAATATTTGCATATCTAAAAATAAAAATTATTTATTAAATTTCATTCTCACAATACACATATAATATTCATAAAAATATATTTTTTATACCTTCTTTTTAAACTGCATGTTCAAAAGACACCGCAATATCTTTTGGGACGGAGGGAATAATCTAAACTTTCGCAAAGCCACATTATCCAAATTTTGGTTCCAACTTGTTTAATTGTAACTAATGAATATTTTTTAGTAAAATATTAATATTTTTATATAATTTAAATAGATAGAGCTAGATTATATGTTTAATTCACCATTTACTCATTAAAAAAATATTTATACTATTTATCAATGAATATGAGTTATTAAAAAGCCCATCCGCCTCTCTCTCAAAGTTTCTCTCACTAAAAAAAATCCTAGATCTTTCATCCGCTGCTTGTCCACCACCGCCCATTTCGCTACCACCGTAGTCTGTTCCATTGAAGATTGCAGATTTGAGACACTATACAAAAGACGCAGATCTGTAGATTTAAAGGAGTTTTCCTTTTTATCTTTTTTACTCTTTATCTTGGTATCTCTGTAGATTAACAGGTTCATCCTTTCCAACGGTACCGTTTTTACGGTGTCGATTGGTAGGATGACCCGTTAAATTTTTCTTTCTTTTTCAATTTCTGTTGTTTGTTCTTGGTTATGCAGTACTGTCTTTTCTAGTTTTTTTAGTTTTAGTATTTGCTTTTCTTCTCCTCTACTTGTTAGTTGTGAGATTTTCTACGCCTCGTGTGGAGTCCCCCTGTAATGGGTTATGGTATTTCTACTTTGAAGATGTGCTTGGGATTCAAATATGGTAGTGTGCCAGATGATATTGGATCCTGTAGGGCTCTCTGTTGATTTGCAGGTTGGATCGAGATGGATGTTATTTCTTTTAGATGGTGAAAATCACCTTAGTGTGGGGTGTATTATTTGCCGTAGAGTTTTAAATGATTGTTAGCATCTGTCTTGTGTACTCTCCATATCCTCTAATTTGGTTTGGAGCAGTCTATGTCTTTTCTGTTTGGTGAAGGGGGTGGGAAACTGATCTATTGTACTATATTTTTCTCTTCATATTTATGAAAGATCATTTCCTTTCAAAAAAAAAAATGAATATGAGTTATTTTCAGTATCCTCTCCACTCTTGTACTACATTGTTAAATTTAACAACTCCGTATATCGAACCCGGATTACTCACTCAAATGAGGAGTCTGGTGATCAGGTGAGCTAACCCACCTGGTTAGTTCGCCCACTAGTTAATACTTATTTTTAAATTATGCTTAATATATCCATTTTAAATTTATAGTTATATTCCTAGAATATTATTATTTCCATCCACTCTATTGAATATGTACACCATTAATTTATTACTCACAAGTACTATCTCTGTCCCACAAAATTTTGCATACTTTCATTTTTAGTTTGTCCCACAAAAATTTGCACACTCCCAAAATGTAAATATTCCTTTAAATCTCCACCTTTAAAATCCTTACCTCACAATCTCCACCATATACATTTTACTCATTATATTTTTTCTTAAAACCCGTGCCCCAAAAGTACCGCAAACTTTTGGGGGAGAGGCTGTAATTAGTTAATTAAATTCTTAGTCCCTACACAAAATATTAATCCACTATACATGAGTATAAAAAGTTTGTATTGTATTAATGAGTGAAGATATAGCTAGCAAAATCACATATTGTCAACTCACGAGTGGAAGCCAAGCTAGGAGTATAATATCAAACTGTACAGAGTTTATTCCACTTAAATTCACAACTTCTATGCTTAACTTCAGTTTCATCTCAATTGGAAATACACATTTTTCAACAATTATAATTTTTTTTATAAAAAAAAAAGAAAAAGAAAAATCAATCTTTAATATTGTTGTGATTCGATGCATATTATTTTCTTCTTCTGGGAGGCGACAGAACACATGACTTACCTGAGCACGTGAACGTTTTTTACATAAGGGGTCACATTCCACAATATATTATACTATATTCTGCATAAATAAATTTTCTTCAATTTGAATGTAATAACAAACTCTGCAAATAAATAAAACAATTATCATCTTTAAATAATTCCTCAAATAAATAGATATCAGCCATGGAAAAAATTAAATAAATGTCTTGCAAATTGTAGAAATTATTGGTTATTTATGTAGAAGTATAATGTGATGTGAAATTAAAATGGTCAAATAATTAATTTTTAGTCCGTCGTTTTAACTTTTTGTCAAATTTAGCACATATTTTCTTGACTAAATTATGCACATGCTTTTGACTTTTAATCTAATCTAAGCATATATATGTTTTCATCAAAAAACTATATTAGACTTTCTCATAATATGTGACCAATATAAATGTGTCACTTATAATAATAAAAAGTTATCACTTATAAAAAGTGATAATATTTTTATAAAAAATAATAATCACTTTTAATAAAAATACTACCACATTTTACTAAAAATGTATCACTTATTAAAAGTAATAACTTTTTATTAATAAGTGACAAATCTCATGTTATGAGATGTTCTCATATCAAATTTACACTTTTTTCTTTTCGCCTGCTTTTCATTTTTTATCAAATCTAACACATATTTTTTCTATATCAAATTATACACATGCTTTTCAATTTTTAAGTAAAAAACACATTTTTTTTTCCAGACAAGTTATACATATATTTTTTTACTTTTTATCAGAACTTTCTCATAACCAAAATTATACTCATATTGTTTATAAATATAATAAAATAAAAAATAAAAGGTTTAGTCTTTATATAAAAAGTATCTTACAAAATTGGATAATAATTTTATTGTGAAAAAGTATTAAAAAATTGTTTAATTAAAAATTAATTAGAAAAGAAACTGAGATATTAAAGAAAAGGGGAAGAGTATAAAGATTTGTGTGAGTCGTGAAGATTATATGCAGATTCTAGACTGAAACATTATATAATGCTCACTCCGTCCTGTAGGAATTTGCACCCTACGGGATGACACATTTTTTTTAAAAATGTGTTTTATATATAAAGTAGTGGCATATGAGTAAATATTTGTATAAATTTGTGAATGTGCACGTAAATCAATGTTTTTATTTTTAGTAGTGTGCAAATTTATGTAAGACGTCCAAATAAGAAAAGTGTGCAAATTTCTGTGGGACGGAGGGAGTACTAGCTATATATGTATATATGACTCAATTATGTAAAATTAAACATGTATATTTTAGGAATATACTAAAAATGATAAATAAATCATATATAATTTCTTCTAAATAAAGAATTTAATAATTTATGGAAGATTTAATCATGGTATCTACTAATAATATATGGGCAAGAATCGTGATTTATAAGTATCTAATTTATAAATTATGAAATCTACTTGTGAGGTATATCGTGATTTTTCATAAATCGTCATAATCAATTATGCGACTAAAACATGTATACATATTAGGTATATATTCAAAATTAGCCCCTCATATTTAAAATGCTTGTCGTTTTGTACGGTTGGGCTTAAATTTTATTTCAAAATATGTCACTTTTGCATATTTTTTAAAATTTCTTCTAAATTTACCCTCATCTTTTAATTAGATATATATTTATTCTCAACTAATTAATATCTTTTACATGAAAATAAGTATATATTTTGCATTGGTCTTCCCACTCTACCCATATTTAATAACATACTAATGTTTTTATCAACTATTGAGGGTTAATACAAAACATATATTCTTTAATTCAATACAAAATATATTAAAAGCGACAAAACTGAAGAGAAATTCATCTAAATGAAAGAGATTAATGATTATTTTTAATTATCTTAATTAGAGTAATTTTGACTGAAATTATGCAACATTCAATTATTCAAAATTTTGCAAGATTTGGGCAATTAAGGGATTAATATCTATTTTAACATATTTCATACACTACTATTGAAGTATATATATCTATAGTAACAAAAATGAACAACGCATCCAACTGAAAAACATTCTATGATTTTAAGAAACTTCAAATTTGAAATCTTCAATACAAAGATAATGTGAGTTTTTTTTTTTCAATTTATAATTTTTATTGAAGCCCTAATTTATCAGATTTAGTTTTCTGTTTTGCATCATCTCAATTGTGTTCCCTATTCTTCTTCTTTCTTGAACTCATTATCTATGGTTTCCATGTCTACTAAGTCATCTATGAAATTTAAAATTGAAAGCATAAGATCAAGCTCTAATAGTGTTAATTTGGATGTCATTTCAGATAGTACATTTTTATGTTGTTAATCGTAAACATTTGGTGAACATGTTATACATTTACATTTACTGTTTGTAAGATATTTGGTGATGATTAGGTTTTGTGTAAAAGTGATTTATGATATAAATCTCTTTTAAATAAGTTCACAAAATTATTCTCATAAAAATAAGTAGGTAAGGTTTTGTATCAAAATGGTTCATGATAAGTTTATCATGTCATAAATCAGTTTTAAAGTATCAAATATTGGCAAGTATTATGTGTGTAATATACACTGAAAATATAATCTGTGTGTATTAATTTTGACTAGATTCGAATTGTGATTCGATCCAAACTATCCATTTATTGATAATTTGGGTTGGGTTGAATTGTTACACACAAATTCTATTTTCATGTGTATTACACACATAATACCCACTCTCAAATATTTGATTAAGAGTGACAAAAATATCATCAAAAGTATAAAAAATCTAGGTCAATGATGTTATGTTATAATTGTTATAAATTTTACTGACCCCAATTTATGATACTCTTGATGAATATTTTAATACATTTGATCAGATATTTGATACTTTAAGACAGTTTAATGATAAATTTATCATGAATCATTTTCGTATAAAACATACTCAATAAGTTTTATATCAAAAAAATAAGCTCATAAAATTAGAAATGAATAGTGGTTCATCATAAGGATTATTATGAAAATGGTCTATAAAATACTTTACATACCTTTGGTAAATATGATTTTAAATTTGACATTTTTATGATATATGATGGGTTTGTTTTAGTAATGTTGACATTTGATTTAGATCGTTAAAATTGAGTTTTAAATAGCAATATTAAATGAAAATTTATGTATTGTAATTAATTATTATATATATACAATTGTATATATTATTTAATTATGACAACATACTAGTTAAACCGCTTCACTAACAGTGTTCAACCGGTCCGATTGAAAGCGCTAAGGGTGTCAGCTTCAATTTCTACTTCCAACTTTTAAACCATAGCTTAGAAGAAAGTCGTGTTCCATAGGTAATAAACCTTAGAAAGATTATAGATCGAATTGTTTGTTTCTGTGTTTTTTATGAAGATTGGATGAAAGATTTCCTATTGTGTCATTTTATAAAAAGAAAGAAATAAAAACAAATGAATAATATATCAAAAATTGATTCGGATATAAGTAAACAAATTTTTTTATTTTGGTAGATAAAATAGAGTTAGTAAAATTTAACTAGAGTGATGTTACTCAAAATATTAGCACATTCAGTGTAACGCTTAAATAGTTAAAGAACATATAAAAAACAACAGAAGACTCAGTCTTTATTTTGCAAATGGAGTAAATTTTTTATAGACTATATAATAGTCTATGATGCCGTCAGGACGAAACAATTCACTATTAAGATAATGCATACAAAGAAGAAACAGCTTGGCGTAGCTGAATCTAAAGTGACAAAATGTAAAATACACTGTCTAAAATGATCTATCGAGAAATGCTAAAGAAACCTTATCTACTAACATCCTGGATAAATCTCGAAAAAACAATGATCCTACTAGTCTGGATGCACTAAACACTCAACAACTAGTATTCAATTGAATTTGTCATTTGAATGGTTGAAGTGTAGTCTCTATTTATAGATGGTTGTAGACGTGCAGCCTCTATTCATAGATCCTTTGAGAATGATCTAGAGAATCTTTAAGTAACTGTCAATGTTGTTCTTTTGTTAACCGTCAGTGTTCCAACATCAGATGCTACATCATAAATGTCGATCAAAGTGACAGTTATTCTCTCTCCCATGATATGTAACCGCATGATCTGGAATTCTCTCCTATATTCATCAACGTGGTAGATCCTTCTGGAATATTGAAGAATGGTCTTGATCATCAATGCTACAGCCAACAATATTGAGAACAATATTAAGTGCAACATGAGAATAAAAAATAGTTAACATTGAAATAAGAGTTTAATTATTGATGTTGTGTCAATCAAAGTAACATTGGTGATAACATCAACATAAAAAAATTGCAAAAGAACAAAATAAGTACTACATTCATCCCACAAAAATTTGCAAATTTCCTTTTTAGTTTGTCCAGCAAAAGTTTGTATACTCCCAAAATGGAAATAATTTTTAAAATCTCTACCTCACAATCTTTATCTTACACATTTTATTATATTTTTTCTTTAAAATTATATCCCAAAAATTCAGCAAACTTTTGAGGGATGAAATTAGTAAATTAAGAAAATCTACAAAAAGGAGTCAGAATATGATACGAATAACTAAAAAAATTAAAGAAATTAAATTGAACAAACCGTAAAAATTGTTATAAAACTAACAAGAAAATGAACACTATAGAAAATGCAAAATAGAGAAGACAATATGTAGGGAGAATTATTTTACTCAACTTCTTTTTGTGTATGTAACAAATAAGTGGCATGACCTCTATTTACAGGGAGCTCATGCATGAATATACATAATAATAATTTAAGAGGATAATTAAATGTACATAAAGAGTCATCCATTATTGCCTCTATTATTACATGTACATAAAGAGTCATTTCTCTCCATCATTGCATGTAATTCTCTTGTAACATTCATGGTCATTCAACACACTTTGACATTCTCTTTTAGTTTGCAAGGGCATTCATTTCTTTCATAACACTCTCCCTTGAATGTCCGTTGTTACAACTAATATGCCTCGTTAAAAACTTACTAGGGAAAACAAACCCATTGGGACACAAACCCAAGGAAAAAGAGTACATATTTCTTAGTTCATTAATTCTCCCTCTAATCAAACTTTATTTAAAATCCTTCAATCGACGCATTCTGATGCGCTTTACCAATTTTTCAAAAGTAGCAGTTGGTAATGCCTTGGTAAATAAATCAGCTAAGTTCTCACTTGATCGAATTTGTTGCACATCAATTTCACAATTCTTTTGTAAATCATGAGTGAAGAAGAATTTTGCTGAAATATGTTTCGTTCCATCTCCTTTAATATATCCCTCTTTTAGTTGAGCTATACAAGCTGTATTATCTTCAAATAGTACAGTTGGGGGATTTTCATTGTCATGCGACAATCCACAATTTTTTATGATATAATTGGTCATTGATCTTAGCCAAACACACTCTCAACTGGTCTCATGAATCGCTATAATTTCAGCATGATTTGAAGATGTGGCAGCAAGTGAGTGTTTTGTAGACCACCATGAAATTGTAGTACCACCACATGTAAATGCATATCCAGTTTGAGACATTACTTTATGTGGGTCTGATAAATACTCAACATCAGAGTAACCAAGCAATTACGGTCGAGATTTATTTGAGTAAAATAAGTCAAAACCAATTGTTTCTTGGAGATAGCGAAAAATGTGCTTTATATCATTCCAATGTCGTCGTGTAGGGGAAGAGCTAAATCTTGCTAGTAAATTCACTGCAAATGATATATTTGGTCTTGTACAATTAGCAAGATACATTAGTGCACCAATGGCACTGAGATATGGTACTTCAGGACCAAGAATCTCTTCATCCTCCTCTTGTGGAATAAAGGGATCTTTATACAAATCAAGAGACCTGACGACCATTGGGGTACTCAACGGATGTGCATTATCCATGTATAACTGCTTTAAAATCTTTTGGGTTGCTTAATTTGCAAACCAATGCAAAATTTACAAAATTTAGTCTTTCCAAAATCCTTGATCTCAAATTCTTTCTTCAAATATGAAACTGCCTTTTGGAGCTCTTCAGGAGTTCCAATTAAATTGAGATCATCGACATATACTGCAATTATCACAAAATTTGACCCATCTTTCTTTATGAATACACGTGGACACATATTGGGTCATTGGTATAACATTCTTTAATTAGACATTCAGTTAGTCGATTATACCACATGCTTCCAGACTGTTTAGCCCGTACAAAGACCTTTGCAATTTGATAGAAAAAACTTCTTTTGGTTTTGATTTGCATACTTCAGGTATGCTAAATCCTTCAGGGATTTTCATATAGGTATCATTTTCAAGATTGCCATACAAATATGCAGTGACAACATCCATCAAACGCATATCAAGTTTTTCATGCACGGTAAAACTTACAATATACCTAAATATGATGGCATCCATTACAGGAGAGTATTTTCATCATAATCAAATCCAGGTCTTTGTGAAAAACCTTGGGCTACTAATCGTGCCTTATATCTCATAATTTCATTTTTCTTATTTCTCTTCCGCACAAATACACATTTATATCCAACTGGCTTTACATCTTTGGGCGTTTGGACTATAGGTCCAAATACTTTTCGTATTACCAGTGAATCCAATTCAGATTGGATTGCATCTTTCCATTTTGGCCAATCATTTCAACGCCGTCATACGTCAACTGATCTAGGCTCATGATTCTCATCTTCTTCCATAATATCAAGTGCTACATTATATGCAAAAATGTCATCAACTATTGTTTCTCTTTGGTTCCATCTTTTTCCCGTATTGACAAAATTTACTGAAGCTTCTATAATCTCATTCTCTTCAGGAGCAACATCTTCAGTGACAATATCTTCTGGAGTTATCTCACTAAGTGTGAGTCTTTCATTTTCCTTTAATTCATCACTTTTATTTAATCCTCTTTTCTTTCGAGGATTTTTATATGTGGAACCAAGAGGCCTACCACGCTTCTGGCGTGCTTTAGACTCATTGGCACTTGATATATGTTTCTAATTTTATGCTGTAATATGTGATTTAGTCACTCTTATGGAGTCACTAAATGCATTCTGTAAATGATTTGCAATTTGTTACAAATGTATAATCCTTTGAACTTCAAGTTCACATTCTTTTGTTCGAGGATCGAGGAAATCCATTTTTATTTTCCAATTGATTTCCTTCTTCAGTTGATCCTTACCTTCCCCTAATGTCGGGAAATGAGGTTCATCAAAATGACAATCTGCAAATCATGTAGTAAACAAATCACCTATTGATGGTTCAATATATTTTATTATAGAAGGTGATTTGTACCCGACATATACTCCCAATCTGCGTTGGGGGCCTAATTTAGTACGATGAGGCAGTTCAATAGGAACATAAACAACACATCCGAAAATTCTTAAATGTGATATATTGGGCTCATAGCCAAAAACTAGTTTTAGGGGAGAAAGATTATTGTAACTTGTCGGTCATATTCGTACAAGTGTTGCTGCATGTAATATAGCATGTCCCCAAGCAGACAAAGGAAGTTTTGATTTTATTAGTAATGGTCTAGCAATTAATTGTAATCTTTTGATAAATGATTCAGCTAGACCATTATGTGTATGAACATGAGCTACATGATGTTCAACACTTATACCAATTGACATGCAATAATCATAGATATCATGTGATGAATATTCACTAGCATTATCTAGACGAATTTTTTTAATTGGATGATCTGAAAATTGTGCTCGTAATTTAATTATTTGAGCAAGTAATCCCGCAAATGCCAGATTGCGAGAGGACAATAGACCTACATGTGACCATTTTGTTGATGCATCAATTAGCACCATAAAATACCGAAATGGTCCGCATGGTGGATCTACAGGCCAAAAAATGTCACCTTGAATTCGATCTAGAAAGGTAGGTGCTTCAATTTTCACTTTAGTGGGTGAATGTCTAGTAATTAATTTCCCTTGTGAGCAAACAACACATGAAAATGCATTCGAATTTAACACCCTTTTATTTTTCAATGAATGACCGTGTGAGTGTTCAATTATTCATCTCAGCATAATGGAACCAGGGTGTCCAAGACGACCGTGCCAAACCATGAAATCATTTGGATTAATAGACTTCTGGTCTATTAGGTGATATGATTCTACCAGACTTATTTTTGTATAATATAGTCCAGAAGAAAGTGAATATAGCTTTTCTAACACATATCGTTTTCCAGAAATGACTTTTGTAATTAATAAGCATTCAATTTCTTTCTCATTTACAGTCTCGATATGATACCCATTTTTGCGGATATCTTTAAAGCTTAACAAATTTCTTCGAGACTTAGGAGATAGTAGTGCATTATCTATGACAAGTTTGATTCCCCTAGGGAGAAATATAGTGGCTCTTCCGGAGTCATCAATTAAATTTGCACTACCACTAATAGTATTAACATTTGTCTCTCCCTTTTCTAAATGAGAAAAATATTTACTATTTTTTAATATAGTGTGTGTAGTATCACTATCACACCATCATTATTTAATCCAAGAAGTTTAGCTTCCATTTGCTTCTTCATGAAAAGAAACACAAAATTAGAAATTAGATAAAAATAAAGATGCAATGATAAATGTTTATTATTCATAAATTATACAGAGAGTGTTGATTATTTAGTATCCTCAACGAAATCAGATACATCAAAATGAGTCATGACATCATCATCAATTCTAAGATCACTATTGTCATCAACAAGATTTGTTTCAATGTTTTTACCCTTATTTATAAGGGATGCTTGATAAAGTTCAACAAGATGGTCCGCAGTTTGGCAAATACGAGACCAATGTCCTCCCATGCCACATCGATAATATTTTTCTTCATATTTTTTCTTTTCTTCATGATCTCTCTTATGGAAAACTTTTATTTCTTTTAGTGGTTATTGTTATACGGGGTGTATCTACCACGACCCTGTCCACAAATATAACCATGCTCACGGCTTCCTCTACGTCCTCATCCACGACCATATTTAAAATTTGGAGATTGAGTCGCATTCGCTTCAGGGAATGGACTAGAACCAGTGCGTCGGGATTCATGATTTTTCAATAACTCATTATTTTGCTCGGCCAACAAAAGACATGTAATCAATTCAGAATATTTTTTAAATCCCTTTTCTCGGTATTGCTGTTGCAGGAGCAAGTTTGAGACATGAAAGGTAGACAATGTCTTTTCAAGCATATCTTCATCAGTAATATTTTCTCCACACAACTTTAACTGAGAAGTAATTTTAAACATGACTGAATTATATTCATTCACAGTTTTAAAATCTTGAAGTCGTAGGTGGAGCCAATCATATCGGGCCGTTGGAAGGATGACCATCTTCAGGTGGTCGTATCTCTCTTTTAAATTTTCCCACAATTCAAGTGGATCTTTCACAGTTAAATATTTTGTTTTTAATCCGTCATACAAGTGATGGCGAAGGAAAATCATTATTTTGGCACGGTCTTGGTTGGATGCCTTATTATTTTTCACAATTGTTTCACCAAGACTCATTGTCTCAAGATGAATTTCGACATCAAGAATCCATGAAAGATAATTTTTCCGGAGATATCAAGAGGTGCGAATTCCAACTTTGTAAGATTAGCCATAATAAAATAAATTAACGAAAAAAAAATATTACCTCAAGAGTTGTGTATGATATTTGAACTTGCCCAAATATCTTTAATTAAGCTCAAGGTAAGAATCGTGCTGATAACGTGTTATAAAACTAACAAGAGAATGAACACTATAAAAAAATGCAAAATAGAGAAGACAATATGTAGGGAGAATTATTTTATTCAACTTCTTTTTGTGTGTGTAACAAATAAGTGTAATGACCTCAATTTATAAGGAGCTCATTCATGAATATACATAATGATAATTTAAGAGGATAATTAAATGTACATAAATAGTCATTCATCATTGCCCTCGATTATTGCATATAAATAAAGAATCCTCCATCATTGCTCTTCATTATTGCATGTAATTATCTTGTAACATCCATGGTCATTCAACACACTTTGACATTCTCTTTTAGTTTGCAAGAGCATTCATTTCTTTCATAAGAGAATGATCTTTAATTGATTAATAATCCAAACAAAATGAACATAATCTAATAAATGTATTAGATATAAAATATACATAGATTGATTGTATTGAGACGGGTACCAACAAAGAAAAATACAACAACACATAACATCTGCAATCAAAAAGTAAAATTTAACAGCGAACACATCATAACAAAAAGTAAAAGTCCACGACTCACAGATGATGCATGGTGGACATTAGCAACCATAATGGCAACAATCCTAAAGCAGCAATGACGCTTGACCAGATGCACATCACGAATGCCCAAGTTTGGTCGATAGCTCAAAATGTGGCACATGCAAATGGGCTAGCATAGATAAATGATGATAGGGGGGTTTGATCCAACATGCAAACGACAATGGACACAGATCGAGGATGTCATTCCATAATATTGAATTTGTGAATGGGTGCACTTGGATTGTGCATGGAGGAGATTAATATATATATCAATGGAGGGCCGGAGACGACTGATGGAAGAACCCTCCTTAGTGGTAACCGAATTTTACAAATAGAGCATGTGTGGGGTTGCGTGAGAGAAATTTGAATTTTTAAATGAGAGAAAACTATGATTATATAAAAATTTCAAAATAAAAGTCATGTTTATTCGAGGTGGACAACTACAAAATATTTGGAAGATAATAACAATAATTGACTTTTGATTGTGTAAATTGTATTTAGTTGTATGCCAAAAAGTTTTCATACTAGGTTGAAAGTGGAGTTGGAATTTTGTTTTTAGATGTAATTTATTCATAAAAGTAATTATCATGCTTATGTGTGTATTTTGAAAAACTCAAAAGATGTAATAGAACAATTATATTTGTAAATAATAAGAGTTTATCCTATATATATATATATATATATATATGAGTAGACAAGGGTGATTTACGGCGAGGTTTTTAATGAGACCGGAATAAATTTTATCTAATCCCAAACTCCCGGGTTCTGGGAATTTCTTTAACCTTTTCTTTTCCACTTTTAATAAAATCTCATTCACTTATATATATGAGTAGGTCTATTGTGCAATATTGCACCATGCAATATTGATTTTAAAAGGAAAAATCTGAAACAGGTCAACATAGTTAAAATAATAAAATTCGCGGATCTTGATCGGGTCGGATTGGATCTGAGCAATTGTCAAATTTCAAGATTTTCGCTCCCAATTGGTGTTACTGTATGAACAAATCTGTATTATTATAAGACCAAATGTATGCTATTGTACGAACAAACGTTATTTTTTTTACTTATATTCATTTATTTTTGTAGAAACAAACTTTTTTAATACAATGTAAGAGCAATATGTGTGTTATTATAAGAAAAAAATATTAGTTTTTCATAAATATTTATTGAGTTTTATAAAAACAATTATTTTGTAAGATATAGTAACACCAATTTTACCTTACAATAACACACATATGTTCATGTAGTATACATTATGGGACTGTCGAGATATAATAACACATGTAAGGTATTATTACATTATCAACATAAAAATTAATAAAAAATAAATTAAAAAACACATATTTGTTATTGTAAAATACATATTATCCTTATAGTTATTTTAAAAGTACAAAAAATTAATTTTCTAAGATGTAGTAACACATATTTTGTCTTACAGTAACACACATATTTCACGTAGTATACATTCTGGGACTGTTAAGATAGTAACACATGTAAGGTATTATTACATTAACAACATATTATTAACATAAAATCAATAATAAAATAAAAAATAAATTAAAAAACACATATTTGTTCATGTAAAAATACATATTATCCTTATAGTTACTTTAAAAGTATAAAAAATTTTATTTTTTAAAGATGAAAATACACACATTTTACCTTACAGTAACACACATATGTTCATGTAGTATACAATCTGGGAATGCCGAGATATAGTAACACATGTAAAGTATTACTACATATACAACATATTATCAACATAAAATCAATAAAAAAAAAGAAAAATAAATTAAGAAACACATATTTGTTCTTGTAAAATACATATTATTCTTATAGTTACTTTGAAAGTACAAAAAATTAATTTTTTAAAATGTAGTAACACACATTTTGCCTTATAGTATCATACATATGTTCATGTGGTATACATTCTGGGACTGCCGAGAATTTTCCTTGAAAATTTTATTAGATCCAGTTTGACCCATTAAGGATCTGCGAATTTTTATTTGGGTATATTGCACGGGTCGAGTATGGTGCAATATTATATATTATAATTTGTGTATATATAATATTTTGAAATCAATTCCACAATCTCTAAAACCTTTATTTTGAATTCTTAGGGGGGGTGTATTGGATTAGGATTTTAAAAGACTTTTTTAGCTGAAAAAAATCCTGCATATTTTAAAGATTTTGTAGGATTTTGGTGACTTTTAAGATTTTGCAAGATTTTGTAAGATTTTTAAAATAAGGATTTTAATGGATTCTCTAGGACTTTATAGACTTTGCAGAATTTCATGGATTTGTGACATAGGATAAGAATTCAAATTTTTTTCATACTTTCGAATTAAAAAAAAAAGTCAAAGACAAAAAAAATAGTAATATCATGTCCTCCTAAATAGCATTCCTCCACATATCTATAATTATACTAGTCAGTAATGTTGAAGATGAAGGTTCGTCCACAGATTCAATTGTAATAAAACATTCTACCTTAATTAATGTGTAATTTTATTAGAATTATATTATCATATATTAATTTCTACTTATCATATATATATATATATATATATATATATATATATATATATATATATTGTGATATACACGTATATATATATGTGTATGTTAAAAAGTATCAAAATTGAATAATCAAAGCAACCAAAGTAAAATATAACAAAACTCAAATTCCGTAAAAAACATATTGTCAATAGAAAAATATTACCAAATGACATATTTAGTATATAATATTATTATAATAATATAATATGAAAAATAAATATTTATCTTGTATATAAGTTAGGATGAACAATATCGTTTTGCTGATAATAAATTTTTTAAATGAACCAATATATATATACATATATATTTAATGAATTAATTATTAATTATTTTTTTATTCTAATATATATGTATATATATAATATTATATTAGCCTTCGTTGAATTAAATATAAAAAGACGGTATTCAATATTTATAGTAGATCCATTTGTAAAATGAGTCATGAAAATGAGTTAATTGCACGGAGCGGGTTTTGTGCAATATTGCATATGAGTTTTTGTGTTCAAAAAGTCCTCCGAAATCCCATGAATTTTGATGGGATTGTTGGTATTTATAAAATACACTAAAAAGTCCATCAAAATCGTCAAACTCAACAATCCTTTAAAATCCTTATATTTTTTAATACCAGTGGATTGTTTTTAAGTCTTTCAAAACCCTGATTAAATACTAGTGGATTGTTTTTAAATCTTTTAAAATCCTGATTGAATACCAGTTGATTGTTTTTAAATCTTTTAAAATTCTGATTGTATACCAACAGACTTTTTTATAAGAAAAATGTCCTTTAAAATCCCACGAAATCTCAAACGAATACACCCCCCTTAAAATACATCGAGTTTTGACTTATTTTTAGTATTTTTAATTACAAATTAATATATTTATTTTTGTTATTTTGACATTCTTTAAATGTAAGATATTTTCTAATTGCAAAAATCTAGACCCTTCACATCCAATAAAATAGGCCTTACACACACTCAAGTTCATTTTTTAAAAATTATACAAAATACTACTGAAAAGTTACATATATTATTATTGAAAAATGTATCTTTAATGGTATAATTTTCTAGTAATAATATGTGTAATTTTTCAATAATAAATAATGTAACTTTTTAATACTCAAATATTTATTCTTAGAACGTATTGATTTGACCCCATAAGCGGGACCAGGTGTGTTGCCGCCAGAAGCCCGTATTTCTTCTAGAGAATCTCATAATTGTTCCAGAGCAACGAGAAAGAGATTCTTTAACCAGAAAGAATTCGGTGCAGATGTAGGATACCTATACAGAAGTTTTCGTAACTCAATCATAGATGATGGAATCATCAAAGATTTACATTTGAATTACACAAGAGACTTACTCAATAAAATAATTAACATGTACTGTTATTTTTCTAGGATTATTCGTCAAAAATATTTATTATATTTTGAATTCCTGAAATTCTATAAATTTGATTTATTTTTAGTATTTTATAATTGCAAATACATTTATTTATGGTATTCTTTTTGGAATTTATGGTGTTTTTTAGCTGCAATTAAATCTTGACCCTCTATATCCAAATAATTAACTCCATTATTTTCACATCTAGAGCTATTCTTCTAAAAATATATATCTATTTTTGCCCATTGGCTACTACTGTTCTGAGTAGGTCTCTTGTGAACTCGAGTTCACATGAACTCGTATCACTGTTACGTATAATCACTATCACTATTATTAATATATACTCTTACTGTTATAAAAATATAATTAATTTTTTAACAATGATATTGTATATGCATAATAGTGATAGTGAATATACATAATAGTCATAGTGTATACACATAATATTGATAGTTAAAAATTCGAGTTCATCGAGAACTCGAGTGCATACAAGTTTTGTCACCCTTGAATTATTGAGTTTGTATGAGTTAATATGTACGAATTTGAGTCATATAACGTATTTTTCAATTGTAAATTTTATTATATTTTTTATTACAAATGATTAATTGATTGTATCTTGTTCTAAAGTGCAATTAAATTATAATTTATTAAATGATTGCTTTTTATATCCTCAATTAAGTGGTTGTATCTATATATCATCTAAGAAACAATTTAGGCTGGTTGTTCAGTGCAAATGTATTTTCTAATTTTTTTATTAATTTAATTTTAAAACTACAATCATAAGTTTAAGACAAAAACTTATATACAAATTTCTATGGATCTAAGATCCGTAGAAATATCCATTTTTTAAAATTCGCGGGTCTAAACCGGGTCGGGTCGAATTTGAGTATTTTTTTCTAAAATTTGTGCAGCTTATGATTTCGCTCCCAGGTATGTTACAGTTTGGGCAAATGCATGTTAATTTAAGGCAAAACGTGTGTTACAACCAGATTAAATGTTATTTTCTACACATATTTATTTATTTTTGTAGAAGTAAATATTTTTCATGCAATGTAACACATGTATATGTTACATTGTATGTGTAACACATATTTATTCTTAATAAAAATACATTTTATCCTATAGTAACACATATATGCTCATATAATAACACAAATTGAGGAACAAATATGTGTTACAATTAGAGTAAATATGTATTACTGCAAATTTATGTTACAATTGGAGTAAATTTGTGTTACTGCAAATGTGTGTTACATTTAGAGTAAATGTGTGTTACAATTAGAGTAAATTTGTGTTACTGCAAATGTATGTTACAATTAGAGTAAATGTGTGTTACTGCAAATGTATGTTACAATTAGAGTAAATGTGTGTTACAATTATAGTAAATGTGTGTTACTGCAAGATCAAATGTGTGTTACTGTATACACAAATATTTATTTATTCTTATAAAAGTGTATATTATACTTTATATAACATATATAAGATATTAAATGATGTATCAGAAGACAAGCGTACTCTGCCCCTCGTCAAAGATGGCGAGCACAGCTCACCTCCTCGCCAATATTAAACCATCCATATGTACACGTGCAACAATTCTCCCCCACACAATTAATAGCTACTCACCCACCCACCCCACACACACCAATTAATATATAATATTTAGTGGATTGTTATAATATTTAATTAATAAAATTTAATATAATATGTTATGTGTGTATATATATATTTAATAACTAATATATTATTAATTAAGTTTATGTATATTAATTATTAATTAGTTTAATTATTTGAAAATAATTAATTACTATAAATTATTAATTAGTGTATATTGTGTATTATTAATTATTAGTACGACGTTGAAGAAGGGTTCAATACGTGTTTAATTTTTATACACACCTCAACCAACCACTGTGAGTACCTTAATTATTAAAATTACTTTAAGCTCTTAATTTATTGGAATTATTGTATTTAAATTAAAATGATAAAAAAAGTGTATATATGTAATCGTATTAATAAATAGTGACAAAGATTTTGCAGTGTAATTATAAGTATTTGTTAAAATTATTCTTGCATAATTTATTCAAATTATTGGAATGATTAAGACACATATATTGGACATATAATGTGTCTATTACAACATATACTAACTAAAATATTATATATATATATATATAATGATAATTTTCATGTATTTAAAAGTTAAATTAATTGATTAAATGAATAAAGAAGTGATAATTTTAAAAATAAATAAAAAGTTAACAAGAAAAAGTGAATATAGAAGTAATAATATAACTTTAGTTTAAAATAAATATATACAAATTTTATGCAATTAAAATATATAAATAATAATCATAAATATAAAATTTTAGATTTATATAAAAATAAAATATATACAATGATAATAATATATATTTAATTTCTTTCCTAATATTGAATGAATATTAAAAATTGAATGTATATATCATATATATAAATATAAAGTGAAAATATTAACAGTAATATCACTTGCCCAAATGGCAAGGCAAGGCACTCACTCATACATATGAGAGGTCACGGGTTCAAACCCCCTCTCACGCGAAAAATAAGCTCCATTCTCGTGGGTCAGTCCAGTGCCTGGGTCGGATTCGGGTTTGACCCGCGAGAATATTTTTTTAAAAAAACTGGGGTTTCGCGAGGGCTTCTCCTCTTTAAATATGCGAGGGCTTCCCCTCTTTAAATTCGCGAGGGCTTGCCCCTCTTTAAATTCGCGAGGGCAGCTGCCCCTCGCCAATTTGTGAGGGCCAAGACGAGGGCTAACTTGGCGAGGCCCTTTTTAAAGAGGGCTTTGTTCCCTCTTTAACCCCCTCTTTATCCCTCAATCCCTCTTTAAGTCCCTCTTTAAAATCCTCTTTATTTGAACTTTTTTTGTAGTGAGTAACATATTATTAACATAAATCAACAAAGAGAATAAAAAATAAATTAAGTAGCACATATTTATACTTGCAGAAATACATATTTTCTTTATTGTTACTTGAAAAGTACAAAAAATTAATTTTTTAAGAATTATTTACACAGATTTTGCCTAATTGTAACACTCATTTGTCCAAATTGTAATATACTTGGGAGCGAAAAAACTTGGAATTACAAGTTGCGCGAATTTTGAAAAAAAATGTCCAAATCTAACCCAACCCGGTTTAGATCCGCGAATTTTTTAAAAATGAATATTTCTACGGTAGAAAATTCTACACAAGTGTTGCTCTAAGTTTAATTAAAAAATAATCATAAATTTAAATTAGGATAATTTCCTTTTGAGATGAGAAGAGGATAATAAATATTTTTTTTAAAATTGAACTAACTTAAGGGAATTATTTAATGGAAATGTAAACATCACTCTAATTAAATTAAATTAATCAAATTGAATAAATATTAGAAATATTTAATGTAAAAAGTAACAATATATTCTTTATAATCACGCGTAGTACGCATGGTTTAAGAACTAGTAATAATTTCTAAGAAGAAAGTTTAGTATGTACGAATATACTATTTGAAAATTAACCCCACCCACTTTAAAATCTTTATTTTGAATTAATGAAATTCTATGAATTTTATTGATTTTTAGTTTGTTTAAACTATAAGTACATTTATTTATGGTATTATTGTATTCTTGGAATTTGTGATATTTTTTAATTGCAATTAAATCTTGACTTAGTCTTGTATGCATCAGTTGCACCGTGCAACTCAAGTTCATTTTTAAAAAGTTACACAAAATACTACTGAAAAGTTACACATGTTATTTTTTTTATTGGTAAATGTTAGTTGTTAGTGGTTAGCTGTTAGTTCACCAAATCTCCATACACTCATATATTCAAGACAACCTTATATCTCCCTCCTATTCGTTCCCAAAAGGAATCGAACACAGGTCACTCACTCAAGTGAGGAGCCCGGTGGGCAGGTGAGTTAGCTAGCTCACCTGGTTCACACATATTATTATTGAAAAATGTATCTTTAATAGTGTAACTTTTCATTAATAATTTGTGTAACTTTTCAATAATAAATAGTGTAACTGTTTAAAAATATATTTAAATTGTACGATGTAACTGGTACATAGGAGACTTAGTCTTAAATCTTTTGCCTCAATATCTAAATTATTAACCACTAACGTTATTACAAATCTAAAGTTACTCTGAAAAATAAAGAATTCCTTACATCTATTTATGAATATGCAAAGTCCTACGTGGTAATATTATATTTCCACTTTCTAGTTTCTACCCACATTACATTATTGAAACTTCTTTATCATAGATTCTAACTCTCAAATCATGAAAAATGCAATTTAGGAATGAATCAATTAAAAATTAGTCATAATTAATGCACTTTTCTTTATATTTAAGATTTTATTTATTTACAAATTTATTTTTCATCTATCAATTTATGTTTACAAAACCATTTTATGATATAGTTTGGTTTAATATTTTGAATTTTAAAATTAAATACATTTTATATTAATGTATATATAGTAGAAATTATAATTTTATTTTAAATCAATTTAAAATATAATTACAATACACAATCATTTAAAAAACATATTATACATTATCTACTACTTATAACTTATCATATACAACATAATTGCAATGATATAATTCAAATTTAAAATATAAAAATTATATTAAATATTAATTACAGTTGATTAATTATTATGTATTATTATAGGCAAAATGCAATGTCTTGGTTGCTCATTCTAAATGTATTTTCTAACTTTTTAATTGATTTAATTTTTAAAGTTATAATCACATTTTATGACTAAGAAAATAATCATAAGTATAAAATAGAATAAAAAATTAAAGTAATTATTTTATGAGAATGTAAACGTCATTTTAATTAAATTAAATATATGGAATTGAACTAATATTTGAAACATTTAATATAAACTTAACAACATAATCTTTATAAACACGCTTGATTTAAAAAGTATTCTTTTGTCTATAATTTTTTTTTCTTTTTTATTTATTCATAAAAAATTTAATTTTTTTATTTGGAAATAATCTACACCCACATATAAAAGTTTGAGTTCAATAATATATTTATTTATTTTTAATTTCTCTATAACTTTAATATAATATTAAGTTTTATTGTCTCGTGTTATTTCTTTTAAAAAATAATTTTATGAACGGAATAAGTAGTACTCCCTCCGTCCCATTAAGTTGCTCATTTTATCATTTTCGTTCGTCCCATTATATGTTGTTCATTTGCTTTTTACCTTTTTAGAAAACTAATGTTCACTTTTTTATTATTATTATTTTCAATAATTTTTATATTATTCTCATTACTTTTTCACTTTTCTCCATCACATCACATGTATTATATTAATATTTTTATACACTTTTTAATACTCGTGCCCAAAAAATATGGGCGACTTATAAGTAGGCTTGGCAACGGGACGGAGAATCTCCAACCCCCGCGGGGATCTGCCCCGAACGGGGCGGGGAATCCCTGAAAGAAACGGGGATGGGGAAAATTTTTCCCCCATAGGCGGGGACGGGGATTGTATTCCCCACCCCGCGGGACCCCCCATAATATACATATATTTATAATATATATATATATATAACTAATTAACCATTCATGGATATATAATGTATAATATATCAAATTAATGTATTTTATGCACTTTAAAATTTAATAATACTTTTAATTTTTATTTATTTAAAAAATTTATTATACTTATTAAATATAAATTATTTAAAGTTAAAAAAAAAATCGCGGGGAACGGGAAATTCCTGCAGGGCCAGGGATGGGTTCCCCGGCGGGGTGAGAATGGTGATAGATTTTTTCCCGTGAAATTCGCTGGGATGAGATTGACCCCGTTCCTGCTCCATTGACAAGCCTACTTACAAGGGGACTGGGGAGTAATTAGTAAGAAAAAAAAAAGGTTAGTATGCACTAAAAAGAAATTCCTCCTTTTATATATAGTATTATTTATTACTCCCTCCGTCCACAAAAATTGGACTACTTTGGTAATTCACGGTTATTAAGAATAATTAATTTTGATGGGTAAAAGTGAGTGTAATAGTATAAAAAAATATTTAATTATTTAAAAAGTACTTGATGTGATGTGTAAAAGTGAGTATATGTGTAAAAGTGAGTATATGTGTAATAGTATATATATTTTTATTTTTTATACTATTATACTCATTTTTACACATCAACATCTATTTTTCTTAATAACCGTGCACGGCAAAGGTAGTCCAATTTTCATGGACGGAGGGAGTATTATTTTTTCAAAAGGGCAAGAGAAGAAAAGAATAGCGGCGGTAGAGTAGGGTTTTGGGTTTCATAAATGGTGACGACGATATTCATCAACAAAGCATAACATAGCATAGCATAGCATAGCGCAGCATTGTTGTGCTGAGTTGGTGGTACTGTGTGTGTGGGTTGGTCATTTGTCAACTTTGGGAAGGGAGTATACTAGTATTCCAATTCTTCTTCTTCTTCTCTCTATTTAACCTGATTTTTTCTTTATTGCCTACGCCTCCCTCCCTCCCTCTCCTTTTGCAATAGATAAATAAATAAATAAATCCGCCATTCTCTTGGGTTTTCTGGTAATAAGTAAGGGCAATGAAGTACGTTCTGGTGACCGGAGGCGTGGTTAGCGGCCTGGGCAAAGGCGTCACTGCCAGCAGCATCGGTCTTATCCTCAAGGCCTGCGGACTCCGCGTTACTTCCATCAAGATTGGTTCTTTTCTTTCCCCTTTTCTCTCTCTCATTCATTCTCCAATTTTCACCACTTATTTTCCTTTTCTACTTCTGCACCTTTACTTACATTTATCCTCAGCTGCCCACAAAGGAACTAATTAATATCTTCTTTTACTCAGATCCTTATTTGAATACTGATGCTGGAACTATGTCTCCTTTCGAACATGGAGAAGTATATGTTCTAGATGACGGTGGTGAGGTTAGTGATTAATTCTTGATGACTTACATTCCAGTATGACCTTCTTTTATCATTCACAATACTGTCAGCCATGTTTGGTTTTGGGGACTAAATAGTCAATCCTCGAACACAGGATTATTCCGGCCAAAATATGCATGTTTTGACCGGAATAGTCATGTGTTCGGGGGATTGACTATTTAGTCCCCTGAACCAAACATACCCTTATTGGATTCTTTCTTCTGCTTTTTGTTGGATTTTTCGAACGAGTTTCCATTTGAAAGTAATTTATTTGGTGTATAGAATTGAATTTGTGGGATTGGGATTTTTTTCTTTTTCTTTGAAGGTGGACCTGGACCTCGGCAACTATGAGCGGTTTATGGATTTAAAATTGACGCGAGATAATAATATTACTACGGGAAAAATTTATCAGGCAAGTATGGTGACTTGATTGTTGATGCATTTAGTTTAGTTGTTAACAAAGAATCTGTGTGTGAATTTATACAGCTTGTCATCGACAAGGAGAGAAGGGGAGACTATCTAGGAAAAACAGTTCAGGTGTGTTGGTGGTGCTGCTTATTTGTTGGTGCCTGCCTGCTCTAATATCTCTGGTGTTTGGTTTCAAATGTTAGGTTGTACCTCACATAACAGATGCCATTCAAGACTGGATCGAACGTGCCGCTGCAATTCCAGTTGACGGGAAAGATGGGCCACCTGATGTTTGTGTCATAGAATTGGGTGGAACCATTGGTATGCACTACTGCACTACTTATTTCCCAAGTTTCTTGATTCTTAACGCAACCTCTTACCTTACTGCAGGGGATATTGAATCCATGCCCTTCATTGAGGCGCTTGGCCAGTTTTCATATCGTGTAGGTAAGATTATTATTATGTCTCGCTCATAAAACCTCTTCTTTAAGATTATTATTATTGTCCCCCTGTATCACACGCTGTTGACCGTTGACATTATTAGGTGATGGAAATTTCTGCTTGATTCATGTCAGCTTGGTGCCTGTGCTGAGTGTAGTTGGTGAGCAGGTGAAGTAGTGTTCCTTCGTATTTGCATTCGTGTGTTTCCTTCCTCGTGTAACATGATTGATACGTGTGCAGAAAACAAAGCCCACTCAACACAGTGTTAGAGGACTAAGGAGCTTGGGCCTCACTCCAAATATTCTAGCTTGCCGCAGCACAACGGTATCTCTTTCTCTCTCTCTCTCTCCCTCCCTTTTTTGCACTTATATATGCTTAAACTTCTCTTCTTTCTGCAGGAACTTGATGAAAATGTCAAGGAAAAGCTTTCTCGTTTTTGTCATATTCAGGTGAAAAACATTGCATTCTTTTGTTCACTACTTCCTAACATTCTATTTGGTATTGTGCTAATATGAATATGCTTCCTTCCTCCCAGATAGACAACATCATCACACTCTATGATGTTTCCAACATCTGGCGTGTACCCTTGCTTTTGAAAGTACGCACCTTCACTTCAATATTGCACTTCTTTTTAATTTGATACACACCATTAACACATGTTCTATTACTCAGGAGCAGAAGGCGCATGAGGCAATTTTGAAGGTCTTGAATCTCAGTGGGTTCGTCAAGCAACCATTACATCTTTTATTTGTTCAATTAGGCTCCTCCCATATTCCTGCTCAATTCCATTTGGAATTATCTCTTTATTTATTGTGTATAGTAAGACAAGGGAACCGGCATTGGGGGAATGGACATCCAGGGCCGATCTTTGCGATTTGTTGGTTGAACCTGTAGGTTCTTTTCTTTTCATAAGTTTTAGTTTAAGTGCTCTAGTGTGTGTTTGCCTTGGAGTTTCTGAATGTCATCCTTTTTTCCTCACAGATTAGAGTTGCGATGGTTGGCAAGTACACTGGATTATCAGATTCTTATCTTTCTGTGTTAAAGGTAACTTATTATTAGCTCCTTTATTTTCTTTTGTCTTTAATTAAGTTTTTGGCTTTTTACGATTACTGGCCTGTTGAATATTGCACCTTTGAGATTCAGGATAAATGTTGAGTTCCGCAGACTGACTGTTCAATGTCTGTACTTAAATGTCTAAACCTGTTTCAGAAAACATAATCAAAATAATGAGAAACATATTATCATTATATTCAATCTGTCAAGATTCTTCAAAGTATTGGAATTGATGTACAGAATTAAAAGGCATTTCCAAATTCTGCATATTCAATCTTTTGATATATACTTGCTTATAATTTTCAGACATTAGAAGTTGAAAATAGAAATCTGGTACTGCATTGATTCTCACTTATTTATTGTCAACCTTTTGTGTATTGGTTCTGTGTCAAATAGTCGGTGTCAATTAATTTTCATATCTAATCTTGAAAGTGTGTGCCATATGAGCAACTGATCACTTTGCAAGCCGCAAGCCTGTAATTGGCTCTAAAATGATGTTTCTGGAGTTATAGCTGTTGTACTATGTTCTATTTTTTTGTATTTAACCTCCACCATTTTCTGTGCCATGGTCATGGTCTGCGAAGCTATGTTGATTATGTGAATTGGCAAATTGTTTATTCAAACTGTTTGCAGGCTCTTTTGCATGCTTCTGTTGCATGTCATAGGAAATTATGCATAGATTGGGTACCCGCGAGTGATCTTGAAGATTCAACTATGAAGGAGGTAATTTTATGCTTCAAGTTTTGGGATCTCTTTATGTATTAATCTCACAGCATGGCTGTATTCACTTGCAGAATCCAGATTGTTATAAAAAAGCTTGGAAATTACTGAAGGTTAGTCATGTAACATGTGTAGTATTTGCTTTCTGCTAATAAGGCAACTTGTATTTCTTTTGATTGTTGAGATTTAAAATATTCCTTTGCTTATAGGGAGCAGATGCCATATTAGTTCCTGGTGGTTTTGGTGATAGAGGAGTGGAAGGTAAAATCCTGGCTGCAAAGTATGCGCGTGAAAACAGGATCCCGTATCTTGGAATATGTTTAGGGATGCAAATTGCTGTCATTGAGTTTGCCCGATCTGTCCTTGGACTGCAGAATGCAAACAGCACCGAGTTTGATCCAAATACTAGGAACCCTTGTGTTAAATTCATGCCGGAGGTCATATCTTTTTAGGGATTCCTAGACTTAAATTAGGTGATATATTTCACCATTGCATGGTCTCACATTGCTGTATTTAGCAGGGCTCAAAAACACATATGGGTGGCACTATGCGTCTGGGATCAAGGAGGACATACTTTCAGGGTACCTCAAGTAAATCTTCTAAGTTGTACGTCTACATACTTTACTTCTCTGGACTACAAAAGAATGAGGAAAGAGATTTTGATATATATTTTTAGTTATATAGTTGGGAGTTTGCTGTAGTAAACTTCAAAACGTGCAACAATATGTTGGTTAACTTTATTTATTCAGCCAATTGAGACATCAGCTGCTACCTATTAATGCAGTCGGCCTTTGGCCAGCATTTATCAGCTCCCTCCATCCAGGAAAAAAAAAAAATCCACTTCCTGCTAATTAGATATACATAATGTGGCACATATAGCCTACAGACTTGGTGTCTCCAGGGTTCGATGCTTAACATCTAATTGGTTGTGATAACTTTTATCAGATACGGCAGTCGTAGTTTTATTGATGAGAGACATCGTCACAGATATGAGGTGTGGGAAAATCACAATTTCTAAATAGATCATATTCATATGATGTTTCCATCTTCATGATGGACTTATTTAGCTGCTGCGTCTTGTTTAGGTAAATCCTGATATGGTTCAGCAATTTGAAGATGCTGGCCTCTCTTTTACTGGGAAAGACGAAAGTGGTCGTCGCATGGAGGTACTTATTATTACAATCATATTATAGTATTAAATATTGGTTTATTGTCATTTATTGGGTATATCAACTTGCTGTGCAGATTATTGAGCTGCATAACCATCCATACTTTGTTGGTGTTCAATTTCACCCAGAGTTCAAATCAAGACCAGGAAGGCCTTCTGCTCTCTTTTTAGGTATTTTGTGGTACCTGGAAAAAACAGAGTATGTACTTGTAAGTAATAGTCATCCATCCTCATGTGCATTTTGGTTTGTGGAACAGGACTTATAGCAGCTGGTAGCGGGCAGCTGGATGCTGTTTTGAAGAAAGGAACAATAAAATCAGCAGCATGTAGAAGGATGACTAATGGTTCGTCGCATATTTACGACAACGCAACAACTACATTAACTAACGGGGCTTTGGCTACCATTTACTGCAATGGAAATGGATTACATGTTTGAATGAGGAGAAGGAGGATGTTTTTTTTGCCCAACTAATTCCGGTTTTTTTAAACGGAAAGTCAGTCGTAGTTTAATGGGTTTTTTTTTGGTGTCCAAGGCTTAGCTTATATTTTGAATGAAAGATGGTATGTGGTGAATTACGAGGACTCTTCTATTTTGTTAATTACTCCCATCTGTACCTTTTGCTTTTGTTTCAAAATTAAAAATATATAACCTTACGCCCTAACTATTAGGCTGCCACCAGTGCTTTTATTATTCTATTCCTAACAATTCAATTGTTGTTTAATCATACATTTAAAATAACAATAAACATGTGCAGTGTGACATTGTGTTTACCTATGTGGAATATACTTTTTTAATTTATACACTATATGTCCCTTAAAAACATACCTTCCATAATGTTTGACATTTTACCAAAGAGAATTATTTCCTTTTAAGTTGTGCAACGTAAGTAGTGCTCATTTTCTATTTTTATGTCTCTTAAGATAAATTGATTACTATTATTTTTAAATACACAAAAACTCGTATGCAATATTGCACAAATCCCGACCCGTGCAATATACCCAAATGAAAATTCGCGGATCCAATAAAATTTTTAAGGAAAATTCTCGCCACTTCCAGAATGTATACCACATGAACATATTTGTGCTACTGTAAGACAAAATGTGTGCTACTACATCATAAAAAGTTAATTTTTTGTACTTTTAAAGTAACTATAAGAATAATATGTATTTTTACAAGAACAAATATGTTTTTCTTAATTTATTTTTCATTTTATTATTAGTTTTATGTTGATAATATGTTGCTAATGTAATAATACCTTACATGTGTTACTATCTCGCCACTCCCAGAATGTATACCACATGAACATATGCGTGCAACTGTAAGACAAAATGTGTGCTACTACATCTTAAAAAATTAATTTTATCGAAATTCCAGAATGTATACCACATGAACATATGTGTGCTACTGTAAGACAAAATGTGTGCTACTACATCTTAAAAAATTATTTTCATCGAAATTCCAAAATGTATATCACATGAATATATGTGTGCTACTGTAAGACAAAATGTGTGCTACTACATCTTAAAAAATAATAATTTCTATAAAAATCAATAAATATTTATGAAAAACGAATATTTTTTCTTATAATAATACACATATTGATCTTACATTGTATTAACATGTTTGTTTTCTACAAAAACAAATGAATATATGTAAAAAAAACAACATTTGTTCTTATAGTAGTACACATTTGACCTTATAGTAGCATAAATTTACTAATACAGTATAGCAAAAATCCTGAAATTTAAAAATTGCCCAAATTCGACCAGACCCGTTCAAGATCCGCGAATTTTGTTACTTTGACCCTATTGACCCGCGAATTTTCAAAATTTTCCTTTTTTGGCATATATTGCACCCGTGCAATATTGCACTGGAGTCCTACTCTTTAAATAAGGTTAACTACAAATAATTTACGAATAGTATTTATAAATTACAACATAAATTTATAAAATTTACAATTCAATATGCAAAATAAATTATTGTTGCAATTCGATGGCTTAGTCTTATATGCACCAGTTACACCGTGTAACTCAAGTTCATTTTTAAAAAGTTACACAAAATACTATTGAAAAGTTACACATGTTATTACTAAAAAATATATCACTAAATGGTGTAATTTTTCAATAATAATTTGTGTAACTTTTCAGTAGTATTTTGTGTAACTTTTCAAAAATGAACTTGAGTTACACGGTGTAACTGGTGCACAAGAGACTTACTCCAATTTGATAAATGATATAAATTTTCATCACATATTACATCAAAATCGCAAAAAAATAAAATATTTTTTAAATATCATTCTATAAGTAATGAATTTTCTTAGTTGCTCCAAGATTCATATCAAAGACCTACTTTTCAAGTATAACTCATAAAGCATTGAGTGTTATTTAAATAATATTGGTATGAAATTTTAATATTAAAATAAATTTTCTTATAAAATAGATATCCGATGTGGCATGTGACATATTTCTAGTAGCAATTTCATATGCCACATAAGCCTAAGTATTGCCAAAAAAATTACGTTATATCAAATTACAAGAATAAATAAATTTGCTTATTGAATTGCAAATTTAAAAAATTCTTGTAATTAATAAGAAGTATAAAGTTCTTGAAAAAAAAAATCAATTAAAAATTTTATTAAATTGTCATTTCCATCTTTGCCCATTCTTAGTGTACCTTTCCCACAACATTGTAGTACAAAAACGAAATCATGCGGGTTAAATTCTAATTATAACTTAATATGTGAAATATCTGTAAGACACTTTAGCTGGGCGAAGTGAGTATAAATTATCCCAAAATACTACTATTGTCAATTTTTTGGAACAACAATTCCTCCCAAGAAACAATTACAAGGGGAATTATCATCAATAAATTGAGACTGAAAAGAGAGTTTCTTTATTTTCGCAATGGGAAGATGAATACCCAGGCCAGAAATATATGTTTTGAGCATGTCCTTCCTATGATATTCATATGACCTTTTGATTCCTCAAGTCTCAACACAAAGTAAGAATAGTACAAACCAGAAATAACTACACACGAGGCAAGGGATGCTGGTAGATATCTCAGAAGCGCACAGTTTCTCTATAAAAACTACTTACATGGAAACAAACAAAATTGACTAGTCAGTCAGATCCACTCTTTGGGGTTGATACACGCATCCAAAAGTTTCCATTCCTCGCTGCCTTCTTCTGGTTGCTGCACACACAACATAATTGCTCACTTATTATCACGACATAAATACAAACACCAAACAACTACACATTGAAAAATAGAGCTGACCTGGTTATACTCCCACCGAGCAGTTAATGGCAGCGACACAAGAATACTCTCAATCCTCCCACCCGTTTTCAGACCAAATGTAGTTCCCCGATCATAAACCTTCACAAACACAGGCCAAAACTCAAAATATATTCTCTGGTTTATCCACTTTCTTGTAATGAACGATTAGTATATTGACAACTATTTTGTGTAAATTGTGTAATGTTAGGCATGTTCTAAGAGATACAAATTTAAGTTTAGTAAAAAAAATATCTTTCCAAATCATAACAAGTTCATATTTTAAATTTGAATATTGTTCTTACACATGGGGTTGAAATGGTGGATCTTATTCTTGGCAGACTATAGTGTTTTTATATATAGAGAAAAGAGATTGGTAATAGCAACTTACCAAGTTGAACTCTACATAACGTCCTCGGCGTAGCTGCTGCCATGCCTTGTGTTTTTCAGTGAATGGCATGTCCCTCCTCCTCTCTATGATGGGTATATATGCTGGTATCACAGAATTAGCGCACTCTGCAATCATTCAAGAACTGCTAACTCTTAAAACCATACAGTAACAAGAATTTAAACACTTTGATAGCACTCGGATTGATGATGGAATTGACTTACAAATTTTGGATACATTATTCTGAACCAATTTGTACTTTTCTCATTATTCTATGGTCACTGATGTTTAATTTGATATATATTAATTTAAGAATTACATCATGTTTGTTTTAATATTCGTAAGATATGGATTCATTATAAATCCAATTTTCAAATCGGATCCTTCTGTCTTAACACTTTCTGTATACAGATAGCAAGATAATTACTTTAACACTTGAGACATACAAAAGAAATGAAATCTCAGCACTCAAGATGTGAATTGCGGAGAATTGAGACCTTCTTTATGAAATTACCAGTAGCAAAGGAAAGAAGCATCTCCTGATCATACATATTCAAATCATCAAAAAATATACCACCCAGACCACGTCTCTCACCGCGATGCTGCAAAACAGAACACCAGCAGCTAAGAGAAATGTGAGAGAAAAATACATTTGAAGTAAAAGAAGACATCACATATATGCTGGGCCGCTGGCACACAAAAATTCACTAAATGAGAGTTTCACATCACGACACTTCACAAATTTTCAATCAGAAAACCCTTTCCACCATTCAACAAGAAGACAAAATATTTGACTATTTCAGTCATCTAAATAGTAAATCCAATAAGTTTTATTATATTGAGAGTTCAACATTAGCACATTCTCTTGCAGAGAATAAATAAGAAATATTATCAATCTAAAAATTAAAAAAAATTAAAAAACCACACATTAATTATGAATATTATTAACCAACGATTGATTAGTTTTGAAATTGCTAGTCTTATTGGTTTCTGTGACAAGGTTAACGTTATGGCATATTAAAATCAAAAGCTGCTGGTATGAATTCTTTGCATAGATGATATCTAATAAGTAGTTTTTTATTTTTATTTTTATTTTTCAACTCTCTACATTCATTTTAGGGCTTTAAGGTAACTTGCTTTCGAACTTGTGGAACTCCAAAAAACTATATTAGTTTCAGGACTCTTAATAGGTGTGCAATGTTATTCAACATGAAGTGAACTAGCACTCAAGAGTCTATGTCCTAAGCAGTGTCACAAGAAACCAAGGAACTCCCAAAAAAATTCCAGCGGTGAACATTGACAATAAACTATTTCCTGGCAACAATATTGAAAATTGATTCAATTATAAAAATATAAGGAATAAATTGATAGTTAAGATCTCTTTTAGTACAGATATACATAACTAGTGCAGAACTTGGGAGTAGTTTGCTTAAATGAAAATATATATGTTTAGAGTTGAGGGAGTACAAGATTTGTTTCCAATAGAATATATATACCAAAATAACAAGGAGCAATGGTGTCCATCCATAGTTAAAATAGGAGACTCCAGAAAATAATCAGGTTAATACTAGACAATATAAAATACTTTTAGGTAACAACCATATATCTAAATCATCTAGTGCACCTTTTATATCATTAGCTTTTGATTCTGAAAGGAAAATATGCCATTCAGCTTCCTCATTAATTGGTCAAATATGCTTAACTAATGCAGTATCAATTTAAAATTCGATTTGAAGGATGAAGAATATTTTTATTATGAATTTTTTAGAATTTTTTCTATCATAAGATCTAATTTCGAAGTCTACTAATTAGACTAGGTGCATAAGGTAATTTGTTGATATGTCTACATAAGATCTTTACCATCTCTTCACTAGCTAGGCGTACATGAGATTCATGGCTAAAAACTTACTCTGTGCAACAAATACAAAGCCAATTCAAAAAACAGATGCCCCAGAAGCACAATATAATCCATATGTAAAATAAACAGCAGTTAATAGAAGCCACACCTTAATATAGAAATAATCATCACACCATTTCTTGAATTGAGGATAGAAGTCAGTATTGAACTTGTCACAAGCAGCCTTTTGGACCTACAGCATGTACATAACATAAGACAGTGAATATCTTTAGCTAGTTTTCTTGTTACCAAATTGCATCTTGGCCCTTTTTTATTAGAAGAACGAATATAAAAGCCACTATGCAGAAAATACAATAATCAATAGTACATCCTCGTGAAATTTGAAAGAAGAGATGACATGTTAAGTGTTTATTTTCATGAAGTCATGAAAAAAAATGCAAGCAATGTCAATATCACTGGTTTCTAACTAATCCAGAAAAAACTATGATTCTCATGCTGTGAAATTGGTCAGGATATTCATACCGAATGAAAGTGCTTGACATCATCCTCAAAAATGTAAGCAGGAGTCAAATCTGTACCCCCACCGAACCACCATTGCCTTGGTGCTCCTGGAGTATCTGCACATCTCATATGAAGAACAGTTGATCAAAATTGTAGCTTCACAAACAACCAAAAAGAATATGAAAGAACACTATGCAAGGATGAATTCTTAAATGCAAGCAAAATCCCTGGAATCAGCACCATCATGTGCCTAAAAATGGTTTTCTTCACTCTCTGCTGCTCAATACAGTAGTTGTCTTACTGTATTTACAGTAGCAACCTTGGTGTCTTCAAAATGGTGGTCCCAGTTAGAGAAGAAACTGACAGTCTACAATAGCATGTCGATGCCACTTATCATCTGTCTGACGGAACTGGTGTTTCATTAAAATCATAACAGTAGCTGATTTCTTTTGCTATTCATGTTTTGCCTTATCTCCACTAGTCCAATTTTGGTTGATTATATCTCTAGGTTGCAGCATATTTAACTTTGACTTCTACCTTATAGTACATTTACAGTATTAGCAGCTTTGGAGTGGATTCTAAGAATACCTCCAGCGCTAAGACCCAGTTCGTTTTAGGTCAACGTTTACTTGAAGGCACGAAGCATATCACCATTTCACAAGAAGGACAAAGAACTCATAGAAGCATTCTTCTTCCAACTACAATGTTATAACTGGGTATCCATCTTCTATTTATGGGGGGAGCACATCACTCGCAACATTTGTTTGGTAAAATATACCTAAAAGAGTGAAACTTCAACTCCCACTTATTTACAGAAATCAACTGGTGAATATGCAGTAGAAAATAATCAGATAGCTGAACATAATTGAAATTAAAATGCTCTTAGTGATGTGAAATTCAAAAACAGTAAAGGAACTTGGTACCTTTTGGAGCATCAGTCTCGAAATAGCGGTAATTAAAATGCAAAGTTGGAGCAAAAGGATTCTTAGGGTGAAGAACCTGGAGAACAAGAAAAGGTACAGCCTCGTTAACAACCTTATCTTCCAACAGGACCATTCTACTGAATGCAGAGTGCAGGCGAAAAAGAATAAATAATTGACATTGAGTTGCCAGTCAGTCAAAATGGGAAAGAAACGAATGTTTACCTATAGAATGAATATATTCATTCTGGGTAATTAATCAAAATTACTTTTTTTCCAGTAGTCTGCGAAAAAGAATGTCAACATGTTTACAGTATTTTCAATTCACGTGCCCAGAATCCATGATATTATATCATTACCAGTTCTCATACTAATCAGGCAGGTCAAGTGAACATGTTGGATTTAAGGATCTGGGGCTATTTTTTGAAGGTAGTGTATCATTGCAGGTAGACATAACTTGTGCAACTTTTAGTTAATTGGAGAAATGTGTAGCAATATGAATATGAAAGTCTGAATTATTCGGTTCAGCTAGCAATTGCAAATGAAGTCATATTAATATAATTCGTGTAATAAAAACTAAAATCATAAAGCAGAAACTGAGAAGTGGGGGAATTTACAGAGCTGATGCCAGCAGCGAAAAAGGGAACAGGGCCAGGCTTGACATTGCCATTATCAGTGGGCTTGGCAGCTCTATAAGCGTCGGGAGGCATAACTCCATAAACAACAGAAACATTGACGCCAGCCTTTTCCCAAACGGCACCATCCTGCAAGACTCGGCTGATGCCGCCGCCGCCGCCGGGCCTGGACCACACATCTTCCTTGAACTGAGCACCGCCGTCGACGGCCTCAATGGCAGAGCACACGGTGTCCTGCGCCTCCCTGATCATTTTCTCGAACCTTGCTCTAACTGAATTGGGGGAGTTGGAGGTACTCTCGTCGGTCTCTCTGAGGAAAGTGGTGGGCTTTTCAGCCTCCATAGTTTCCTTTTCAATCATTGGGGATGGAGAAGAAGATGAAGAGGAGGATGCTTGGAGTCGGTGAATTGAAAGTTTAGTCCTCTGAGTAGTTGAGAAAAGAGGGGAGAAGAAGGGGGGAGCGCGGGTATAGGAGAAAGGTAAAAGGGTGGGGGGAGAAGAAGAGGGTGGCGCGTAAAGTACGGGTGCGAGCATTGCCGGTAAGGTGTTTGATAGTTGGCGCAGCCGGGGGGAGGAGGAAGACGCAAGACTAGTTGTACTGGTGGTGGTGATGATAAGGTATAGAAAAAGAGAGCTGACATGATCCGACGTCGTTCGTATCCAATTTCGCCCTTGGCCTTTTCAATTCCAATTCCAACCACCAGCGCCTAGGTTACGACTTACGAGTACATTATATCAGCTTGTAGTCAATGCCTACATATCATATTGACAAAGTATAAAATATTCATATGTGTAATATGTCCCCAAAATGAGCAAAGTCTCGTGCAACCACTTGTTCTTGCACGATATATTCACTCAACGGTTAACACTATTTATACTAAAAAATAAAGATTGATTACATTAAAAAATTTATACATATAGGGTACGTTTGGTTCGTAAGATAAAAATATATATCCATCAAAATCATGCATGTTTTTTACGGATAGATACTTTTATCTTACGAACCAAACATACCCATAATTGATAAGCTTTTCAGGTTGATTTGAGGATTGATGGTCAAAGAAAAGGTAAGATCCTAATTCCGGGACGAAGATGTATGACGCGAGAGTGCCACGTACTGTTTCTTTGAGAAGGGTGTGATACCACCACCTATCAGGCATGACGAGCGGTCCACGGAGCTGCATCCCTACCCACCTTGTCCATGCACATCGCTCTCTCTAGGAGTTTGACCATCTATCCTAGATCTTCCCATTTTCAGGAATATCCCAGCTCAGTCTGGTTTAGTATCAAGGTGATTCTCTTTCTGTTCCTATATATATATATGGGTCCGTGCAACATTTCCATGATATCGTTATGATCAATTAATGGGACTTAGCCGAAAAGTGTTCTTGCCTCTATCATTAGCTCGGGTAGTCGTAGTTTTTGGTATTCTAGTATGGAATGAGTCAATCATCCACTTTGGTATCTTATTGAACAAAAAGGGTGTTCCTCCATTGATCAAGAATTTCGATTTTCAAGTATCATGCTCATCTAATAAGAAGGGTTTCCATTTCTTCAAATGATACATTTGAAGACCTATTGATTTTAACAACTGATTGCAGAGTTGATCATTTGGACCTTTTAGTTCATAGATGTAGATCTCAGACCTATGAATAGAGATATTCCCGAAACTCACACAGAAGAAAGGAAGTGAGTTCGACAAAAAGAAATGTGGCTTAGATAAATCTTTTTTGTTATCTTGTTGATAACCTCAGACCAATCAATCAAATGTCGATTAATACGTAATTGATCGAACACAATTTGAAAATGGTTCTTCTACTTAGAAAACAAATGTTCCAAATATTCCAGAAAATTCTTGCTCCCGTTGGACCATTTGTATCTATATGCATCAGCAGCCCAATTCATGGATCTCTCAGTTTGAGAAATCAAGATAAGAGGATCTAACCCTTTCTTCTGACTTTTTTTTAAATTCGATAAATATTGTTTGATTGTATACTTCATTAGAATTTTATGATTCAGAGTATCTTTTCCTATTTGATCCCTTTGAATTCCATATTCGAAGTTGCGATCAGGAAGGCTGAAATCCAAATCATGCATCGCATCAGGAGCATGTTGGTTCGAGTCTAGCTCGTAACAAAGTTATCGACCTTTTTCCACTTTGTTTTATCGCTTATTCATGTCAGACACTTAATCCTCATCAAATCCCCCGATTTCCCTCGTATTACGCCACTGTCGCTTTACCCAGGCATGCCTTGTTTTCCCTTAGGGCGATAGTAGCCATCGTCTACTACTGTGGCGACCACTGCAGTCTCGAAAGTTAACCAATTTATAGTCGTCTCATACTGATGTCTCCATTCATACCTTAGACAAATCCTTTCTATGGAACTTAGTCGGATGCTCGCTCAGAATCGAAAGGTATCCGAACAGTGTCCGCAAATATTAGCAACTGAAGAGAAAGACAACATAAAAAATGAATCTTGCATGTTGGATTCCCCATTTCTGAAGCAAAAGTGTATAAATCTGTCAAGCGTCATACTGGACAAGACTAGGCCAGCCAAACATTATATGTCCAACTCCCACTCGACTGGAAAATGAGTTGTAACATGTCTCTTTTGTATCATTCTCTCCTTTCATAGAGCGAAGATTGAGAGGCGTGATACCTCTAATGAGAGATTAATTAAATTTTATTTGTCTTAGCACATTGAATCGACTGGTTATGCTTGTAGCGAAGGCTATAGATAACCAAATTTTGAAATTTATTACAGAACCGCCTTAAATAATGTAGGAAGGGCTGGAGTTTCTTAATCGTGTTCCAGATTACATTGAATAAGTAATTGTTCCGCAGTATCTGAAATGTATTCACAAAATTTTGCTCTATACTGTGTTAGAGTGGGTACCTACCTGGAAAAGTGTTTCCTCATTCTCGAAAGATCAAGTCCAAGGTTGGACTGATCATTTCGTTAATGAAGGAACTTTTGATTACATCGAGATGAGTTTATCTAGCTTCGGTGCATGCAGTGTATCTCCTCACACTAAAGAGTTTACTTGTGGTCATTAACCACATGATGTGGTATGCCCCTTGGAATTTGGGAATGAGTTTTGATTGTACCCGAATTTCTATAGTAGACTGCTAACTGGAGTGTTGCATAGTAGACCCTTCTTTGCCTTCTGCATCCGAATACAATGGTCGGCTAGCGTGTGCATTTCTAGGTGGTGGTAAATAAAGTATATTCGCCATTAAAAATTCATTCAACAAGTATATATATGTCCGTACCATGATTGGTGTATGAGGGCCTGAATACCGGATGATGAAACTTTCTATCAGAGTCGTCCTTTAAAGTTCGTGAGGCATAAGTCCAAGTCATATGTCTCTAGTTTTGACTTAAATTCAGCTACGGACAGATGGATACTAATTATAATAAAAAAATATCTTTCAGGAGCTCTTTGGAAAAATGTTAAACCAGCTCATAGTGGAATGTACCTTAGGTAGCGACACCTTTCGGGCTTTATTGACCTTAGTATATGTAGGTTGTTTCATTCATGTCTGGGACAACCCTTACATTAGGCTACTACCTATCATGGAGCCTTTTCTCGATGTCCCACCATATTATGGTGTGGATAGCCACCTATTTAACAAGGTTCAACCATAAGCTCAAAAACTACACTCTCTTAGGTTCGATATCGTAATCACCAATGAGAGAGTCGCTTTGAAGTATGCCGAAATAGTGGAGACTCATGGAGTTTCAATTTCAGGAGAAAAATCATCTCCAAGACCATATCTTTTGAGTTTGCTAAACAATTTTGTGTGAAGAAGGGCTATATAGACTTAAGTCCAGTGAGTTTACAGAGTATCTTCCAAGCCCGATCTGTGATTAGTCTCTAGTCTATGCGGAACAAGTACGGGGTTTCCCCTAAGTGCTTACTTCAATTAACTGAAGCTGGATAACGTGTCATGGCAAAACTCGACTTGCCCTATGGAGTTAGGTCTGCTTCATGGGACAGACTTCTTTCATTGGTGACGAAGCCTCCATATGAAGATTTACATTTGAATGGTGGCTGGGCGGCAATTAGCCTATAGATCCATACGTTCATGGTCAACTATTCTCCATATTGGTTGATCGGTTCAAAACCGAGATCTCAGAGTCGGGGATTGTTATGAATTGTTAACATCGTTTGAGCTTGAACTGGCTGAGCGCACTGTCCTCCAATAAAAAATGGATTCTCATTCATATCATTTGACTTAACTCTTCTTTTCTTCTACCATGGGTAAAATTTGGATTGCTTGGAGTTCGTTCATAACCACGTCTCCCGAAAAAACTAATTAAGTTGTCTTAATTAGGATTCGTAATGATCTGGAACATCAGTTCCAATCTTTTTCTTTTCTCACCTTCTTTCTTCCTTGGTTGTTCAAAACATATACCTAGCTAATGCTGCTAGGAATTTTCTTTCTTTTTTTCTTTTTTGATTGGCTGAAAGCTCAAAAGAGCACACTCCATACTGTCAATTGCTATTAAAGCATATCAAACTATCTGTAACGATTGTTATTTTATCTATTTGAGAAGGATTTTCCATTTCTTTTGGATGACTACCCCTCATTAACTCCTACCTTGTGGCGATGTCTCTTTAATCCAAGTTTTCTTTCTCATTGCCGGGTAAATGAGCAAAAGTAAGCATATAGTAGGCAACCGATAGTTAGGACCGACAGTAGCAGTAAGGCTTCCAACCATTAGCAAGGCAACTTAACTTGAAGCAAGAACTCTTATCTGAGGAGGGGTGTAGTCTCTTTTGAGATTCGAAGAACGACGTATAAGTAGTCAGAGACAATTCACTAATATGGAGTTGTTTATATCGGTTTTCTTTCTTCCAGCATGAAAGGGGTTGAGTGATGCACATTCCCCTAACCTTTCCATTACTGTGGGAAAGCCTCACTCTCGGTGAAATGGATAACAAACTGAATAAGCAGATGTGAGTCTAACAGTCCTACTAATAAAGAATGAGGAAAGAGGATAAATATAATTTGGTAGGGAAAAGTGGAAGATACTTTTTTGTATATGATAATCAAAGGAAGTGGGAAAGCGAAAGATGCAATAATTCCTTGGAAAAATTCGATTCTCTTTGTCTTCGAGCTTTCATTCCTCAGTCCACTGATTCGTTCCTCCATCTTCATATACATCCCCAACAACAGATAGAGACAAATGGGAATAATCGAACCACGTTTACAAAATGCCAATACCATGCAGCTGCTTCAAAGTAAATGTGATACTCCTTGGTCTGACCAAAATATTGGCGAATACCACATATGAGCAAAAAAATAGTACCTATAATCACATGAAAACCATGAAAATAAGTTGCTAAGAAAAAGGTAGAACCATAAATACTATCCAAAATTGTGGAGGGGGCTTATTAATATTCCATTCATTGAAACCCAGTAAAATGGTAGCTACTAAAGTGTAAACTGCTCATTTTGCAAATAAGAGTAACTCTTCTCGTATGATGACATTTGTGGCTCACTAATCTTGGACAAACCTTGCGATTTCGGCGAGAAAGATGAATGTGGACCAAAGTGTTCTAATGGAAGGGGTACACGAGGTCTTTGGGCTGTAATTTTTTCAGTGTAAGCAATCTTTAATTTTCAGTATAATAAGCTCACAGTTTTCAGTGTAAACAACCTCAACTGTTGAGTGAGTGAACCGTGGCATATGAGACCTCATTCCCCAAAAATATATTCATTTAATTTTGATAAGTCTAAGAAAACGTATATTATAAAAATAATATAAAATTTTGAATATTGTGTGGTCAATTTTGTGAATTAAATTGTTATTTGTAAGTGTATAATTAATGATGTAATATATAATAATTAAGTGATGATTCGATATTAAAAAATATTCTCTTTGTTCCGTGAGAATTTACATCCTACGAGATAACACATTTTTTTTTAAGAAAAAAGTGTTTTATAAATAAAATATGACATATGGGTAAATATGTGTATAGTTTTGTGAATGCATACGTAAATCAATGTTTTCTTTTATAGTAGAGTGCAAATTTGTGTGAGACGTCTAAAAGAGAAAAGTGTTGCACAAATTTGCACATTACTAAAAAAAATCGATTTACGTGCACACTCACAAAATTATACACATACTTACCCATATATTACTATTTTTTTAAATAATATATTTTCTTAAAAATGTAAAAGTTTAGGGGTGCAAATTCATTTGGAACGGAGTGTATTTTATTTAAATGTCATTGATATTTAACAAGTATTACCCATATTATTTTTAGAGATTATTACATGTAAGTGCTACTTAGAGAGCCTAAACTCACAGGGGTGCAATGTTTTTTTATAAATTACATGTAGGTGTCAATCACTTCATATTAGGACAAACAATTGAGTTAAATTACAAATATACAACTCTTATCAATCACGTTTTCTCTCTTATGCTTTCTCTCCCCCTCTCTCGTTCAAAACATCCACAACAGCCGCCCTCTCCGATCTGAACCCTTGCAAACACACAACGTCGCTCCTCAACCACCATTCACGCCGGAGAAGAGCTTCAGATCCTGAAGTCGCCGAGTCTCCGGCAGACTCTAGGCGGTGGCGAGGCTCCGGCAGACTCCAGGCAGCGGTGAGTCTCCGGCGGACGGCGGCGCACGGGCTCGCAACAACTCGACTGCCCCAGCAGTAGTGATGGACAACCTCCACTCTGATTTGAAGCAAATTGGTGACGAACAGGCCCCCAACTGCAACACGGCAGTTCCGGTTCAGGGCGGCGCTGCAATGCCGCCACCTACCCAGACGCAGAGCACGGTGGCAGAAGGAGAGGAGTGGAGGCGGACGTGACGGCGCGACTCCACGAACGGCGACACAGGCGCGACAGCGTGACGAGCTTCGCGGACCGACGCGTCAATTGGCCTACGCGAACGGATCCGACAGAGGTGGCGCTCAGAGGAGAGATCGCCGGATTTACAGAAACCAAGTAGGTGTCGCAGGTGAGTTTATATGAGGTTGTAGGAGTTATCGTTCTTGTGTTTTCTCTTACTTTGATTTTTTTTCTTGTTTTCTTTGTGAGAGTCTCTTCGGAAACTTTTCTTTCCTGATTTTCCTAAGTACAACTTATGAGTTAATTAATCCTACTGCAGATCCTATTTACTTACGACATGTATTGACTTTTATTATTCACATGTGATTTTGTTTACATTTTCTTCCACTTTTTGAGCACAGATCTGCCTTTTCCTTTTCCAATTTCTGTCACGCCTATGCAATTCCACACATGCCGTCGCTGCTCAAACATCCCAGCCGTCGTGACTCCAAGGCTATAGCGGTGGTTGTCAACGAGCTTTGTGGCCGGCGGGTGTCGATGAGGGTAGTCGACTTTTTTATGAGGGGCATCTGATTTTTATGTTGATGACCCGTTTTGTTTAATTTTTTTCTATTCTTGTAGATCTTTTTTGGGTCATCGATGTATAATGTATTGAAGTTTCTGTATAGTGTTAATCTTTTGATTTTGTTAAGTGTAGCAAAGAAGTTATTGGGTATATTATTTTCACAAAGAAGCAGTACAATCTGAAATACTATGATACAATCATAAAACTTTTAATAGTACATTTGCATATACAATAGTACAAACGCGCATCGCCGGAAATACACTGATCGAAAAAAGGGCTATGATCGTGCACAATTACTTCTCCAGTACAATAACCAATTCAAAAGTACAACCGCATGTTCAATAGTGCAATTGCTACTTGTCGGAAAATTATTGCTCCGATAAATTATAGTCCAACCATGAACAGTAACCACATGTCAAATCACTTATCATCTACTATTCATGTCAGGAACATTTTTGGAAAATTTTACACCTATATGCAATTTGGAAAATTTCAAGCACCTGTATGAGTTTTGAGGTGCTTAAAAGCACCTCCATGTAATTGACCCTTATTTTATTTGATACTCCCCCTGTCTCGGTATAAATCTTTTCATTATTTTGGGTAAATGAATTAAGACAAGTGTTAAAATAAAATTTTTAGTATAAGTGATGTGATAAAAATTGAAAAAATAATAAAAATATATAAATTAATGAAAATAAGAATAAAAAGTGAATAAAATTTGGGGAACCTAAAATAGTAAAGTAAAAAGTTCATCCAACAGCCAAAGGACTAATCAATTTATTTAGTTACATCTTCATCCACCATTTCCCATCAATTAAGGAGGTAATATGTGTATTTTAGCCATTAGATAGATAGGCATAGGCTCTTTCCGCAACAGAGCCACGGAAAAAGTGTAGTCTTATCATCATCATCATCATCATCATCATCTATCATACTCCCAAATTAAATTGCGAGGTAATGGGAGTCCTCCAGGCACCGCCGGTGACGGTGTCAGTTTTCTACCACAAGTGTCCCTCATCGTCGTTGGTACCATCAAATATTAACATAAAGATAGGTCGCCGGAGGCACGGCATTTCAGGAGTGGTCCTGGTTAGTAAAGATGACTCCAACTCCACTTCCACTTCCACTGGGCCCGCTGCTATCGCCCAAGATGACCCAGATCCCCAGGACCTTGAATACGTTTCACAGATTAAAAGAGTAACCCCAACTCCATCTACTATTAATTCTTCATACTATACTATTTCTTGATTATCTATCTATCAACTTGTCCTTCCAGGTTTTGGAGCTTCTTAGGAAAAACAGAGATATGCTCTTCAATGAGGTTTTTTCTATTTCTTGCTTCCCACTATCCTATCCTATCCTATCCTATAATATGACGTTATAAAGTTTGGCAGATCAAATTAACTGTAATGATTGAAGACCCCAGAGATGTCGAAAGGAGGCGTCTTCTTGGCATTGACGATGACAACGCCCCTACCCGCGACGACCTAGCCGATGCTTTAGTACAAGTACTACTATGATTTAGTTAGTACTAGTAAAGATCCTTTTGATTTGCACCTTTGTTGCTTGAACTGAACTAGTTCCATTGCACACCGCAACTTCACTTCATCCTTCAACTAAACAACTACAATGCTTGTACACTCACTTCTCATAACTGTCTCTTATTATTTCACTTTATCTACAGGTAAATGAAGGAAAAATTCCTGAAAATCGCCTTGCTTTGCAAATGCTTGCAGAGGAAATGATTCAATGGCCTAATTTAGAGGTAACTAAGCATTCTAGATGTGAAAATAACTGCTTCTACATTAGTATTAGTTATGCTTTATTAGCTTTAAAAACTCAAATGCTATGATTATTCATTTGAAACCTTAATGTTTGTTCAGTCACTAGCATTCTCCTCAAAATAAGTTTTGCAGTCAAAGTAAATCGATTTTTGAGTTTTGGGAGTGTCTTGATTATAGCAAACTTTTATCCTTCCTTAATTTGGATGAAGTGAGAGCACAGCATCTCGTTCATTGTTACTGAGAAAGCTTTTCCGGTTGTCAATAGAAATGATTACTAGTTCAATTTATGAGTCTGTCAAGTCTAACAGGGAAGAGAAGTGCGACAACGGTGGAGTTTACAGGACACCCGCTCACCTTTCTGCTTACTCTCCTGCTAGACAGTCTGTCAGCTTTAGTTGGAAAGTACATAGTATCTGTACTTGATAGTTAGCAGTAATGCAAGGTTTTAGTTTTATACTCCTGCTATGTTAGGGTGTGACATTTCTTATGATGATTTATGCCCCATCCCCTTTGTTTCTTTTAGACTGCAAAATTATGTCTCTTGGTTTATCAGATCTGTGACCATTTAAAATGAATTGAGATTGTAGATTCAGACAAAACAATCAAATTTAATACTCCCTCCATCCACATTTTTTTCCCACTTTCTTTTTTTGTTTGTCCACAAAACTTTTTCCCCTTCCTTATTTGGAAAAATTTACACTCACAAATAAAAGTTTTGGCCCACAATACTCCCACTTTTCGAGAAAAATGTGTTTTTAGGATTGTAATTTTATAGGGTAGTTGTAATTTAAGGACAATATGTTTTCGGGTTTGGAAAAGTAGGACAATAATTTTCAAAAGGTGTAAAGCTAGGCCAATTGAGTAAAAGAACTTTTCCCCCCCCACTTTTCCCTTACTTTATCTATCATTTTAATATAATTCTAATTTTCACTAAAGCCCGTGCTATTTCTCTAAAGGGAGAATAATTTCGTGGATGGACGGAGTATTAGATTAAAAATGAAAAAAATTGATTAAAGATTGGGCTAGAATATAAAGTTTTGTGCATGCTCAACTTACTTGGATATGATCTCGGCTTGTTCGTTGATAAAAAACACACAAACTAGCTTTTGTCTGCAACACTTCAGCATATTGTTAAGGTGGAAGAACTTGCCTCAGGAGCTGATATATCTGCCCAGGCTCTGCCCCTGAACTATTGATTGGTATCTGCCTGTCTATGTATTAATGATTTTGTAAATGATCTATTGAGCTGTTGGTACTTCTTATCTTGCAATTAAATTCCTTGCCTTTGGAATATTACGTGTGTATGTAACGGGAGCCGATGGCTATATCTATCACAGATTGATCCCTAGTCACAGGGGGTTGGATGTGATTTAATATAACTTGTCATTTGGGAATTGGGAGCATGAATTTGCTTAACCTCTGAAGACCTTTCCAAATTTAACCAAAAAAAAGAAAAAGTTTGTGGTCACCTAGTAATGAAGGATAACAAGGATATAGATGAGGGGAACCTATATTAATAATGTAACTTCGAAAATTTTGTAGGTTGAACCACTAAAGACGAAAAATCCAGGCAAATCCTTGTATGCAAGATTCACAGACACGGGTGTTGATCCAAAAGAGGCTGCCAAGAGGCTAAAGATTGATTGGGATTCAGCAGCTGAGATTGAAGATGCTGAGACTGAAGAAAGCGAAGTGCCCTCTGCTGTGGTTGGTTTTCCTTCCTCTAGAAACTTATAATTTTGCATCAAGCTTGACGCCTCATCAAAATAGTTTTTCACACTCATACACAGATGATCAACTAGTTATATATCAGTTTATTTTGTTGAACACACCTTGACATAAAAAAATCATAATATTTTGTTTCGCCCTCAACTTCCTACAAGTGTTTTTATTTTAATTCCATTTTAACTTCCTGATGGCGGAGAATTTGGAGAATGTTTTAATTTGAATTCTATTTTTTCTTGAAAATTTATAGAACAATAATAAATATTGTTATTTACTAACAGTTCATTCTTGTCTACATAGTTAGAATTCAGTTACACTAAACAAGGTAAGCGTACGACTTATTCCCTTAATTGTATGGACAGATTATTAACGCTGATTTCTTGCATTAACTTTCCTGAAATTTATCATAAGATTACTCATCCGAGATTTCCTACACAAGCTTGTGAATATAGATCTTCCATTCCCAACTTGCTAACATTCTGATGAAACATGCTGTTACTCAATTCCTTAGTCATCTGATCTGCAAACCGGATATAGGGAGTACACATCAGTTCACTATCTAGCTTTTCTTAAATAAAGTGTGTATCTGTCACAATATGTTTTGTCCGGTCATGTTGCACTGGGTTGTGAGCTATACTTATATCTGATTTGTTAAAGCTTCATTTGTTTGCTCCATTGAATCTTCAGATCCTATAGTATAATTCTAACCCACAATAATTCCTTCTGCCATAGCTCTAAACTCTACTTCAGCACTTGATCTTGTTACCACATTTTGTTCTTGCTTCTCCAGGATGTGAATTTTCTTGATAATCTACTTCATAAGTTTGTGTATCCTTTTGCGACTAACCTCTCCGTGTAGTGTCTAAGCACCCATCAACCTTATATATTACTGCAAACTCCCACTTACAATCCACTGTATTCTTACCCTTTGGTAAATCAACCAATTCTAAAGTCTCATTCTTGTTTAATGCATCCATTTCTACTTCCTGAGCAAGTCTCCATTCTTTCGCTGATAATGCTTCAGATAATGAGCTAGGAGTCAGACTGTGTTTAAGTGGAAAGTACTTTTCAGAAAGCATAAAGTGCTATAATGGGTTTAAGGGTCTTTTGGTGTATTCTCGCTCTTTTTTCATACAGCAATAGGCAGGTGTAGGTCATTGTTGCCTCATTTTCGGAGCTTGGCTGAGGGGGTTGTTCTTGCTTGAAGTCACATTGGATCTCCTTTCCTTGCTAATACTTGGTCAAACCGGAAATGGTCAGAGATTTTACCTTCTCCTGCCCATTTCCCTTTCAACCCATCAAGTTGTGAACTTGACTTTTAGGGTGATTAAGATTCAGTTTTGGACTACTCCAGGGGTGAAAAAAATGACTCCTTATCTTCATAGAAATTAATCACTGCCATTCGCCACTAAGATTAGAGCAATTAAATAATTACAAATTTAAGATTCTAATCGACTATCATCATTTTCACGAATTGAATAAATGATCAAATTAAACGACTTGCCAAACAATGTAATTCAGCACAGAAAATACATAAATAATGTAGAGTGAAAGTGTATCTAAATAAATTAGATCTCACAATTCATATAGAATAAATTATCCATGGCTAGAATAAGAAGTGTGTAATATCTCCTCTCTCAAAGTGTTGAGAGAGGGAGAGAGAGAGAACTTAAGATATACCAGAGTTCTAGGAAAAAATGATCTGGACGTCTGATCAAGTATTCCCCACCCCTATATATCCTGATCTAATATAATAATCTTATTTAGAAGTTTGTTTATTAATAAAAAAATTGTTTGTTAGTATTTGTGAGTATAAAGACTTAAAGTTTCTTTTGTTAAGGGTAAAGGAGTTTTTTCTACTTTATGGAGGAAGGGTAAACTAGGAAATGTAGTGGTATATAGTTTAAATAAGTCATGTTTTTAGAGGATAAATTTGAAAGGGCATTGCTGCTTTTTTTGCAATTTTGGATAAGTGGAAAAAAGAAAAACTCTCTTTTAGGAGAAATAGATAACCTATATTGTAGCAAAGGAAGTATTGAATTAGGGAGTTAAAGAAAAACTAGTATAAAAACTTATCTAAAAAAATAAAAGATAACTACTAATTTAAATCTGAATCTAGATAACTACATAATATTTTAAGACTCTTAATGATGGGAAGAATTAAATTTGAATCTTGGAGTTGATGTTTGGGGCGTCTTTTGATTCTTACTTCTTTGGAGACTTCAATTCCATTTCTACAAAAATACTCCAAATTGTCTCTCTTGTCAAATAAATTTTTAATGCATCTATAAAACATAAATGTGATCAAAATAAACATTTGAGGATTAATTGACACATGAAATATGGGGAAAATATGACAAACTTTATGGAATTTATCAGATTATTAACCCTCATTCCCTGCACTCACTTTCCTGAATATATCCTAAGATTAGTCATTTGAAATTTCCTACAACATGCTTCTTATAATTACACATCACTTGACACTTCCCTAAAGCTGGTGAATGATATATGATATCCTCCATCCCATGCTCCTTAAACACAGTGCTTGTAAACCCCTTACTAGGTACTCCCTCTGTCAAGGGGAATTAGCATTCCTGGGATTTCACATTTCTCAAGAAAAATGTGTTTTTTTAAATAGAGTAGTGGCATATGAGTTATAGTTATGTGAGTGTGAACACAATCGATGTTTCCTTTTTTAATAGTGTACAAATTTGTGTGGGACATTCAAAAAATGAAAGTGTGCAAATTTCTACGGGATAGAGAGAGTACATTTTCTAGTGATCTTTCATTGAAATAAATGGAGTGCAATTTGGGCGAATATAAAATTTCTTGCACTAAACTATGAGCAATTCTAATGGCTATTTATTGTGACAGTATAGTCTCATTAGGCCTCCCATCTTTTATTCATTATCAATAATAATTGTGACCATATTTGTTCATATATACCTATTGTCACTGTCATAAACTCTTACTCTGCATTTGATCTAGGCACAACATTTTGTCTGTACTCCTCTGCATCGAAACATTACCACCTAATAGAGTACAGTGGTCTGTTGACCTCCTACCAAATATGAACCACAACGAATACCCGCATAAATTTTTGTATGACCATGATATGCAATTAGATTAAAGGGTTATATGCATAATTTAACCACAACACTTACCACAAATGCAATATTTTACCCAGTGTGCATCAAGTGAATTAGCCTTGGTGATATGACCCTCCATCCACCACAGGTTTTTTTAGTGCATTACACAGCACATGGTTGAACTAATGGAGTAACAATTGGTTTACAGCCAACTTCCCTTTTTTCCTTTAACAAGTCAAGTGCTTACTTCTACTGTGAAATAAAGATTCCTTGCTGTGAATATTTTGACTTGTAAAGTTCTTGAATGCCAAACCCATTCACTAAGCACCTCCTTTATATTCTGATACTTTTTTGTATCATTACCTGTAACTATAATGTCATCGACATATGCCAACAAAGCCGTGACTCCACCCAAATCAGAGTGTTTCACAAAGGAAGTATGGTCTCCTTGGCTTTGCTTTTATCCCTAGTGTAGTCATCACTTTGGTGAATCTTTTAAACGAAGCTCTTGATACCTGCTTGAACCCCTAGGGAGTTTTTTCTAGTTTACACTCTTCCGTCTTGGGAAAGAACATTCATCACATTGTACTGATGCATGTTCTGCCCAAAGTTAGCAGTTAATGATTGAAGGACCATACTCTGTTCATTTTTCACTCGAATCTAACGCCCCAAGATAGCCGACCTCTCAAGCTTGGGTTTACCCTTTTATCCACCAATCTTGTCTTTCTTTCAATGGCTCACTAATTTCTTTTTTCTTACCGTTTTCTCCACAACTTTCATCTCCACTTTGCAGTACACCCTACCTCTTCTCATTCCCCTAATGCCTGAGATAAAAATTTCGAAGTGGGAATTGTATGGAAATTGCTAAGAAAGGCTTTATGAGATTAGTTGTTGAGGAATTGGCACTCTGGTTCCTTATCTATGGGCAATAAGCAAGTTAACATCACTTGTTCATACAGGTTCAATGTTTGAATTGGTTTTAATAGTTTTCTGGATATGCACAGATATTTTAATTGGTGTTTGAAGTTGCGTATTTATATTAACTGAATTTATTTAAAATAATGTGTTGCTCCTTAGGCCTTTGAATGTAAACTGATAATGAGGTTGTGATTGCAGGGATATGGAGCTCTTTACTTGGTTACAGCATTTCCAGTCATTATTGGTATCTCTGTTGTGCTGATTCTGTTTTATAATTCGCTTCAATAATAATCAGTAGCGAAGATTTTTACTTGGTTTTGTAAATGATTGTTGTTTATAGGAGCAGGAGCAGCCAGGTTAATAATAATAAATCTATAATTGGATGAGCTAATGGAATTGTTTTATACTAGTTTGAAATTTGATTTTTTTGCTCATACTTGGGTATTCCTCCTCCGTCCCCATGATAATTCATTCTGCCAGATGCATATTTTAGTTGTTTGTGGAAGAAAGATCGGTGGTTGGAAGCTAAGAAGATTTTGAAATTTATAAAAACAAAAAGTTTACTTTTAGAGTTCATTTGGTTCAATGGATAAGATAAATAACTCAAGATAGATTAGACAAGATTATAATCTAGAAATTATTTTCTAGAAGTTAAATAATATATTTAGATTGATGGATTAAAATAATTAGTAGTGTAAAATAATTTCATTTTGAATGTTTGGATTGCAAGATTAATAATAAAAACATATGCAATTGACAATTTTGTCCATTATGTCATAAAGAAAGATAAAATGAATTATAGTTTTTTTTTTTAATATAAGGGGAGTATTTTAGTAAAGATAAAATCAAACATCAAATTAGATAAGATAATTTAATTTATCTTAGCTTATCTAACGAACAAAGTAAGGCTTTAATATAAAAAGTTGGATCAAAATTCATACTTGGTGCCTCCTCACATCACCTCACCTGAAGTAGTGTCAAAATTAATCAAAATCTTGTTTTGACTTGTCCAACGAACTGCTCCTTCCGTCCCAGAGGTGTTTTCACCCTTGGAATAACACAATTTTTAAGAAAAGTAAATTGTTGTGTAAAATTATATTATTAAAATACTGAGATTAGTTGGATTGTGAGGATAAAGTTAAAGTAATAATTTTCAATTATAGGTGTGAAAACAATTGTGGGACGGATGGAAAAGGAAAATGTGAAAACAATTAGGAGTATATAATATACTGAATACAAAAGCAGGCATGACATAGCATAGCAGTTAGATGTGTTGTTTAGTTCGAAATCCAGGTAACATAATATCTGCACGCAGGCAATCCCAGCCAGCCAGGTAACATGAATTCATTCATTCATTCCAGTAGCAAAGTTACAAAAATAATAATAATAATAATACTTACAACTGTAGTCGTGTAACGTATAAACTCTCAAGTCGTGTCCTGTATCTATGCACCCGTCTGTCTGTCGTATAACTGACAAAAAAAGAAGGAAGATATCCCTCTTCCTCCTCATTGCGGCGTTCTCTGCAGTGTAGAGCCAATCATTTTGAGTTCAAATCTCTTTACAGCCCCAGCAACATCACGCATTGTGGTATCCATAATGTAAGAAATTTTATCAACGGTGACTTGTGAGTTATTGAGAAATAGGGTGCAGGGCTCACGGCGCTCAGCAATTGTGCCATGATAGTGGAAGTACTTGATACCCCCATCTGTTTTGTGTGTAGTCTTCCCCACTGTGTTTTGGGACATATGCACTCCAGCTGCAAACACGTTTCTTGGTTGCACTGCATACTTCCTGTCCCTCCTTATACCTCTCCTCACATCTCTGTACACTAGCTTCTCAAATCCCCATTTCCTACACAACAAACAAACAACCTAATCAATTTCTCCCTCCCTAAACAAATCAACTAGTATATTTTTTATCAACCAAAAAAGGAGGAGGAGGAGGATTTTATGTCTTATCAATCAAAAGACCATCATCATCATCATCATCAATATGTATACAACACATGTCTTCAAAAAAATGACAAGACTAATTTAACAACCCCCACCATCACTTCAATCAAACAATTGATACTAGAGATGCACATTAACAAAACGAAACGACAAATTGCCATTAATGTATGCATTATTATTGTATACCTGAAGGCCATGGGAGCATCCTGGGGAAGGCAGAGCTTGTTGGACATGGGCATCTGCTCGATGGTGAACTGGGTGAAACCCGAGAGGGAATCCAAGATGGAGACGATGGTGTTTTTCTTGGGCACAAATATGAATTCATCCACATCAAAGAAGAACATCCACTTGGCCGCGAATCTGTACCTATGCAAGCAATCATTCACGATCAGGAACTGATTGTGATAGTACCCATCGAACCTCTCCTGCTCCCGTATGTCTTGCAATGTCACGAATCCTTTTTCCATCCATGGCCTCAACACTTGCATTAGTCCCTCGTGCACGCCACCGGCGTCGTGTATCACGAAATGAGACCGCGCACCGAAAAGCCTAATGTGGTAGGCTAGCCACTCGCGCATCCTCTGGGGACTCAGATTCCCATAAAGAGATGAACCGCAGTAGACATAATCGAACATGGGCGGCGATGTGAACTGCTTCATGAAAGCGGCGAAGTCCTGTGGAGTTTCCTCCAACGCCAGGATTTTGTCGGTGACGTTGAGGCTACTGTCACCTCCGCCGTTGGTGGAGGCGTGGAGGAGCAACTGGCCGCCCTTCCCATCGGCGCCGGCGGGGGTCGGGAAAGTGCAGTTGACGACGACGACGGTGTAAACGCGGCCGTATCCCCAATCGGGGAGGATCTTCTGTCCGGAAGTGGATAGAGCAGTAGCGTTGGGAGAATTAGGATCGGGGAGCCAGAGGCATTGGTAGGTGGGGTTGCCATAGAGGTGGAGAGGCTTTGAAGAGAGAGCCACGACCGCGAAGGTGTTGGGGCCGCCGCGGTATGCCGACATCAAGATGAAGTTGTAGGCGGCTGAGCCGTAGGGGTTGAAAGAGCGCTTCAGCGCTCCATTGGGATTAGAATGGGTGATGTTTAGTGGTGGATTATTGGTGGTGGTGGTGGTGGTGGTGGTAGGGGTAGTGGAGAGGCAGTGGCGGAGATCGGAGGGGGAGAGAAAGAAGCGTGAAGGTAGAAATTGGAGGAGGGTAGCAATGGAGCAGAAGAAGAGGAGAGCGGTGAGGAGGAGTTTGAGCTCAGCAGCACAATTCCAGACGATTCCAACAAACATTCTCCTCTCCTTTGGATCTTTGGATTCAGTCATCACCATCTTGTCTTGTTCAATTAAACTTTGCGATGTGCTAGCTGCACGAATAATCCTGCTGCTTTCTGTGATGCAGTTTAGATTTGAGGGTCATGCCATGTATGTGATATGTATGAACTATGAAGAGAGAGAAAGAGATAGAGAGAGAGAGAGCGCATGGGCATCAACACACACAGCTGCAGAGCACAACATAACAAAAAAAAGATAGGTTTTCAAAGCTGGCTTTTAATCTACGAATCTATCTTTTTAATAATCTATTATCTAAAAAATGCTGCTGCTATCCTCTCTTCATTTGTACCTTCCTTTAACTTACAGATCTTCCTTTCTTCAATCTTCAACTTGTGAGCATTAATGGAATCATTACCATCTCTATATGTTTCTTTCTCTCTCCATCCTCCTTCATAATAAGTATAAACGCTGTGAAATAATAAAGAAAAAGAAAAAGAAAAATCTAACAGCTAGGCCTACGGCTGGTTGGTTGGGTGGGTGAGTGAGTGATGATGTTACTTTGGAATGATTAGCTATACATTTGTCGTCTTTACTTAGGTTTTTAATGGATAAATTAATAAGTAATCTCCTTTTTTAAGAAATAGTAGTAATTTATTTTTATATTGTAATATATGATTAATTTTTTTCACGAATTAAAATTATATGAATCTAATGTAATACAAGTAAGATGAAAATTAATATCAATTTTTTCTCTCGGGGATCCTCAGCTGGGGTGATAAACCAGCAAATGGTGCTGGGGTTTTAAACGACGCTACTTCCACCATAATTTATTTCATTTTTTCAGTAAATGATTTCAGATAACAATTGAAATATAAATTGATAAATTTTTTTTACAAAAGTATGCAGATTAAAAAGGACGAACGAACTTAATTAGATTTTTTTTTTCATATCTTCAGTAATTGGACTGGTTCAATTTCTATTTCTTCTTTCTCCATTTTTTTAGATGATATATATTTTTAAATTTTAACTTCCCATAAACTCTAACTTCCCACAATTCTCAGTAAACTCAACTGGATATATATTTTTTAGGTCACGAGATTTTACGGTTTAACAATTGAAACATAAACTAATAAAAAAAAAACCTTACAAAAGTATGTAGATTAAAAAGATGAGCGGACTTAATTAATTTTTTTTTTATATCTTTAGTAATTGAGCTGATTCCATTTTTGTTTTTTCTTTTTCCATTTTTTAGATGATATATATTTTTAAATTATAACTTCCCATAAACTCCAACTTCCCACAATTCTCATTAAACTCAACTGGATATATATTCTTTAGGTCACGGGATTTTTTTATGGTTTCAAATAACAATTGAAACATAAATTAATTAAAAAAAAACTTACAAAAGTATGCAGATTAAAAAGACGAGCGGACTTAATTTAATTTTTTTTTCATATCTTCAGTAATTTGGCTGATTCAATTTTTATTTTTTCTTTTTCTATTTTTTTAGATCAATCAATTCTCAGTAAACTCAACTGGATATATATTTTTTTAGATCACGAGATTTTTTATACCATAAATAAATGGGGGCAAATCTTATTTTCAGCAAAAAAAAAAAAATTTAAATTGAGATGAAAGTGAAAAACAAATTAATGTGAAGGCGACGTCGTTTAAAAACCAACATCATTTGCAGGTTCATCACGCAGCAGAGGATCGCTCCGTGTTTTAAGGCGGTGATATTATTTATGGGCAGTGAAGTAAAGTAGATGTTTAATTTGATTTGGTACTAATTAGAAGGGAGAATGATGTTTAATTTGATGGTGATATATGTATGAAGGGAAAAGGCGACACGTGGAGGAGAAGGTCAAATGGAGAGAGGACGCATGTCTTGCTGGCCACCGTCTACACATGACCACCATGCACATCCTTCCACATGCCAATTACGTCCTCTCTCTCACACACACAAAATTGGATCACCTCCTAACTTTTACATTTCACATATTTTTTACATATATAGATTCGACGGTTTTAAAATATAAAATATGTAATTCAAATTATATAAAAATGGAATTGGCCCAAATCTGTATACCAATACAATAGTAAGTTTTCTATCTCTCACTCTCCCTCTCTTTCTCTCTCTCTTTTTTTTTTTTTTTAAATAAAATCACTGAGGGTATGTTTGTTTTGGGACTACCACGGATGGACGTAGGACTTTGCGATCACATCTCTACACGAGTTTGAGATGTAACATCCTGATTTCACATCCCAAACTCAATCCACAACTAAAAATACCTATTAAACCTATTATTACTCTTTCCAACACAACACTCATAAAATATCTATTATACCTATTATTATACCTATAAAATCAATCATTATCACACTTTGATTTGACATAAAGTAACATCCTACCCTACTAAAATCTCAAAACAAACACACACTTTTATTATTCATCAAGATTTTCACATCTCAAGATTTTAAAGTCATGACTTCCCACCACCCTCTTAATCCCAAAACAAACGTACCCTGAGTGCATATCAAATAAATAGAACTACAAATAATTTTCAATGTCAAAAGAACTAGAGAGATGAGCATAACTTACGATATTAAAAGGACAGATGAGCATTACAGGCTGTGCATCACATCAAAACAGAAAGCAGGATACAATAGGTTGTGCATCATAATGAAACCAAAACCTATAAACCTAAGGGTATGTTTGTTTTGGGACTAGCACGGATAGACGTAGGACTTTGCGATCACTTCTCTACACGAGTTTGGGATGTAAAATCCGGATTTCACATCCCAAACTCAATCCACACCTAAAAATACCTATTAAACCTATTATTACTCTTTCCAACACAACACTCATAAAATACCTATTATACCTATTATTATACCTATAAAATCAATAATTATCACACTTCGATTTGACATAAAGTAACATCCTACCCTACTAAAATCCCAAAACAAACACACACTTTTACTATTCATCAAGGTTTTCACATCTCAGGATTTCAAAGTCATGACTTCCCACGACCCCCTTAATCCTAAAACAAACGTACCCTAAAAGAATAGAGTCTAAAAATAGTACAATACAGGAAAATAAATAAATACAGAAGATCATCTGAATCTAAACGAGGGATAGCCAATCTAATCGATCCGAATGAGAGTCAACAGGTATCTGGGCATAGAATGACTGTAGACAAGATGAAACGTGTGAGAGTCACTACCAAAACGGGCCAAGTAGTCAGTTGGGCGGTGGGTAATCCTTGTTTGAACTTATGATAACTGAAACTGGATGTGGACAAGAGTATGCCGAATTTGCCAGGGGCAGCGTGATAAGTCTGAAGTAGACGAACCACCTCAAAAACCTCGAACTCGATCCAAATTGGAACATCAAATCTCCTTGCCAAGTGTAGACCGTGCAGGAGCGCCTAAAGCTCGACATCAAAGCTGGAAGTTGCCTCCAAAGTAATGTAAAAGGCCAACTTGAGGTCACCGAGGTGATCTCGAATCAAGCCGTCACCAGATGCAACTCATGTATGCTGATCATGGGTTATTAACACCAATAAACTGACAACCCACCGCCACAGGCAACCAGTACAATAGTAAGTTATTAACACTAATCAATTGGATAATACACTATTCTTTATTCATTATTTTTTTGAATTTTTCACTTTTAGACAATTTTTTTTGAACACAGTAAAAACTAAAAAAAAATTCAAATTTTTTTCTAAAAATTTCGAAAAAAATTATCGAATATTTTTAAAGGTAGTGTATATTTTCCAAAAAAATAGTGCCAATAACACGTGCTTAACAAATTTATTGACCCAGAAGTAAAAAAAAAAAAAAATAGAATTGACACAAATCTTGTTTATCCGCCAAAATGCACCAGCAGTACACAAGATAAATACTCATTATTCACATATTTAGCATGTCTACTCATATGGTAACATGCACTCTTGTGTCACCTCTTTGAGATTTTTAGCTGGTTGCATTTACAAACAATACCACTTTCTATTGTATACATATAATAGCCCTTAAGTCTTAATTAACCAATAGAATTTCAAGTCTAAATCCTTCTTTCCCTCTTATGTATATATATAGGGGCATCATATCCATATGACCTGAGCAGCAAAGCAAATAGTTGACAATGTTAACGCCTATAATTTGTCTCCTCACCTCCATAGCTCTCCTTTGTGGAATCACTCAGCTCCAGTCCACATTGCAATATCCACTACCCTTCCTTCCCCGTGAGTCGCAATATCCGATATACTCTACCGCAGAATCCACCTAATCTCTTGGCGACCGAGATTTTCTATCTAGCTATTCCCCTGCATGCGTTGTCCTTCGGTCTCCACCACCCCAAGCTACTCTAACTCCCAGTACTCTCCATCGGCACTTTCGCCCGCTCTGCTATATATCTTGGATGTGGTGTGGAGCTGGCTAATTACCTGACGATTTTCTAGTGGTATCGTACGTGCTCTTAATTAGCATTGATTTTTTTATTCTAGCTCCAAATATATCATGTGGACCATTACAACAAGTTCAACAATCATTCATGTTGAAATGTATGGGTTTTTTTTAATGAATCCATTTATAATATATATATATATACCTTTGGTGAACATAGATCTATATTGAGCGAGTTTGTTGGTTGTATTCAACAGTTTTGGTGAATCCATATATATATTTAGTTTTCTAAGCATTTGTTGATTTTGCAAATAATTGAATCTTTGGCTTTTGTGAATATGGATTAATTTATGTTTTAATCTTTTTTTGTTAACTGTTAAACTAGAAAACACCTTTTTCTCTAGCATATCCTTTCTCTTTTATTGGAGGATAATCAGTTAAAAACTTTATTCATGTACAAATATTAAAAAATTGCAATTAATAAAAAATGAAGAGAGTAGTAAATTATATATGCATGGCTCAATTTATTTATATGATCATCTCATAATTTATATGTACTATATATATATGCAATTCAAAGACACTATTAAATAATTACAATCAAGAGCGAGTTTTATTCCTATATATGCTTTGCATATATACCATATGGATAGACATGCCGAGTGTGTGAATTATGAGTATTTATTTAGTGTGCTGCTGGTGCATTGTGGATTCTGACAGATATACAAGATTTGGGACAATTCTATTTTTTTTGGACTTTTGGGTCAATAAACTTACTATTGTGCTAATATACAAGATTTGAGTCAGTTCCATTTTTAAACAATTTGGCATGTTTCACTATTATTCCCATTTTTCTGAATTAATTTCACTCCGATTTCCATTTTTTGGTCTTCCCAACAATTTTTTGCCACTATGATGATCCACATTTGACCGAACCGCTTATGAAGCCAACACAACCTTTCACCTCTGTCGCTGACTAAAAACAATAGATCAATCTAGGACTAAGAAGAGTGAGAAATTCGTTTCTTATTAAATATAAAAGAGACAACTGTTTAAAGTTTATCAGGCTTCCTCTGATGGTGTAATTGATATTGTCCCAATGAATTTTTGATACCATAAAAGAATTATATATATATATATATATATGATGTAGAGTTTAGATATGTAGACAATTAGATATGGCCAATCCTAGCAATATTTAAGAGGCATGGCATATGTGGAGATTAAAATTAAATATATCCTAGTCTTGTGAATTATATGAAGATAATTACAACACAAAACTATATATGATATGACAGTAAATAATATAAAGAGTAGTGAAAAAAGGTGCAATGAATACATAGCGTGTGAGATTGGTATATAAGCAGAGTGTAGATGGAGTTACATGGTCTACTGTACAGTACAGTACATTACAAAAATTCATTATACTAATAAATTGGGGGAAGTGGATATATACATAATATATATATTTGTGGTATCATTCATCACCATGATCATCATATAATTAACAGTAGGAAATCAAAAAGTAGAAGAGTTATATGACGGTCCTCCAGAGCAAGAACTCATTCATTCATTCATTGATATTTAGTAATTAGAATATGTCCGCACCACATCCACTATCCGGGCTCTACATACGGGGCATTTCCCGCTGCTCCACTGTAGCTCATGGGCACACTTGAAGCACGTACACATGTGCCCACACCTGTAAATTTATTCATGTCATTTCATTTCATTACATTAATATAAATCAAACATTCACTAACAAGTACCTGTACAGAACACAATCAACATGCACTTTCCGGCATACACAACACCTTCCTCCACTTGCACTAGTCTTTTTCGTTGGATTACGTCGTCCATTTGCTGTGTGATCTGTGCTTAATTAAGAGAATATCATATTAGTAAGGTCATTCATGCATGCATGGAGAAGGCGAGGAGCAAGTTATACAGACCTGCAGCTGTCGTGACTTCCTTTTTGATGGAACGTTGTAGTTTGACTTGCATATCCGTGCAGCATTTTATTGATTTTCTCAATTCAGACATCTCCTGATGCAGTTGCTCCATATGTCTTCTCAAATCATATATCACTTCCATTTCCTGTGTGTGTGTGTGTGAATATATCAGAATCAAAATAGTAATAATAATTTCACCAAGCTAGTCATGATGACGACTTACAATGACAGGATGGGATCCATAGGAAGAATTAGGTCCAATGGATGGAGACTGTTGAGGAGGTGTAGATTCAACTTGATAAGAATAAACGCTTGATTCGTGACCACCTTGATTCTGGGGCCATGCTGGTGTTTGATCCATGTATTCAGATTCATTGTACTGTTGCCCCCCAAGTGAGCTCTCAGCTTCTTCAAATTCATCAAAATAATCACCATAACCTTGTCGCCCTGCCTCTTCAGCTGCCACTGGCTCTTCATGTTTCTCTTCTCCATTACTCTTTACTACCGTTTGACAACGACACATCATAACTTGATCTATTTTCTCCCTCATACCACTAGAAAGAAAGCTCGACACACTTTTCCTGCCAAGAAGTGCACGGATTTCCTCGTTGTTTAAGAAAGGATCAAGCATCTCCTGGTATCTTGCTTGCCTCAGATCTTCCCAGTCACTGCGTGGCCGTGATACCTCACCAATCCAGTCTCCCTTACTCACTCCCCCCTCTTCCGACTGCACTTCTTCCCATCCACCTTCAGGATGTGAAGCGTCACTTACCCAATATGCATCGCTTTCTACTGCTTCTTCTAATTGGTTATCTTCTTCTTCGTGATGACTTTGAGTATTTGCAAAATCACTTGCTGTGTCATAATTAGTTTCTGCTACTAGATGATGATCAATGTCTTGATCCTCCTCTTTATTCTGCTTATTCTCTGTCTCTGCATATTTAGCTAAGCTATGATCATCCATGTTACTACTGTCTTGCCTAATAAATTTTGAGAATGGGCTTGCTTTGTGTGGATAACTACGAGGCAACACCTCATCATTCTGCTGAATACATATATTGTTGTTAGCTTCACCGTCTTCTTTAGATGTTTCAGAGTCGTCTTGATGACATTCCTCTTCTTCTTTCATCTCATTGCCTGCAACTGCTGCTGCTGCTAATTCTTGACCTTTATCTATTACAACATTTTCGGGCTCAATTGGTGGTGGTGGAATGACACTTCTCCTATACGAAAAACAAATATATATCTTTAATGCATAATAAAGACGAATCAAATTCGCATCACATATAATAACAAAAAAAAAAAAAATTGTATTATGCTGGTGAAGTAAAAAAAAAGTTATGAATGTTGAAACCTGAAATGTGTAGGCGGTGGCGGTGGTTTAGATGCTGTGTTATTGGAAAACCGACCTTCAATAGCCCCAAGTCCGCGACGTAGGAATTTAATCCGAAGCAAAGCCTATTATTATTATTATTATTATTATTATTATTATTATTATTATTATGACTGAATGCAAATTGGAATTGAGACAAGAAAAAGGGGGATGCACCTGAATACGTCCACGATGAGAGAACTGGGAAACGGCTTTCCTGCCGAGAAGGCGTTCAAGTTCGTTACGCCTATCGCGCTCCATTTGCGTAAGGATATCAATGTAGGCCTGACGTCCCCTTATACGAGGAGAACCCATGACAGGGGAAAGAGAACTCTTCTCCGACTGGTGATCCCATGACGTTCTAACAACACGAGGAGGTGAGTACGAACCACCACCCTCTTCCGCCGTCAATCTCTTGATAATATCCGCCACTCTCAGCCTCTCCTTCTCCGTGAAATCCGAGTCCTGCTCACGACAAGAAGACCTCCCGCTCACTACGGTTCTGTCCGATTCCCAATCCCCAATCGACGACTCATCCTCGACTACTGGTTGAGGAAGAGGTGGAGGTGGAGTAGGCTCCGCACAACTGCTGCTCTTAGTGGCGACCTTGGCCTCTGCCTCGAAGCCTCTCCATTTCTGAACCAGAGAAGATACGCCCCCACCGGAATTGGAGACCTCCACGGGGGGTTGCTTGCGGTCACCGGGGAAAACAATTTCTCGGGCTCGGGCCCATTTATCTTTGGGCCTATAATCAATTGAAGGGCGGTAGTCAGAGTCATTGCAATTAGCCTCGGCGCCAGTGGGGGCTTCCCATTGTGGCTGGTGAACCCATAAATCAGTGAGATCAATCTGGTGATTGTTCTGGAAACAGGAATCACGACGGGCGGCGCAACCAAATGGAGACGACGTCGCAATCTCGACTTCCATCAAAGGTATTAATTAATTATTATAATGAAAAATGTTGGAAATAATAATTAATTAATAGAATTAACCATGAAGGCGGTAGAGGAGCAACAAAAAAGCCATTACTGGAGGGCAAGGCAGTAAAAAATGATAGAATTGACCTGAAAGAGATGGAAGGTGAATTTGGGAAGAAAAATGAAGGGAGATATGGGAGGGAAGGCAAGGCAAGGCGCTTTGTGTGTGTTTAATTAAATTAAATAAATGAAAGGCAACCGCTTAATTAGTTCCAAGAAACACGCGTCTCCATTAATTCTCTTCTTTCATATTCAATTACTACAACTCTCTCTACCCATTCCTAAATTAATAAATGATGATAATAATAACAATAAATTACATAGGTGAGGAACAAGCAATTATTGAATTGTTTTGTTACGAGGAATATATATATATATATATATTCATTTTCCAGCAAACAAAATTTAATCCCCCAAAAAATTATTAATAAAAATATACGCTGCCAAGTAGGATAATTGTGCTTCGACTAAACTTTGAAATATAGCCACCTTCAAATTTTGAAAAACATAGAAAGCTACTTCACTGTTTGTTTATCAGATCAATGTAGCTTTCAGAAATAAATGTAACATCTTCAAGATATATATGGTAGCAACATTTCATACAAAAGGAATGGTACCAAACTCACCTTCCAAAATTTAACAGATTATTTAGCCACCTACAACATTTTACTTTTTTTGATATCTAACTGCATGGCTCTTTAAAATAAAAAACAAATTTCTGATACGCAGATTGAGTTGGTACTTCCTAGACATGCATGCTTGATCTCTTAAATATATTAGTGTAAGCATATAAAAATTGTATCCAGTTAAATAATGATACGTGTATAAATTAAATAAATATCAATATATATATATATATATTACTATTTTAATTTTGAGGATTTATCAAATTAATTCTCTAATTAAATAGTAAAATGATATTTATTGTACACGATACAAGTCGTTATTAAATTACGAATCTCCCGGCACTCGTAAATGACAATAAATGACTGATTTGCCCTATTTATTCGAAACAATAAATGTTTCGTATAAATAAAAAAGACGACAGAAATCAATCAAGCTAAATTTGATCGATTAGTAAATGATGTCAATCAAATCAACATCAGCCAACCAGACTGCGCCACGTGTCAGCGCAGAAAAGGAAGGTCTTCACCTCCCCACCCTGTAAATAGGGGCCATATTCATGCATTTCATTAGATCGTACATATCGAAAAGATCGAAAGCACGAAGACGAATAAGCAAGCAGCCTCTCTACAAGCAACTCGTGAGCTAAGAAGAATATTCAAGCCATTCTTCGAAGATTCAAGTGTTCTTCACCAAATCTGAAGAAGTTTTTCGAAGATTCAAGTCGTTCCTCGCCATATTCAAGTCGTTCTTCGTCAAAACCCTCCAGAAACACCGTTTGATCCAAGATAAGAGGCCAAATCTCTCCGATCAAATGTTTTTCTTGAAGAACACTTTGAAGATCAACAAGCATTCTTCGCTGTCTTCAAACGTTCTTCGTCAAATCCAGCCAGAAACATCCTTTGATCAGAAACAAGGAGCTCCATCCCTCTGATCAGACGTTTCTCGTCCAAGAACACTTCGAAGACAACAAGCGTTCATCGCCGCCTTCAAGAGTTCTTCATCAAGTTCATCCACAAACGCACTTCGATCCAGGAGCAAGGGGCCAAATCCCTCCGATCAAGTGTTTCCAGCCAAATCAAGATTTTAAGATTCGAAGATTGTTCTTCACCAAATCTGAAGCGTTCTTCACCAAAATCTTCCAAAGACCAACACTCGATCCAAAACAAGACTTCATCGTCCTTGGACAAAGCATTATCAAGTCAAAATCAGACCAAAGCCAAATCAAAGTTGAAGGATAATCAGAGGACAAGTTAGAGAGAAGAACCCAAAATTCAAGAAATAAATTGTATATAATTTCAAGTGTTAATAATATTTTTTATTACACAAGAATTGTTATTACAAATTTGGCACACCCAGTGGGACTTCACTCTACCTTTCATCTCTCCTTTTTAAGACTACAAAGCTACCTTCAAGTCTACATTAACCATCTTCAACATGTCTTCAGCATGCAAGATCTTTGTCAGAGTTGCTCCATCCAAGGCAGCCGAAGCCAACGTGGTCACTCGAAGTGTATCGAAGAAGTTGGAGTTTGAAGCCTCTTCGCAGACAAACTCTTCAGTTGGGAAGAGATCACCTCGTGCTATGAAGGAAGATGAAGTTGATTCAGCAAGCTCAACTCCTCGCTCTCACTCAGACTCCTCATCAACTTCAGGAGCAACTCCAGTGATGATGGCGGACACTTCAACCATTGAAGAGAGATTGTCAAGCCTGCTCAGAGCTGTTGAAAGCCTTGCCAGTCATGTCAAAGAACAAGACTCTACGATTGCTAAGCTGATTAGCAAAGTAGACGGCATCGAGTCAAGCTATGCTCGTGGAAAGCAAGCTGAAGAGCATGATGAAGTGGAGACTTCAAACAAATACCAAGCAGCTGAGACTGAACCAACTGCTAGGGAGCTGCCGATATCAGCTGATGGCGGGGTACAAATTGACCAGCTCAAAGAACTCATCCTAGAGACTGTGAATGGGAAGTTTGAAGATAACTCCAAGTCAAGCCACAACTATGCCAAGCCTTACACTGAAAGGATCAACAGCTTGAGGATGCCAGTTGGCTATCAACCTCCGAAATTCCAGCAGTTCGATGACAAAGGCAACCCGAAGCAGTATGTTGCACACTTCATCGAGACCTACAATAATGCCGGGACATATGGCGATCACCTGGTGAAGCAGTTCGTCTACTCCCTGATTTTTTCGTATTTTTGCACGTTTTTCAAATCAAGTAAATCTACCAAAAAGTGAATGGGTAATTGTAGTATTGCAAGTATACGACCAAGTAGTATCGACCTAGAATTTAGTGGTGTGATGGAGCCCCAAGATTATGTGTCGTCATGATACTATAGTGACGACTCCGGATGACAAGAAATAAAAACAAGCAACAATTAAACTAGAAAGCAAATAAAAATTACCAACTAACTTTCAAGACGAAAGTGCAAGAGAGAAATTCCTCGGGTGCTATCCTTATGATTTAAACTAATGCAAAATGTGTTCTAATTACCTATCCTTTGCTATTTCATTGGGTATGATAATGGCTACCGCTAAGCAAATGAAGACCTATCCCTTTTGAGGTTTGGGTGATCAATTCTAGTTAACTAGCACCTAATTAACTACAAACAACTCCTAGGATAGTGAACGCTAAAAGGTTCACACAGATACCGTCCCTAGTTTCCCCCTTCACTAAACACCCTAATTCAAAATCAAAACATTTAATGTCCCTTAATGATAATTCTAAACAATCTACCCCCTCTCGGGTCAATAGACCACTAATAGAATCTAACTAATCACTTAACCTTTCTTCACATGACCAATTAACCACACATCCAACCCTAATTGCAACATGTAATCATCAATCATGGAATACTAAATCAAATAAATAAATTAAATCAAGAAAAAAATATTAAGAAAATCATATCACCAAATCCATAGCAAAATCAAGATTATCAAAACACAAACACATCAATCTCCATCATAATTTAAACACCCAAAGCATGAAACAATTAGTTCATAGCTAAAATCAACGAACCCATGGATAAAAACATCAAACCCAATTCAATATCAAAATAATATACCAAGAACATAGAAATTAAACCACTAAAAATAAAGACAAATAATAGAGATCACCTCTAGAGTGTCAATACAACTTGAATCCTCAACAATCTCAGAAATTCTAATGAAAATAATTAAGAAAGTTGTAAACCCTAACTACTATGTATATAAGTGTGTACAGAGTGGGGAAGAGGAGCTCCCCCTCTTGTGCCCTTGTCTAACCTTCTCTAAAATTTAAAAAATGAAATATATATAGTGTGGGAGTAGGGTTTAAGAAAAGAATATGCAATTAAAATCCTAAAATCCTGAAAAATCGCATTTTTACCCCTCTGCTGAGTCAACTTGGGGTTGATTTAGGGTGAACTCGATCAACTCAGCGAGTCAACTCACTCTGACTCAAATAACACATGCACGGGTTGGATGATGAGCACGGGTCTTGCCTTAATCCTCAAACCGTGCATAATTCTTCGAATAATTCTTCGAATTATGTGTCTCGAGCAACACATTTCAGCACGGGTCGAGTAGCTTTGATGAACCGTGCAAGTTATCTTCTTCAAACGGTCGGGTCCGGTGTGGTGGAGCTCCGGACTGTGAAGCTTCGCTGCTGGAAGTGGGTTTCGAGCGAGAAGGACAGAGAGGTGGCTCTTCGGATTCCGGCGAGTACAGCGAACGATAATAGCGGTTCTGGTGCGGAGCTTCGATTCCAGTTTCCGGCGGCTGTAGTCGCTGAGAACATTTTTCCGGCGCGTGGAGCTGGGAGAGGTGGGCTGCTTGCGGTGGAGAACGGTTGCTGAGGAAGGACTCGGCTGCCGACGGCTAGTAGGGGAGGCGTGCGCAGCTTTTCCGGCTCGATGGACAACTTCCTCGTGTAAATTGCAGACCTCCAATGGTGGTATGAATTTAATCAAAGGTAGAGATGGCTCCTGTTGCTCTCAATTTCTGAATTCAAACAAATGGCTACAAGACAGCCACGTTTCCCTTCCTTTACTCCTTTGCTGAGCATGACTATGTTGACCAAATACTTACATAGTTTGAAAATGAATGACCCTAAATTTCTTTATGAAAATGACTTGCTGATGGCCTTCAATAAATAATCTTGGGCCGAAAATTAGAATAAAAGTCGGTCCAATTCTTGTTCTCTTTCTCAATCCATTTCTTGAATTAACTCAATTTATATTGGTATCTGCTCCAAACATCATCAATTCCTACAAAATATCAACAAATGTCTTTCTTGACCATTAAACACAATAAATCAATTTTAAAGTATAAAAATGAATGAAATCCTATAAATTTAATCAAATAAAACACCCTAAAAATGAGCAATTCTCACACAAACCACTCCCTCAAAGACAATGTATTCGACTGGTACACCAACTTGGAAGCTAATTCCAACAACAGTTGGAACCAGATGAAGCACAAGTTCCTCAACCGCTTCTACAACACAAGGAGGACTATTAGCATGATCGAGCTGACGAACACACGTCAATGGAAGGATGAGCCCGTCATCGACTATATCAACCGATGGAGGAATCTCAGCCTTAACTGCAAGGACAGACTGTCTTAAGCGTCTGCGATCGAGATGTGCACCCAAGGGATGCGATGGGGTCTCCGATATATCTTGCAGGGGATCCAGCCAAGGACATTTGAAGAATTGGCAACTCGAGCTCACAACATGGAGTTAAGCATGGCAACAGTCGGATCAGACGGGCCACCAACCCAGGAACAACGAAGGTTTAGGGAAAAGCCAGAGGCCAAGAAAGGGGGCAGAACGTTCGTCAAGGCATCACAAAAAGAAGCTATGCAGACAAGCCCAAAGCCTGTCAAAACCCAATGAAACAAAGAAGTCTGAGCTGACAAGGGGAAAATTGTTGCTAATGTTCCTGAAAGAACACAAAGGAAGCCGACCTTGAAGGAAATGCAGCAAAGACAATATCCATTCCTAGACACTGATGTCTCAGGAATCTTCGATGACTTGATGAAGGATAAGCTCATCGAACTCCCAGAAATTAAGCGGCCAAATGAAGTTGGACGTGTCAACGATCCCAAGTACTGCAAGTACCACAGACTGATGGGTCATCCAATCCATGATTGCTTTGTCTTCAAGGATAAAGTCATGTCAATGCTCAGTCAACCCGAAAAAAACTGGCGTACAAAGTATTTTCACTCGACCGGCTTCACTGGACCGTTCGGTCAGTGCTCAGTCAATGCTCGGTCAACCCGTTTTTGTGACGTCCAATTTCGACTTTTCCATTCTCGATCCCACGGCTCGTTCAAGCTTCCTAGTGTCTTCATTTGAGTATTTTAAACTTCCCCATGCGCTCGAATTACATCATTTCATCCCCTATAGTCGTGAATTCCTCGTTTTACTCGTTTTCACATATAAAACACAATTTCTTGCCAACAAGAGGTCAATAGAATATTGGGGTCAATTATGAACATAAACTAATCAATATCACATCAAAATGGATGCAATGATGCAATTATGACTCTAATCACCCTGCTGCCCCTGAGTCTATCAGTTCAGTGAGCATTTTCAGGATTGTCCTGACTGAGTTTGTAAGATCATTTTTCAGAGAATTTAAAAATCTGACATCGGTGTATTCTCCCCATACACTGATTATACTAGTTTTGGGACCAACAATATATATATATATATATATATATATATATATATATATATATATATTATATGTTGGGACAATCTGAGTATTTTGATTAGATCCCAAAACCCCTGATGATTTGCCTAAGTACAGTAGTCAGGATTGTCTAGATCAGGATTAGTCAGGTTAGGGATTCAGTTCAGGGGGAACATGTTGAAGACTGAAGAATATTGGTGTCGACCCAATTGCCTAAAGTCAGATAAACAATTCACACTGAAGAGGTCAGAGTCAGTCTGAAGATTACCTGAACTGAAGCCGAAGTCCGAAGACCTGAAGATCTGACCTGAAGACAATCCGGAAGATTCCACTGACTGATGTTTCTACTGAGTACACTAAGCATGCTCAGGTCAGGACTTAGTCAGTGAAGGGCAAGGTAACCTATCAGGCTGAGCTTAATGTTCATAAGACCTGACTTGGGCATTATATCATTCACTGATACATGTAAGTCCGAAGCAGAAAGGTTACTTATGCTATGGGCAGTTAACATTTATGTTAACACTTGAGACAAAGAGAATGTCAGTGGATTCCATTAAAGACAAACATTTAATCTGAGTAAATGACAAGAGACTCGGAGTATAAATGTACGAGGAAGGACAAAGTCATGTCGAATAACTAGCCGTTTGTACGAAGAGCCAATCGACAATCGACACGCATGTACGGAGTTTGCGCAGCAATTAATGCGGCATTCAATGCGTCTCAGAGTTGCAGGCGGCGGGACAGAATTTTCCAGATTAAGCATTGGAAAAAGGTCAACTAGTACATCTAATCTGCAACAACCCTAAAATAGGAAGATTTAGGTGGATCTTCTCCAACGGATCTATTTCAAATCTGCCTATAAATACAGAGGACCTTGCAACCATTCAAGGTTATGGGAAATTTCCAAGCAAAAGCATTCTCAAATAATCCAAGCACTCAAAGAATACTTTGAACAACACTCTGAAGTTTTAAATTTCCCTAGTGTTGTAGTAGGATTCACTCTGTACTTGCTTAGATTGATAGCTCTTATCTTTAGCTTTGATTTGTATTGCTAGAGCTATCCTTAGTTGGAATCAGAATACCAAACCCCTCAGGTTGTGAGGAGGTTGGTTAGGAAGGACTGAGACTTGTAAAACCACCGAGGGGCTAAGTTCCTAAGAGAGGAAGGAAGCTTTTCGTGCACCTTGGCACGTTAAAAACAAGTTTTGATCCTAAGTGGAATATGATCACTTCCTGTTAAATCAGGCCGTGGATGTAGGAGTGGGTTTTCTCTGAACCACGTTAAAAAACCCCTTGTGTGCTGATTTACTTATATGTTCAGGATCATAATTGCCATCATTATAAACTGAGCATTTGCATAAGTTTTAAAAGTCAGGAGAACTCAATTCTACTGACACTGAATCTTGTGCACCAACCTTAACCACCTTTTTATAAGCAAGTCAGAGAAAACATTTCAGGAACTAAAACGAGTAGAACTTAAGGGCTCACATTCCACACGTACTCTAGTTTACTGAGATAATTGTCCAACTGACTAGCTTTCGAGCGGTCAGTATGTTCGTTATCTCTACTGAGCTTTCGAGAGCACTACTCAGACTCAGCTTATCTGAACTCCTGACTGCCCCTGCTGATCCGTCCCTGCTGCCCCTGCGGACCATCAGTTCAGTGCAGTGCCTTCAGGATCTTCCCGACTGAGTTTGTAAGAGCATTTTCTGAGAATTTTTGGAAAATTTGATATCAGTGTATTCCCCCATACCCTGATTTACTCATTTTGGGACCAACAATATATATATATATATAAATGTGACAATATCACATGGCAACACACACAAAATTTGCACTCTGCTCTCATTTTGAGTGATATTACTTATTTCACTAAATTATATTTCTTATTATTATTGGATGTTATTTTTTGAAAACTAGCTGCAGTGTGCAAACCAATTGAATTATATTATTTGGTATTGACTTTTTGTGATGAATTTTTTATTTTTTTCAAACTTAAATGAACTTGGCTCGTTTAACTTACAATTTTTTTTGAGCTCGAACTAGGTTTCACTAATTTCCAAATGAATTTGTGTTCGAGTTGAGTTTGAACTAACTAAGTTCGTTCACTTTTTTAACGAACTTTTGATGAGATGAACTCAAACTATTTGTGAGCCAAATACTTTACATTCGAATCGAGCTCGAGTTCTGTAGCCTGCGAATTTTCTCACAAAAATTAATAATTCTTTATGAATTATGTGAAAAGAAAATTACAAAGAATATGTGTAAATTTAAAATCAAGCGATTGATTTGGTCCAATCTCTATTTGATCCTCTGATTCTTCTCTTCAAGTCTTGACTTGATTTACGTGTTTTTCGGAGCTGGCCCAGAGTTGACTTTTGAGTTAGACATTTGTTCGAGAACATTGAGCCTTGTTTCGAATTAACATTGCCTTTTGGAAGGACTTTGTTGATTTGTCGGAGCTGGTCCGGAGATGACTTTGGAGTTGGACGTTAATTCGAGCGCGTTGAGCCTTATTTCGAATTAACGTTGCCTTTAGAAGGACTTTGTTGATTTGTCGGAGTTGGTCCAGAGTTGACTTTGGAGTTGGACGTTAATTCGAGGGTGTTGAGCCTTATTTCGAATTAACGTTGCAGTTAGAAGGACTTTATTGATTTGTCGGAGCTAGTCTAGAGTTAATTTTGGAGTTGGACGTTAATTCGAGGGTGTTGAGCCTTGTTTCGAATTAACGTTGCCTTATGTAAGGACTTTGTTGATTTTCGAAGTTGGGTTCGAGTTTGATGTTGAAGTTGATATTAATTTGAGAGCGTTAAACGTTATTTCAAATTAATATTGCCTTGTTGGAAAGACTTTATTGATTGTTCACCTTTGGACTCCCTATGGGAGTGTCGTTGTAGATGACCAGTATTGATTGCTGTTGAGGACCTGTAGATGATCGTTGATTGGAGGGGCTGGGGGCCGTGTTTCTCGAATCAAACATCGTTGTTGATGAAGAACGTCGACCGGAGGTTTCGCACCATGATCCCGGATCTAAACGTCTTTGTTGATAAAGAACGCTCTTGAAGCCGCGAAGAACGCCTTTGAATCTTCAAGGATGCTCGAAGTCTTGGATCTTTCGAATTGCTCCTCCTCTCCAAGCTTTGATCTTCTTGAGTTGTTGTTGTGAATTGTTGTTGTTGAGGACTTGTAGATGATCGTTGATTGGAGGGGTTTTGCGCCGTGTTTCACGAATCGAATGTCGACTGGAGGCTTCGCACCGTGATCCCAGATCAAAACACCTTTGTTGATGAAGAACTCGAAGAACACTCTTGAAGCTGCGAAGAACGCCTTTGAATCTTTAAGGATGCACGAAGTCTTGGATCTTGATGCTTCTCCCCAAGCTTTGATCTTCTTGACTTGTTGTTGACACGTGTTTTACAAACACTTACTTCCCAAGTGTAGAAAGTTCGTGTAGTACTAGTAAGTGCCCGGTTAAAATATCAATCCACGTGATTAGTGGCTAATGTAGCCCTAGAACTATATGTCGGCACTTGAATGTAGTGTAAATCAACTTGTTCCCCAATTAAACTAAATGCAAAAATTAAAATAACAACAATTAACTAGAATAAAGAAATTAGACTAGAACTAACAAATTCACAAAATAAGACACTAAAATAGCAAACAAGAGAAATCAACAAAAATAAACAAATACAAGAAAAGTGTGTTCGGGTGTTCTTCATTACGGGGTAATCAATCAATGGTTCGATAAGTTCATTTATCCCTTTTGTCGGTCAAAGATAGGAGCAATCACGATTAATACACATTAAACCGTACTGGATAAGCCTAGGATTAACGCGTCAATTAAGCATGTAGATTGTTATAGGAATAGTTCACCGTTTCCCACCCGGGTAATCACACAAGGCTAAGAAAAATCCTAGCGTGCTTTTCCACTCGTATACTAAGGTGCCCCACCTTTGATCCCCTCACTAATTACCTAAAGGTTAATTCAAGCAATTAATGTAGGTTAATGGATTTTCTAATGAAATTACCCAACTCTCGTTGCGATAACCCAATATTAACTCAAATCACAAAATCGAACCCACACCCATATGAAATAAACATGCCTATTCAACTCTCGTTGCAACAAACAATTTAAACATATGAATTAAAAGAGCTCAACAAACAATTGATCAAACAAATCCCATTAAACTAATCATATGACCTCCAATTAGGATAAACTCACAAAATCAATCCACTAACCAATTACCCACATAATTCCAAACACCAAAACACTCAAAATCTAGCCAACAAACATCATCACAAACAAATCCATAACAAAACAACAATAATAAACCATAGCCATAAAAAATTAAACCAACCAAATTTAAATAAAAGGATAAAAATCACCTAAATATTCTCCAACAAAGCTTCAAGTGAAATAAAAAATCTAACTAAGAAAGCATATGTTGGAATTTGTGCTCCTAAAAAAGAGCTTCGATTCGATATATTACTAGCTCAATTCCGATATTGGGTGAATGAGAAATTAAACTTTTAAGTTTGTTGTAACAAATGAGAAATGTAGGGAACCTTTGTCCCACATTGGAAAATTGATGTTTGAGGATGGGAAAGAAGGGATATAAGAACCTTGTCCCACATTGGAAAATGGTTGTTGAGGATGGGAAAGAAGGGATATAATAGACTCTTGTCCTGAGCCTGAGTCATCCTGAGCCCGGGTCGTCCTGACCTGAATCCGGGTCAGCCTGACTTGAGCATGAGTCATCTTGTCCTGAGCCGGGGTTGTCCTGACCTGAGCTTGGGTCGTCCTGACCTGAGTCCGGGTCAGCTTGACCTGAGCCTGAACCTGAGTATAAATTTTCCGAGTTAGCCTGAACTTGTCCTGACCTGAGTCCGGGTTGTGCTGACCTGACTCTTGTCCTGACCTGAGTTCGGGTCGTGCTGACCTGACTCTTGTCCTGACCTGAGTTCAGGTTGTGCTGACCTGAGTCCGGGTCATGCTGACATGACTCCTATCCTAACCTGACTAAGTCATCTTGAGCTGAGTCAGTTCAGCCTGAGCTGACTAAGTCATCCTGAGCTGAGTCCGGATCAGCCTGAGCTGACTAAGTCATCCTGACCTGAGTCCGTTCAGCCTGAGTTGAGTCCAGATCAGCCTGACCTGACTAAGTCATCCTGACCTGAGTCCGGTTCAGCTTGAGCTGAGTCCGGATCAGCCTGAGCTGAGTCAGGGTCAGCCTAAGTCATCCTGAAGCGTTTTTTTCAGGCCAGCTGAGATTTAAAAAATCTCTACAGTTACAACACGTTTTGAAACTTAAAAAACCTGTTTTAATGCAATTAATTCTGACGTTTTGTCGGTTACGGTCAAGACCAATTGTGGGTCTTTATGGCCTTACTCCAACAGTAACTTTTTGAATACTATAAATAGTATTCTTATGTGTTGCAAGAAACACAAGAATATCAAAATATACAATTTTTTAGTGGAAAAATATCCAGATACTTTCCGGCAACCTGCCAATTATTTTGTCCAAATATTCCACTAAAATCTCGTTCTTACTCTGGTGATTTACGAACATCTTCTCGGTTCGTTTAAGCAAAAATATTGTGCTATATTGTTGCTTATTATCGTTGTATCCTGAGAAACAAGTGTCCCATAAATTCACTAGCACCTAGAGAGTGAGGGACATAATTTGTTTTAAGGAAATCGTGTTCCTCACGAGCCTCGATTTTCCTTTTATTTTTTATTATTATTTTTCAGCCATCCTATACTTTATCACTACAGTATAAACCCTAAGTAAATGTGTGAGTGTGTGTGAGGAGTGGTGAGCATTTTTCTCCCCTGAGGGAGGAGGCTTGTCTCTCTGCTCATTCACGGCTGCTTCTTTTTTATTTCTTTCCAAGATGGGCCTTTTGCATTCAAATGGGCTTCTTTAATTGGAAGGCCCAATTAATTCCTCGTTCATGTGGCTGGATTCACCCAATACAATTCTGACTTTTGTAGATGTGCTCGATCGAGCAAGCTTGCACTAGGAGTATTTGATGAGCGCGATTTTAAAAACGCTCTAGCAACTTTACCTTGAAGAAGAGCTCGATCGAGCAGCGTTACTCGATCAAGAGTTGGTCGAGCACAATCCAAAGAATATCCGGTTCGTAAAATTCTTAAGGAAGCTCGAACGAGCATTGTTGCACGAATAGAAATGACAACTCTTTAAAAAGGAATAGCAACTCTTTTCCCTTCTTTCTGCGACTTTTCAAGCAAACACGTTTTCTTCTTCGCAGTGTGAGAGCAGGGCAGTGTGCTGCGAGGAGTTTGGCGACTTTCCGGCGAGAGGGTTTCTTCCGGGCGAAGCTGTGCTCTGCTTCAATTTCGTATTTCCGGCGAAACAGAGGATAGCGTGTACGCAGGGCGGCGTCGCTTTTCCAGGCGCGACGGCGGAACTTCAAACCGGGCAGTGGAATGCGTCGGCGGTGGTGGCTGTTTTCCGGCAAGGATGTGCTTCAGATTTTTCCGGCGAAAGGAGCTCTGAGGCCGTGCAGGGATGCGAAGGCTTCGAACTCCGGCGTTAATGGCAGATTCCGGCGACGAGGCTTGGTGGCTGCTTCCAGGCGCGAATTCCGGCAGAATGAAATGGAGTTGTGGCTGGGTTTCTTGCTTCCACGCAGCTCTCCTCTCTGTTTCTTAATTAAATATGGCGTGTGGCTCAAGAAGTTGGAAAGCTGCAAATTATCACAGAAAATGATTAGAAATTAAAGTGAGAGCTGAAACTCTTTTTCTCACTTTGACTCAATTTCGGTCAAGTACAGTGGCATGCTTCAATTAAATTTGTTCCAAGTTTATAACTCACAAATGGACCTTCAGTTAACTTCGTCAAATTGGGCCAAAAATCATTAAATAGGAAATAAAATAGCCCAATTCCTCTTCCCTCTATTTTTCCCAATTTGATTTATTTCACAAAATTCATTAGAGAGATATTTTTCCCCATGATTTTCTACCAAATAAATAATAAACATCTCTCTTAACAATTAAGCACAAATAATTGAATTAATGTGAATAAATGCAAGAATTTGAATTAAATTGAGCACTTAAAACACACAAATTTCAAGCAAAAATCACACTAATCAGTTGTGAATGAAAAAATGTCTAGAATGAAACCCTATTTATAGGGGAAAATTATTTTTTAAGGCCAACAGGTTAGGGGGGTTAGGAAAAGGAGGCCCATAAGTTTGCGGGCTGACAATTTAAGGACTGCAGTTTTTTATCTTGGCAAATTAAGGACCGCAACTTTTTAACTTGGCAATTTAAGGACCGCAGTTTTTTAACTTGGCAAATTAAGGACAAAAATGAGCCCGCATGAGCTCCAGTTGCGCTGAAATTGCACGAGATTGACACTTAATTTCCACTTCCCACGTGTAGAATTAAGCCCGAAATCGTCCATCATGTGCCAATCTCGTGCAATTTCAGACTAATTGGAGCTCATACGGGCTAATTTTGTCCTTAATTTGCCAAGTTAAAAAGTTGTGGTCCTTAAATTGCCAAGTTAAAAAGTTGTGGTCCTTAATTTACCAAGTTAAAAAGTTGCGGTCCTTAAATTGCCAGCCCGCAAACTTACGGTCCTCCTTTTGCTAACCCCCCTAACTTGTTGGCCTTAAAAATATTTTTTCCCTATTTATAGGTGTAGAATTCTATATTTACAAACCAAATTTTATAGGCCGAAAGATTTGATTTGGGAAATATTCCCAAAATATGCCAGATTGAATAACCTTCAAAGATATTTATGAAGATTTGATTTCTTGAGTCTTTTTAAAGACCGGGCTTAATATCTTGGACTTTAAAGATTCAAAATATTTAATTGGACTTTAGAGGTCCAATTGGATTTTTAGGCGTTCGAGACCCAATTTATTATTTAGGAATTTAATTTATCCAAATTTTCAATAATAAATTTAATTTAACACGTAATTTCTACATATTTTTTTTATTTGACAATTAATTTTAATTGCTCACAAGCTAAAAAATTAAAGTTCGAGTCAAATTAACTCGAGTCCAGTGGTATTCGACTTGACTTATTGACATCCCGCTTCTTGTACATATAATTATTACTGATGAATTAGCGGAAGCTAGACATAGTTGTTGGTCCCAGCTGATAAACAATAACAGGTGTATGGGGGGGGGGATACACCTGTAAGTACAGATTTTTGAAGATGTGATTTTACAGTGGACTTAAGAACACAGGTGACCTGTGAAATAATCAGTGGACTTGAAAGGTCCCCTGATAGGTAACCTGAGTTTTTTTATCAGAGTTTAAATTTAGCAGCGGATTAAGTAAACACCTTTTCAAAGATTTTATCAACACACACAAAATGAGTAAAGCAGTAGGGACACAGGAGATTTATAGTGGTTCGGAGTTAAACTCTCCTACATCCACTTTTCCTGATTTAACAGGAGAATTCATTAACCTCAGGAATTCCTTGTTTTACAGTGCCAAGGTGCACTGATCAAGAACAACTTCTCTTGATCTCTAGGATTTTCCTTGAGTCCTAGTCTCTCAAGATTTCAGACTGAGACACTACTCAACTTACTTTCTTCCAACTCACAACCTTGAACCTATTTCAGTTTAAGGGCTTGAGTTCTCCAACTAAAGTTGAGATAACCCTTTACAATGATGCACAATATCTAGGTAGGATTATCTCAGTAGGCTTCTTAAGGATATTACAATGTAAGCCTAATTACAGAGTTGAGCTCTAAACAATGTAAGTATTTGGGAAACTAGTGTGATTTCGAATGCTTGAGGATTGAGATGAACTTTGGAGAGCTTTAGAAATTCAGATGAGCTTAATAGTTTCCCGTACTTAGCTTCTTCTTCAACTGTTGTATTTATATACTTAATTTGAAGGACTATCCGTTGGAGAGATAGTTTCAAATTAAGCTATTTTGGTAGTCCAACGTTCTTCAAAATCTTTCTCAGATTTTGGAGTGGTCAAATATGTCAAATGTTGTAGTCCAACGTTCTTCAAGATCTTCTTCAGATTTTGGATAGTCAACTCTTAAACATTAATGGTTGAAAGCTCATTAAATGCATGCCTTCCTAGTTTGTTGGTTGCTTCTGAACCTGGTACTGACATGTCAGTCTTTTGCTTCTCATTGGTCTGTCTTAATTGTTCTTCAGTCCAGTCAAACAGTTATGTTGAAGTCTTATGTCTTTTCATCAGGTGACTTAGGACATTCATTTTGTTGCATTTAACATTTCATTTATGTGTTGCAACTACCCTCATTTAATACTGAAGTGTATTGAATGCATCAGGCTTGTTCTTCAGGAGAGTTTGTCAGGTCACCTTTACTCAGTCTCCTAGGGTGCCTTTCTTCAGAGGTGGGTGTATCTCCTAACTCTTCATCAGGCTAGTCTGATCTATATTAGGCTAGTTCTATCTATGGTAACCTCATTTTCATAACTTAGTTTTTCTAAGTTTTTGACATAGTCTCCTAACAGTTAGAGTATTTTTCTAAGCATATCAGGGGAGTCTTTGGGATTATATCAAAACATTTTTATTAATCATTTCCCAACAATAGTCTAATTAATGTGCTAGCTAGCATTTTTTTTAATAGGGTAAAATATGCATATTAAAGGTTGGTTTTCCGAGAGTTTAAATTTCTTTTTGTATCCAAATAAAATGGAAACTGCTGAACGATGGCTGATGTTGAAGTTGGCCATATATAGAAGATGGTAGAATGAGATGATGATTCATAAAATAAATCCTTAAGCAAGAGAAGTATATAGGTTTGTTTTTAGATGAAAGGTGATGGGTTTTCCCTTGCTGCTTGTCATATTTAATTATATATATGATAGGTTGCTGCTCTCTCACTATATATATATATATATATATATATATATATATATATATATATTTCATTCATTACCTAACATTTTCTTGATTTAATTTGGATATTACGTTTGCAGATAGTGATGATGATTTAGAGTCCCAGCGTGCATGGGTTATGCTAATTTGGTTATATGTATATAGACACTACGTACTACATACAACTCTTTTTATTGATCAGGACCATGATCTTCATTCAGTTGCTTCAACTGTTTTTCAACGAATAATCCGGCTAGCCTTTTTCCATAAAATCTCTCAATGTAAATAAACAATTTAACTCTTAATGTTATCATAACTTGTTTTCTTTTTACACCTCCGAAAAATCACACACCATCTTCCCTCAACATACATAAATCATTTATCATTCTCCATAAATTAATCGGCCTAACCTTGAATAATCATATTGGGAGCTGAATATGGAGGGAAATAGAAATTTTGGAAAATAATTTGCATATTTTCTCGTGAATTTATATCCTTCAAATGTTATATAGATTGTATTTTTTTGCATTTCTACTTTCATGACTGTAAATCGCTATATTTTAATTTGTTGATCACCAGTAACATATCGACTTCGAGTGGATGACCTAGTAAAATGTCGATCATAAGTAATCAATTATTTAGAGATAATGTAGTAAATATCGATTACTAGTGAAGAACATAATAAAATATCCACTAGTGTTCAACTATTTATAGATAATAATGTTGTGAAATATCAACCACTAGTGGATGACCTAGCATGGGTGATTTATTAAAATGTCAACAGTTAGTGGTTGGTCAACTGGTAGCAAATTTGTGCCCATTTTCAATCTCTAATAAAAGTGAAGAAGTACTTATTTTTTTAAGTTGGTAAGACTCAATTTTTTCAAAAAAAAAAAATGCTTCTACACTTTTAGTAGAGAGTGAAAACAGGTACTTCATCAACCAATACTGATGAAAAAAAGCACGATATTTTTACGTGTTTTTCAAATATATAAATCAATTTCAGTCGAGATAAAAAAAAAATTACAACATACCTATGATCATTCATTTTATTAAACATTCATACTTAAATTCAATAAAATTTAAATTGAACTTAGAACAATTTTTTGTATGTGTTGTTTAATTTTGTTTTTTGATGCGAAATCCAGCCATTATGTATCACACCCTTCTTCTTCACTTTCGCACAAACGGTTGGAAATATTTAATATTTAATTAAATATTAAATATATTAATTGGTATTGTTTGACTAATAAAATGAAGAGATTAAAATTAATATCTCGGATGTTAATTGGTACGAGTGCATTCTACTCTCGGAGTAGATGAATTTAATATATTAATACTCATAAAACTAATTAATAGTGAATGAGAAATTGAATCAACAAATCAAAGTATAAAACTTTGAATTAGGAAGAGAATTAATTATGTCATCCCACATTGGAAAACGAGAAGACTAATATACATAATATTAGTAATAAGTCAATGAAGCTAATCAAACTATAGTTAAAAGTTGACTTCATATATAAGTACATATTCGATGAATCTGAAGTTGTTGACTTTCCTCAAAATCCATCCGTCAACATTAATGCTGACACGGTTTTCCCCGGTTACAAGTGGAGGTTCACCTATAAATAGATGTTCTGAACCGAAACTCTGCATATAACTTCTAGGTGCAGTCTAGTCCTAACGTCCCTCTGTTAGCCGGAACTTCAAGTCCTGTGGTGCTTAGGGGTGGACGGTACGACATACATAATTTTTTTTCAACATACCGTTGTCATACCGAAAATTTCGATATACCGAAAAAATCATACCGTTTTCATACCTATGACAACAGTATACCGAAAATTTTGATTTTTTCGGTATACCGAAATATTTTCGATATACCGAAATATTTTTGGTATACCGAAATATTTTCAATATGAAATTTTCGGTATATCGCGATATACCGAAATATTTTCGGTATATTGAAATATCACCGAAATATTTTCGGTATACCGAAATATTTCAATATACCGAAAATATTTCGGTATATCGCGGTATACCGAAATTTTTATATTTATATACCGTTACCGTATCGAAAGTTTCGATACGATACCATACCGTATCGAAAATTTCTATAAATTCGATATTTTTCGATACGATAAGTGCGGTATACCGGTATTTTCGATATTTCTTCCACCCTAGTGGTGCTACACACTTGAAAGCGTAATGTGCTACACACTTGAAAGCGTAATGTCGTTTTACCTTTGAGAGCGCTATTTCAAATCGAAGAGCGACGAAGAGGTCTTTTCGACTCGGAGTTTGTTTTTCTTTTATTGTAATCTTTTTATTTTTTGTGTATTTTCTTTCCCCGTTGTATTTCCTTTTAGTTTTTATTTTACAGTTGTATTATCCAATCCACATCAAAATATATTTTTCCAACATTAGGTATTCTTCATAGCCAGTGCGTGTCCTTCTCTCTCTCTCTCTCTCTCTCTCTCTCATGTACAGGAGGTCTTTTTGGTGTATGAGCAAAAATTGATGATGAGAAGGGTAAGATAGATAATTAATAGTGTTTGTGTGTGTTTGTTGAGTAAAGTATAAAATTGAAGACGTGTGTAAAGTAATGGTTGTGTAGAGCAAAATGGCGTGTGCCTAATATGTATTTGATTCAGGCATAAGATTCCTGCTGTCCTCATGAATAAGGATAATGGTGGTGACACATATTTATGTGTTCAATTGTGATGACAAAACACATGAGAATATTGTTTATATATTTAATTTGCTAGTAATGAAAGTGAAATTACAACAAAAATCAGGAGCTGGAATTCTTAAATTAACCACTTAATAGCCATATGTGTGGGTGGCAACTGGACTCAATTTCTCAGAATGAAGCACATTTTCATTTAGTATATGCACCAACTGGTCGCATGCTTGCCGGGATGTCGGCCTTTCAGCAGGTGCAGTTTTTGTGCACTCAAGTGCTATTTCCAGCACTTGGAATGCAGCATTTTCTTCATTTGGCAGCAGTGGTTTTAGCATTGGATCAATGAGCTCTGATCTATTAGTCTCCACACGTGATTCTACCCATCTCACCATGTCCATATCAATGCCAAATCCCCCATCCGTTGGCATTCTTCCTGTTACCACCTCCATCAGCACAATTCCCATGCTGTAAACATCACTTTTCTCTGTTGCCTTCATTGAGTAGGCGTACTCTGCACCAAAACCCCGATTCTTGTTATGTATAACACATTAATAAATATTATTCTTCTCTTCGAGTATTATATATAGACCATCACTCATCATACCTGGAGCAATATAACCATAGGAACCTGCAAACCATGAGTTGGACTCAGTATTTAGAGAATCATGATTGTCAATGATGTGTTTGGCCAGCCCAAAATCTCCTAAATGAGCCTCCATGTTTGCATCCAACAGCACATTGCTCGACTTGACATCCCTGTGAAGAATCTTGGGGGCGCAATCATGATGAAGATACTCCATCCCCTGTGCTAATCCCACTGCTATCTTCAATCTTGCATCCCAATCCAGGATCTTCTTCTTTTCATTCATCGGTTGCTTATACAACCAATCCCACAGGCTTCCGTTCTCCATGTATTCATAGATCAACAAATTGCTCCCAGCCCTTGTGTTGCTACAATACCCCAGTAACCTGACCAAATGCCTATGTCTTATTCTGCCCAGAGTTTTGATTTCCCTTGCATAACTTCTATCCATCAACAGATCATCCTTGCGTGCTATTCTCTTGACTGCAACCGTCTCTCCTCCTTTAAACAACTCAGCTCTGTAGATGGTCCCTGATCCACCCGACCCAATTATGAACTCATCACTCAGATTATTCGTTGCTTCCATGATGTCCGTCCATCTGAAATCATACTTTCCAGCAGCATTATCAAACAAAGGTCGTCTCTGTGCTTGGGAAGAACTCCAAGAGTAGGTGGCCGAATCCCCTTCGCTGGCCCTTCTATAGGCTTCCCGCCTATGCCTGAATACAAATGCAGCTCCCAGTAACAACACAATAATCACCAGTGTAGTAGTTATCGCTGAAATCAGCACCACATACGTTGTTTTACCAAGGGCAGACTCAGATGCTACACCCTTGCAATTTTGAAGAGGCCCACCGCAGAGATTCAAATTCCCATCAAATGCAGTGGCAGGCCAACGTGCATATCGCTTGTCCAACTTTCCTGTAAGATGATTGAAAGATAGATTCAACCTTCCCAAGCTGCTCATTTCACTGACTTTTGAAGGGATTTCTCCGGCTAGCTCATTGTGAGATAGATCGAGCGCTTCGAGCTTGGAGAGGGCGCCAATCGAGGCTGGGATCGCACCGGTGAGATTGTTGTAGCTGAAATCCAGGAAGCTCTGCAAATTCTGGAGCTGCCCAATCTCAAGAGGGATCTCTCCGCTGAATCTGTTCCTCGAAAGCCGGAGTTGATAGAGCTTGTTTAGTTCACCAATGGAGGCAGGAATGGGACCAGTAATGTGATTGCTGTCGAGATCAAGAATGTTGAGAGACTTGAGATTGCCAACCTCAGGAGGAAGGGTGCCATTAAGGGAGTTTCCACTGAGAGAGAGGACAAGCAGATTCGAGCAATTGAACAGTTGTGGAGGAATGGAGCCGGATAGTTGATTGTCTGAGAGCTTAAGCTCTCCCAGCAGAGGAAGACGCCCGATCCAAGAGGGGACAGGGCCGGAGATATTGTTATGATCAAGATCAAGATGAGTGAGTCTGTTGCAGAGTGAAAGCTGAAGGGGCATGTGGCCCGTGAGTGAATTGCCCGACAGATCCAACAGAGACAATTGGTGGAGTAACCCAAGCGTCCAGGGGATGGTCCCCTCGAATTTGTTATTCCCGAGCCTTAACCTGTCGAGAGAAGGCGAATTCCCAATCTGGTGGGGGATTTCATGATCAAACGCGTTGTTTGTAACATCAAAGGACAGATAATTGGAGGAAGCGCAGAGCGGAGCGATGGTGCCACTGAGGTCGTTATGCGACAGATTGATCCTCGTCAAGTTGGCAAGAGCGGTGAGTTCATGGGGTAGGTTGCCTTGGAGAGAATTGTTGTAGAGCATAAGCTGCTCAAGTGCTTGGAGACGCCCAAACGTTGCTGGAATGGTGCCCGACAATTGGTTGTCCGCCAAATCAAGAATCGTCAACTGTTCACAGTAGCCCAAACTGGCGGGAATCTCTCCAGAGAGATCGTTCTGTCTCAAGTGAAGGAAATTCAGGTGCTTCAGCTTTCCAATGGCGGGAGGAATGCGCCCAGAGAAGTGGTTTCCATAGAAATCAATCATTTGCAAGCTGGTGCAATCTCCGATCGCCGGAGGGATCTCCCCCGATAGCTGATTGTCGTACAGAAACAGAATCTCGAGATTCCGGAGCATCCCGATCTCTTTGGGAAGAGGGCCCTCGAAATTGTTCTGGTAGAGTGTGAGAATGTGTAGATTGGTGAGGTTGGATATAAAGGGGGAAATGGAACCAGACAAAGTGTTGTTGTTGAGCATGAGGTCTGTCAACAGAGTCAACTCGTATAGCTCCAAGGGAATGAATCCACGGAGAGTATTATTGGACAAATCCAGCTGCTTAAGCGACCTGCTGCACTCCCTTAACTGTGGAGGAATGTGGCCCTCAAGTACATTCTGGGACAGCGCCAATGCTTCCAAATTGGTGGCGTTGGAGCATATGTTGTTTGGTATGTTTCCCGTCAGATTGTTGCGGGAGAGAAAGAGGTAAACGAGCTGACTCATGCTTCCCAACTCTCCCGGAATCTCACCGCTCAGCCTGTTTCCGGACAAGTCTAGATTCCCAAGATTGATCATCTTGGCCAGGGACTTGGGGATGGAGCCATGGAGCTGGTTTTGCATGAGATTTAGGTACTGTAGCTGTATCAAATCCCCAAGCTGCGGTGGAATCTCCCCTGTTAGACTATTGTTAGCAAGATTCAGTATCTGGAGGTTAGCAAGAGCGCCGACCTCCGCCGGGATTGATCCGTTGAGACGGTTTTGCGCCGCCGTGAACACGACTAGGCTAGAGCAGTTTCCGATCTCCGGCGGAATGGGACCCTCCAGGTGGTTCTGCTGCAAAATCAAATGCTGGAGAGATGGCAGATTCCCCAGGTCCGGGGGTATGGGGCCGGTGAGATTGCAGGAGGCCAAAGCGAGAGAGGTGAGATTCTTAAGATTGGCGAGAGTGGGTGGAATGGGGCCGGTGAGGTGATTGTCGCCGATTCTGAGGAGTCGGAGATTGATGAGGGAGGCGAGTTGGGGGGGAATGGGGCCGGAGAGTTGGTTGGAGAAGAGAAGCAAAGATTCCAAAGAGGAGAGGTTGGAGAGAGTAGGTGGAATGGGGCCGGAGAGGCGATTAGAAGAAAGATCGAGGTGGAGCAGGTTTGGGAAAAGGGCAAGGGCGGGTGATATGGACCCTCCCAGTGAGGAATCAGAGAGGTTGAGGCCCACCACCGCTGAGCCGCCACCGCCGCAAGAAACTCCTCTCCATGCACACACGTTTGGGTTGCTAATGGACCAATTTTGCAGAACATTTAGAGGGTCTTGAAGGAAAGATTTCTTCACCTCCAACAGAATCTTGATGGAGGAGGAGGAGGAGGCGCCCATCGTCGGCTGGCATGACGTCAAACTACCGGAGAGGAGAATGAGTAAAAGAATAAGAAGAACTGAATTTCGCATTAGCACTCCCATCCCATGGACTGCAACAAATCAAGTACTATGATACATAGTGAGAGAGAGAGAGAGAAGTAGAGTTTTGATTGTATGAAGAGAGAGGAGAGGAGAGGAGAGGAGAGTAAATGCTGGCTGGTGTGTGAATAGATGAAGGGGGTTGGGAATTTGAAGATTAGTTTGTAGTAGTATAATTATACTAATAAATTAATAAGGAAGGGGATAGAGTGGCTGGCAGAAATAGAATTGATGATAACAAGAGATAAAAAAGAGAGAGAGGGGGAAATAAATTTGTCAGATTAGGAAGTTGGAGTATTAATGAGGCACCGATTGAGTGAACCAGTTGGTAAGAGAGAGAGAGAGAGAATCAATGAATGATACAAAACAAAGATACCTGAGTGACACAAGTCAAACCCCATGAATTAGAAGATTAATAATAACATTTTTTTTTTTAGTGTGAGAGGATTAATAGTAAGATTTTAGAGAGAGAGGGTGTGTGTGTGTGTGTGTTTTGGGGGAAGGTGGTTGAAGAAGTGGTCCAAGTACCCAAGCTGCTAAAGCTACGAAACAGAATCGCAAAATGAATTAGGTGCTGGTTGGACTTAATCCTTGTTCTTCTTCATTCAGAAAGTGAGCAGTTGGATTTCCCTTTGGCTAGATTGTACTGTACTACTACCTAATGTTTCTTCTTTAGCTAATACTACTACTATATTTGATGATGATGATAAGAAAAGCTCAACCAAATCCCCCTATTAATAAATAAAACTAATTGCTTCTTTTTCTTTAATTTTACTTTCTTCTTTTCTCCATTTAAAAACTGCATTACTACTCCATTCTAATTCTAGTACCAAATCAACAACTCATTCGTTTATGCTGACTGTAATAAATGGATTAATTGAGGTACCAACTCTTGCTCTTCAAACAACTTCCTCCACTCCACATATTATCTCATCCTAAATCAATTAATCCTCACTTTTATCTTTATACATTCTTTAACTTTTTTTTTTTTATAGCAAGTTAGCAGTGTATGTACCGTTAATACTCATAGAGACCACCAAAATTTATTAACTAAAAGAGTATTTAATTAATCAATAAATTAATTATTATTAATTTATATATTAATTGATATTTTATAAATTTATTATAAAATACTCAATTTACAAACACCTTTTAAATTTTTACTTAATAATTATATAATACATGAATCTCCCACCTTATTATGCTTCTTATGTTTAATGCATCACTTTATGGACATTAAAAAATATTTTCTATATGTTAACATTAACAAATCATACAAACATCGCTTCCCATGTGATAAGGAAAATTAGAGACAAGATTCAAGGTGAAATTGATTTCAATAAAAAAATAAGACACAATTGAATCATTTGTTAAGAAACCTTTAAAAATCATTCAAACTAATATGCAATATGTAAGAAATTACCTCCCTCCGTTTCCGAACTACTTTCACATTTGTCCTAAACGTCTCAATTCTACATTCACACATTTAACAATGAAACTTTTTACATTCACAAAAATCAATAAAGTACATTTTTTTATTTTACTACTTCATTTTACACTCACATACTCATTTTTTCTTGGTTCACGTGTCCAGGACATATAAAAGTAGTTATGGAACGGATGAGTATCAATTTATATTTTATATGGAGTCTATAGAAATTATATAGAAAATGTATTATTCTTATACTTTTAGCGAGTTATTAAATTAGCCCCCCCTCCCCGAGTTCGGACCAGCCAAAATACTATTTTAGAGATATTATTAAATAATCAAGCATTAATTTATGAAATTTCTACTGTATGAATCCCTTCACCAGTGAATTGTGGGTTACTTCATTCTTTTGGCACAAATGGTCACAAGTGCCTAATTAAATCCCAACATCGATCAACGATGTGGTCAGTGGTACAAGGGCGAGATGCTAGGATAATTAGTAATTGAGATGGCAAGGTGAATAGTAAAAGCAATCTGGTCGACATTCTCGTCAAGACGAGAGGAGTCAGACCTCCCCACGCAGGAAGAATATGTACGAGATGCATCAAAGTCAATGCGATTTGGATTTGTTGATAAAAGAATCATTGTTACATTGATGACATACATAAAATCATACCTTAGAAAATCATCCCTTGTAAAATTATTTGCCAACGTACAGTTGACAAAATCTCATTAGTCGAATACTGCCAACAACAGTAAATTAGTGTCGGACAGACATGGTTGATATTCATGCATTAAATACAAAGGTTGTTCAAAATATTAAAATAGCACGAGTGCTTCTCTAACGCTATAAATATGATCTCTAAATCACAATAATAAAATAAAAAACAAAATCCTTAAAATTGAACCTAAAAACTTCAGCAACCCCATATGCATTCACTCCTTATGTTCATTTTTTATTTTTGATTAATGGTGACATTCATAGTTTCATTAATTTGAAAATTATTTATTTTATTCGATCTCTAAGACACTTCTCTTCCTTAATCTTCTTAAACTTAAATGGGTAACAACATTATTCAACCATAAAATCCAAACCCCTCAAATTAATTAATACTACAAATTTGGACAAAACACCCTTCAATTTGTTCTTAATTATAATTTATTATTCTTAACTAATTCCTATAGATATTGATTGGACAATATTTTATGTCTCGTGTTTTTTTGGACCAATTTGTTGAACAACTCATTTGCCAATTAATTAGTCTACCTTCATCACTTTTGATAGTCGCGCGGTCCTGGCTAGCTCAAACACTAAATCAATCATATAAAACGATGAGCATATTACTAATGAATAACTTTGCTTTATTAAATGGAAGAAATCCAAAATATATACTAAATATGCAAATTAATGGGATTTTTAAAAGCTCACTTAAAATATTTAATAAAATAAGATATCTGATAGCTTATAAATCTTAAAATAAGTTTCTTACATCATATATGCTGCAAAAAAAAAATATAAATAAAATATTCTAATTTATTTTTTCTCATCATTTTTTTCCCCCACCCGCCCGCCCGCCTCATCCAAAGTTCGGCAACACTCTCCAATCCCTAAACATGCATATTTACATATAATTGATAACTTTAAACTTCAAAATAAACAAAGGATATAAAAATTGGATGGAAGATGTGATGTTGAAGTAGCTGTGACACAGAAGAAGAATGTGATGATGGTGCAGTGGCAGGCATTGACGAATGAAGTTATTATTTATTAATTAATAGAGTAAAAATGGGTCTCTTATCATTATCTGGACTGGTATATCTGTAATTTGTTCATATATGGGTCACGGGCTTCCTCTCGATCCGGTCTTCCCTTTTTGCCAGTTCTCTAATTCTCTGTCCCATTCTGCAGTGCTATCAACACCCAATTCATATTCATTATACAATTCAACCTTTTCTAATTTTACTTTTTTTTTTCTTCATCTAACTTGAGGCATAAGACATGGAATGGGCAAGAATATAAGGCCGATGTAGCAATAGTAAGAGATAGAATTTTTTATGGAATAATTGACCTTTTTCAATCTTCCGCATTAATGCCTTATTTTGCATTTACTTCAAAAATAACACTCAATTGACCAAATCATTATCACAAAAATTTATATGGACAAATTTCATAAAATAAAACTTATACCACAAGATGCATATTGATATTAGAGATGTTAAACGGGCCGGCCCTAACCTTACAGGGCCAGTCCTACAGGGCTCCGGGCCTAAACGGTCCCGGGACTTAGCTGTTCGTCCTTAACGGGCCGCTATATGCTCGGACCTAAATCTAACCCTAGTGGTCCGCGGGCTAAACGGGCCACTAATGAGCTTGGGGTAAATTTTTTTTACAAATTTAAAATTTAATATAAAATAGAACTAATGATTTAATAACTAAAGTTCACACATCCCTAAAAAAGTTTTAAATTAATTGAGATCTAACTTATTTACTTATTTTCTATTTTAATATGTAGTTAAGTTATTAGTTAATAATGAATTAGTAATTAATAATTAATAAAAATATAATTAATAAAGTTTACAATTACGTAACACAAGTGAGGAGAAATCAGACCAGCCCACAGCCACAGTACACAGGCCCACGGCCCACACCTCCACAGTCCACAATCACTTTCCAATTTAATTAACTTATATTATATATTAATTATTTAATTTAATTAAAAAAACTGGGCTACCGGGCCAGCCCAGTTAACCGGCGGGCTAGCCCGTTTAGCCCGCGGGCTAACCGGTCCGGGCCAAAAAGGCCCGGTTTTATACGGGCTGCATATGCTCGGACCTAACCCTGTAAAAAACAGGGTTAAACGGGCCGGCCCGCCAATTGATATTATTAGTTATATTCAAGGATGAAAATATCGCTATCGCAAGTAATATCGCAACCTTAAATTTACGGAAATATCGATGGATATATCGATATCGCAAAAAAAAAAGAAAAATAACGGAAACTTTATTAAAATTTTGGAAATTTAATATGAAATTTTAGGGATTATTATAGCATGTTATTAAGCATATGTTTCATTTAAGATCACAAAAAATTGACATGTTTAAAGCAAATAAATAGATATTGGACTATATAATCATTGTCTGACATTAATTAATTAATAATATAATGCATAATACAATAAAAGATAATTTGAATTACATGATTCAATACATTTAGTACCAAAGTGATGACCTATGGGGTTCAAATATAGAAGATGGAATCCCATCTTTATCCAAACAATATTGGTACCAACTCATTGCATTAGAATAATCCTGCATATAGTTATGCACATGTCATTCATATGTTTCTCTATCTCTTCCAACTGTTTCACCATAGATTGGATAGTGTGCACTAACCCAATGATTTTGTTCATATGAAAATGGATGTTGAAACACATTTTGAGTATTCTAACCAAATTGTGAACTCGAATGTGTGTCAGAAGCATATGAAAGAATATACAATTTCTAAAAAAAATTATCATTTGAAAATTGTATAAAAAAAGAAAAAATTGCAATTTTTTATGTAGTGCGATATTTTGCGATATATCTGCGATATTTCCCGATTTTCAATTAATTTTGTACTACGAGTGTACCGATATCGATATTTTGCGATATTTTACGATATATCCACGATACTTTGTAAAAAATACATTGTACCCCAATATCCATATCGCATACTCAAAATTTGCGATATATCCACGATATATCCGTGATATTTCACGATATTTTCATCCTTGGTTATATTTACTAATATCATACGTATTTTATACCGTATTATCAATAAATAAATGTATTTGTAAGCAAATTAAATTTGTACCCAGTTAAATGGCGAACACGTGTATAAATAAATAAATATCAAATAAATTTTACTATTTTGATTTTGAGAATTTTATTAATTAAATAGTTAAAAATTGGTATTTAATACACACGGTAAAAGTCTGTCAAATTACACAAGTTTCCCGATACTCGTACATACTGACAAATACAGTTAAAAACTTCCTAATTTATCGAGATCATATAATATCTTATTAATAAAGAAAAAGTCAAATAGAATCGGGACAAATTTGGATAATTGACTTATTTGCAAAAAAATCAGCAACAACCAATCAGAGTCCGCTACGTGTCAACTCAATGAAGGAAAATCTTCATTCCCTCACCCTATAAATAGGGGCCTTCATTTACTCATTCCACACATTCAGAGACACATTGAAGAGCGATTCAGAAGCATTCAGAAGCATTCAAAGGTCATCTTCGAAGCGTTCTTCGACAAATCTAAAGCGTTCTTCTTCAAAAGCAAGAAGAAACGTCCTCAGATCCAGGAGCAAGAGCTAAATCCCTCGATCGAGTGTTTCTCCTCGAAAAAGTTCTTGAAGATTCGAAGATTCAAAGGCCATTTTAAAGTCGTTCTTCGCCGTCTTCAACTGTTCTTCACTAAACTCATCCAGAAAGGCTCTTCGATTAGAAACAAGGAGCTTCATCCCTCTGCTCAGACGTTTTTCACTCGAAGATCAACTTGAAGACCTCAAGCGTTCTTCGCCGCCTTCAAGCGTTCTTCATCAATATCATCCACAAACACACTCCAATCAGAGATCAAGGTTCAAGACCCCCCCCCCCGATCCAATTTTCAAGCCCAAATTCAACTCGAGACTTTGAAGACGGTTCTTCACCAAATTTAAGGACGTTCTTAACCAAAATCTTCAAAGACCTCGCTCAATCCAAAACAATACAATCCGTTCTTGGATCAAACGTTTCAAGTCAAGGTCAAGTCAAACCCAGTTAAGACAAAATCAAAACCAAGTCAATCTTCAAAGAGGAGAATCAGAGACCAAATTAGAGAGAAAGAACCCTTAAATCAAAAGAAATAAATATTGTAAACCACTTTCGTGTTTTTCACAAAATTTATTGTTACAAATTGGCACGCCCAGTGGGATAATTTTCGCTCTTCAAGGATCATGGTCGATCATTGGGCATGTCAAATCACCTATTTGAAATTACATCAGGATTTCGAGACCAAGTTGCAGCCGTCAAATGTCTCTACAACAGGTCTCGAGGGAAAGGATGAAAATATCGCGAAATATTGCGAATATATCATAAATTTTGAGTATGCGATATGGATATTGGGGTACAATGTATTTTTTACAAAGTATCGTGGATATATCGCAAAATATCACAAAATATCGATATCGATATTGATATCGGTTCACTCGTAGTACAAAATTAATTGAAAATCGGGAAATATCGCAGATATATCGCACTACATAAAAAATCGCAATTTTTTCTTTTTTTATATTTTTATACAATTTTCAAATGATAATTTTTTTAGAAATTGTATATTCTTTCATATGCTTCTGACACACATTCGAGTTCACAATTTGGTTGGAATACTCAAAATGTGTTTCAACATCCATTTTCATATGAACAAAATCATTGGGTTAGTGCACACTATCCAATCTATGGTGAAACAGTTGGAAGAGATAGAGAAACATATGAATGACATGTGCATAACTATATGCAGGATTATTCTAATGCAATGAGTTGGTACCAATATTGTTTGGACAAAGATGGGATTCCATCTTCTATATTTGAACCCCATAGGTCATCATTTTGGTACTAAATGTATTGAATCATGTAATTCAAATCATCTTTTATTGTATTATGCATTATATTATTAATTAATTAATGCCAGACAATGATTATATAGTCTATTATCTATTTATTTGCTTTAAACATGTCAATTTTTTGTGATCTTAAATGAAACATATGCATAATAACATGCTATAATAATCCCTAAAATTTCATATTAAATTTCCAAAATTTTAATAAAGTTTCCGTTATTTTTCTATTTTTTTTCGATATCGATATGCGATATCGATATATCCATCGATATTTCCGTAAATTTAAGGTTGCGATATTACTTGCGATAGCGATATTTTCATCCTTGCTCGAGGGGGACATTTGTAAGCACCGAAATTTATTAAATTTAACGGTGTCATATATTATGTAAATCACAATCTTGGAGATAAAACATACAATAATATCTCCAAGATTTGTGAATATCTTTTCCTTATTCTCCGATCTGAGAATATTACTTTCTTGCTCTTCAAGTACCTAATCTCTTATAAATAAGAGATTCGGAATGGAGTTTTAATAGGTCAGATGGAATAAGTCACCATGACCCCATCTACTCCCTACTATCAAATTGTAAGTCAAATTCTTCCTCTACTACCAAATCGTAGGTTAGATGAAATAAGTCATCATCAACGATCCCATCTACTCCCTACTACCAAATTGTAGGTCAAATCCGGAATAAGTCTTCAAGACACCGGTACCACAAATCAAGCTCATGTCCTTGGAGATTGGAATCAAGAGATTCACAAGAATTGTAACCCACATCTTTTTAATAAAAAATATGTTTGCCATATTTTCTCTTGCCTTTTATGTATTTATTTATAGGTGTTGAAATTATTGGTTTACAAATTGGCACGCCCGGTGGGACACTCTCTACCTCTCATCCCTCCTCTCTCACAAGTTAAGTTCTACAAATGGCATCTGCATGCAAGATCATTGTGAGGATCACTCCTTCGAAAGAAACAAATGTCAATGCAGTCACTAGAAGGATGTCGAAAAGACCGCAAGTTGAGTCTTCTTCAAGAGTTGACTCCTCTGTGGAGAACAAATCACCCTACGTCGCCAAGGACGAAGAAAATAACTTAGCATGCTCCACTCCGCGCTCTATGCCAGACTCTTCATCAACATCGAGTATTGCTCCAATAATGATGACATGTGCATCAACCATTGAGGATCGACTTGCTAGTTTGATCAGAGCTGTTGAAGGGCCCACTCACCAAGTTAAGAAACAAGACTCCATGATTGCTAAGTTGATGAGCAAGGTGGATAACATTAAAACAAGCCACATCAATGGGAAACGAGTCGAAGGCCACGATGAAGAGAAGACTTCAACTAAACATCAAAAAGTGGAAAATGAGGCAACTGTTACAGAGTTGCTAGTCTCGGCTGATGGAGGAATCCAAGTTGACCAACTCAAGGAGCTCATATTGGAGACGGTGAAAGGAAAGTTTGATGATAGCTCCAAGTCAACCCACAGTTATGCCAAACCCTGCACAAATAGGATTGACAACTTGAAGATGCCAGTAGGCTACCAGCCTCCAAAGTTCCAGCAGTTCAATGACAAAGGCAACCCAAAGCAGCACGTGGCTCACTTCGTCGAAACCTGCAATAATGTCGGGACATATGTAGGTCACATGGTCAAGCAGTTGGTCCGCTGTCTCAAAGGCAATGCCTTCGACTGGTACACTGACTTGGAGGCTAACTCCACTGATAGTTGGAACCAGATGGAATGTGAATTCCTCAACTGCTTCTACAACACGAGGAGAACAGTAAGCATGATCGAGCTAACAAACACACGCCATTGGAAGGAGGAGCCTGTCATCGACTAAATCAACAGATAGAGGAATCTCAGTCTCAACTGCAAAGACAAACTGTCAAAGACCTCTACAATTGAGATGTGCATCCAGGGCATGCAGTGGAGCCTCCACTACATTCTTCAAGGAATCCAACCAAGAACCTTTGAAGATCTAGCTACAAGAGTTCATGACATGGAGCTAAGTATGGCTGCAAGAGGAGTCGAAGGCCCACCACTTCAAAAGTATCAGAACAAGACTTATGTTAGTCCTTCAAATAAGGAGTACATAACAGATTTGCCTCACGATAGGGGGCAAAAAGAGCCGACTCTGAAAGAGATACATCAGAAGGAATATCCATTCTTAGACTCAGATGTCTCTGGGATATTTGATGACTTAATTGATACAGAGCTCCTTGAGTTGCCTAAGATGAAAGCCCCAGAAGAAGCTGGACGAACTGATGATCCAAAATACTGCAAGTACCATTGGTTAGTTGGCCATCCAATTGAAGATTGCTTCATTTTTAAGGAAAAGGTCATGTAGTTGGCTCAACAGGGAAATATAGTGTTTGAAGAGACCATCTGAAAATACCCAAGTCAATGCTCCTTGGCAAGAGCCTAAACTGTCCGGACAACTCCCTGATACGAGTATAAACTGTCTATCAAATGCTCAAGTCAATTCTCCTAGACAAGAGTCTAAACTGTTTGGACTACTCCCTGATACGAGTATAAACTATCAATCAAATACAAATTGAAGACTCCATGATATGAGTATAAACTATCAATCAAATCCAAATCAAATCTCCTTGACACGAGACTAAACTGTTTACAAATTAAAGACTCCCTGATACGAGTATAAACTATCTGCAATTCTCCTTGACACGAGATTAAACTATCTACAAATTGAAGACTCCATGATATGAGTATAAACTATCAATCAAATCCAAATCAAATCTCACTGATACGAGACTAAACTATCTACAAATTGAAAATTCCATGACACGACTATAAACTATCTAACAAATCAAATCTCCTTGACTCACGAGTTTAAACTGTATGTCACTCCTGGCTCGCATGAGGATAAACTGTGTACGGGCCCCTAAATCAAATTCAGTTTTGATCTTTAAACTACGTTTTGACTTGATCCTCTTTAAAGAGGTACGTAAGCAGCTCAGATATCTTTCTAAGTTTAGTCATAACTCAATATTATCTTGTCAACTTTGAAGCGTGCAAGATGTGAACAAAAAGAAAAATCCATAAGTAAAACAGTTGAAGAATTAAATTTCGTGCTTCATTCACGTCAAGTCACAAAAGCGACCGTGAACAAAGCACAAGGGGGCATTTGTAAGCAAATTAAATTTGCACCCAGTTAAATGACGACATATGTACAAATAAATAAATATTACTATTTTAATTTTGAGAATTTTATTAAATTAATTCTCTAATTAAATAGTTAAAATTAGTATTTAATACACACTGTATAAGTCCGTCAATGTACATGAGTTTCCGGACACTCGTACATACTGACAAATACAGTTGAAAACTTCCTAATTTTTCGAGATCGTACAATATGTTGTTAATAAAGGAAAAAGTCAAATAGAATCGGGACAAATTTGGATAATTGGCTGATTTGCAAGAAAATTAGCATCAAACAATCAGAGTCTGCCACATGTCAAGCCAATGAAGGAAAATCTTCATTCCCTCACCCTAAAATAAGGGCCTTCATTCACTCATTCCACACATTCAGAGACACATTAAAGAGCGATTCAAAAGCATTTAAGGCACGAGCAAGCTTGGAGCTAAGACGAATCCAACAATCTCGACAATCGGACTTAAAGATCCGAAGATTCAAAGGTCATCTTTGAAGCGTTCTTCGACAAATCTGAAGCATTCTTCGTCAAAAGCAAGCAGAAATGTCCTCAGATCCAGGAGCAAGGGGATAATTCCCTCCGATCGAGTGTTTCTCCTCAAAAAAGTTCTTGAAGATATGAAGATTCAAAGTCCATCTTCAAAGTCGTTCTTCGCCGTCTTCAACGGTTCTTCACCAAACTTATCCAGAAATGCCCTTCGATCAGAAACAATGAGCTTCATCCCTCTGATCAGACACTTTTCACTCGAAGATCAACTTAAAGACCTCAAACGTTCTTCACTGCCTTCAAGCGTTCTTCATCAAAATCATCCATAAACACACTTCGATCAGAGATCAAGGTTCAAAATCCCTCTGATCCAGTGTTCAAGCCCAAATCAAACTCGAAGATTTGAAGACGGTTCTTCACCAAATTTAAGGACGTTCTTCACCAAAATCTTCGAAGATCTCGCTCGATCCAAAACAAGATAATCCGTCCTTGGATCAAACGTTTCAAGTCAAGGTCAAGTCAAACCTAGTCAAGACAAAGTCAAAACCAAGTCAATCTTCAAAGAGGAGAATTAGAGACCAAATTAGAGAGAAAGAACCCTCAAATCAAAAGAAATAAATATTGTAAACCATTTTCGTGTTTTTCACAAAATTTGTTGTTACAGTATTAATATCAGTGTTCTAAAAGTCGCTAGTCGGTCAGACCACCATGGTCTAGCGACTAGAGCGTCTAGTCAGGGACTTATCGGGAACTAGTCGGAAACACATAAACGTATAAATATAATTAATTATTTAATAAATTAATAATACATTATGCATAAAATAATAAAAAAAATTAACATAACCACCTTTAAAATTTAAAATTATACTCCCTCCGTCCCACAGGAATTTGCATATTTTCCTTATTTTGACGTTTCACACAAATGTGCACACTACTAAAAAAAGAAACAATGAGTTACGTGCATACTCACAAACCTATACACATATTTACTCATATGCAAGGGTGTAAATGACGATTGACGGTCATCAGGCGGTCGAGTGTGGCCAAGCGCCAAGGAGGGGTAAATTTTTTTTTTTTTTTTAATTTTTTTCTAAACATATATTAATAAAAATGTACATTATACAATAAATTATAAATTTAAAACATAATTAATACCCAAATGTATTTTTCACAAAACACAACAGGCTAATAAAATGCAAAAAACTATCCCAAAATGACATTGTTCAACTACTAAATAAAATATTAAATAACAAAATATCGTACGGATAAATTAATAAGTAGTTTCAACTAAGAGGAACATCTAAAGACACTTGTTGCTCAACTCCACGTACACACTCTTCATCATCAGATTCAAACTCCACATCAACATTTATTTCATCATCATCAGATGAGAAATCATCATCGTCAAGCTCTCTAAGTCGAGTAGTCATATTCGAGGTTGAGTCAATGTCTCCCTCAACAACACCATCATCAACCAATCCACCTCCAACAATCCATTCTTGAGCATAACTTGCATCATCTTTTGTTAATAAAACTTCCACATATTTCTCTTTTAACTTCTTGGGCTTGTTCATAAATTTTGCATTAAAATTGATATACACAAGATTGTTTAATCGTTCGGCTAGAAGCTTGTTTCTTTTCTTCGTGTGTATCTAAAATAATTATAAATATAAAGCAATTATAGAATTATAATTACTAATTAATATTGCTTAACAATTAATAATATGCAAGTACATATTCTCTTTTTCACTTAGTTAATTAGTTTAAGTGTATATTTATTATTCTTTAATTAATTTAATTTATTTAAACAATCAAATCACATTTGACATTTGTACATTTTCTTAATTTCCACCAAACCATCGCCTAGGCCGCCGATTTCCGCCAAATCCTTGTGGCGGCCAAGACCGCCTAGGCGGGGCCTAACCTCCAAACCGATTTTTTCCAAGGATTTACCTTAGGCCTCGGCCGCAGGGTGCGGTCAAGGGCCTAGGCGGGGCCATTTGTATCCTTACTCATATGTCACTACTTTAAATATAAAAATATTTTTCTTAAAAAATGTGTTGTCCCGTAGGGTGCAAATTCCTACAGGACGGAGGGAACAAATGATAACAACCATGAAACTCAAAATGAAATAAAGTCATAATTAAAAATCCAAAAGACGACACATATTAATTTAAATTTTAAACTTTAAAGTTCTACATATTAAAAGATAAGCATCATGATATGAGAAAAAAAAACTACGAACTCAAACTAATAATAGAGTAAGTAGTCCCTAAAGGACAAAGGAAAAATCGAAAAAAAAAATTATTTTACATAAGTCAGCACCTGGTCGGCTGTCTAGTCGACTCTAGACGCCAATTACTGCTCCAAACGTTTTTTTCAACCCATTTGGGGCCAAACAGGTCGGCCAAGGATCGACTAACACCTAGTCGGCCGACTTAGCCATTTTTTAGAACAATGATTAATATGAACAAATAAATCTTGTTGTCTCATTAAATATATGACAAAAACTTATATAAAAATTTATACGGTAAATATTTAATGAAAAAGACGGAACCACCCTTTTCTATAACCGCATCAAACCTTCATCTTCCAAAACAGGTCTAACTAACGTCTTACATCAGCTTCCAGCACTTTCATTTTTTATAGCAATAAAAGAAAAAGAAAATAAAAAAATGGGACAGAGTCACATCTCAGGTGTTATGCATGAGAAAATGTAAAATCACTCTAATGATAAATTAAAATGCTTGAATAAGTATTCATCTGCCCAGCATATTCTTAACTTAGTCGCCTAATATAAATACATGATTTCATTCCTGGAAAAAATGCACGATTTTATATTTATTTATTTATTTAATTTTTTTAACTCTATTTTTTTTATTTAAACTATAAAATTTGCTCTTAATTTTTATTATTATATAAGCAAATGCATGTTATTATAAGATAAAATGTGTGTTACTATTCAAATTAAATTTTGTTATTTTATATATATTTATTTATATTTATAAAATTATATTTTATTTTTACAATAACATGCATTTGTCAATATAGTAACACACATTTGCCTATATAGTAACACAAAATGAGAAGAAAATGTGTATTACAATTAGAGCAAATGTATGTTACTATCATATAAAATGTTATTCTTTTTACATATATTCATTTATTTTGATAGAATAAATATTTTTATATTATATAAAGAGTAAAATGTATGTTACTATAAGAATAAATATTAGTTTTTCACAAATATATTATTTATTTTTATAGAAATAATTATTTTTTATATAACAACACATAAAAAATAGTAAAAAATGTATTACCACATGATTCAATATACCAAGATTTCAAAAGGATGATGAATAAATAAGAAACACATTCATTCTTATAAAAACTCATTTTGCACTTATAGTAACATACATTTGCTCATATAGTAACACATAATGAGGGGCAAATGTGTGTTATAATTAGAGCAAATGTATGTTACTATCATATAAAATGTTATTCTTTTTATATATATTCATTTATTTTTATAGAATAAATATATTTACATAATATAAAGAGTAAAATATGTGTTACAATAATATTAGTTATTAACAAATATATTATTTATTTTCATAGAAATAAGTATTTTTTCATATAACAACACATATAAAATAGTAAACAATGTACTACTAAATGATTCAATATATCTAGATTTCAAGGGAATGATGAATAAATAAGAAACCTATATTTATTCTTATTAAAACTCATTTTGTCCTTAAAGTAACACATATTTGCTCATATAGTAATACAATTATACTTATATAACATACATAAGGTATTAGAAGATGTATTAATATATTAACAACATATTATCAATATAAATCAATAAAAAGAAGAAAAAAGAAATTAAGTAACACATATTTTATTTTTGTAAACTACATATTCTCTTTATAGTTACTTTAAAAGTACAAATTTTTTTTTTTTTAAGAATTAGTAACACAGATTTTACTTTTTAGTAACATAATTTTATCTATATAGTAACATAATCTGAGAACAAAATTTTAAATTTGTAATATAATATTACTTGAATTTTATTAAATGAATGAACTAATTTCAAATAAAAAAAATAAACTTAAAAAAAAAAATTGAAATGAAATTATGACTTTAATCCACAGACCTTCTCAAATAGGGAACATCCTTCTATTCAGTCAAATGACCAGCCTCCCATGGCTAGATAGACACCCATTTCATGGAATATACATTAAACCAGCGAAATAGTCATCAGCAAAAATGATTCCAAATCAAGGACAGCACCGTCTTTTTCCTTCTTTTTAGTAAAATTTCTACACAAGTGTTACTCTAAATATATTTAGTGACATAAATTTTATATAATGGACAAATTTCACAAAAATACCGCTCAATCATTACTAAGTATACATTCTTAAAGAATGGATCAAAATAATAATTTTCCTTATAAAGAATTAGATAATTTGATTGCATGATGACAACCATGATTTGTTAAGTCATTTCATCCTTCATTAGTTGTGTGACATTAGTTCCAACAAAAATCAAAAGTACACACCAATATATTTTGATAATAAGAGCTGTTAATACTTTTACAAGCGTCCAAACATGATATATACATTATCCTAATCTATTAGTAAAAGATTCCAGCACAGCTTAATATATAATGATCTATATAATTGGTCAATAATAGGGAATATTTAGGGTGGGGTCTTGATTAATATTCGTCAGATGCTAATTAGTCCATAATGCCGTACATGATAAACTTGTTTCAACTGCCACATTATACAATTCACAGTAAAAACGTACTTTTATCACATAAATAAATACTCTATCCGTCCACCAAATATATGCATATTTATTTGCACGTGGATATGGCGGAATATCCTCCGACATATTTCATTAAACAACGTGTAAAAAAAGTGCATATATTTGGTATCATATAACACACAAAGTCATGTATGCAAGCTAATGTGATACTGTTTTTGTGATAACGAAATCAACACAACATTTATATTCAATGAACAAAGTCTGTTAATAATTCCTATCCAGATCATATGGAGGTTGTTAATTCCTAAGTCACATGTTGCTTGCTTTACCTATATATGGCATGGTATATCTATTTATGTTCAGAGTTTCTCCATAATTGGCTCGTGGATTGAATGGAAATTAAGGGCTATAAGATAGTGAGTTAGGAATGCTACTTAATTTCCTAGTTTTGGTATGCGCATCATTACCATTATGCCAAATCTCTTAATTACAGTTTACCCCACCTGTACTGATTGTCTGCAAATGAATTTGAACAAACCAGACCTCAAGTTCTCATCTCCACCAATCAGCACTTTGCCAAAATCAGGGGAGAGAAAGAGAGAGATAGAGAGAGGTATTGCAGCAACCATCACAGCCAGTCCATGTAAAAGATCCCTTCATATGATCCAACCCATGCACCCAAACAGTGTTCCTCCCAGTAATTCCTGTAATCTCCTCCGTCTATATCCATCCCACAACCAATATGAGAACGAGCTACATTCAACAATTTATACAATTCATAGAACCACATACCTCTTGTAATAGAGCTGCTGCTTTCCCTTGGCCAGCAAACAGCTGATGGAGTTGAGTTCATAAACCTCTCTCTGAAGAGCAATTCACCCGACTTTATATCCCACAGGCGGAGATAGTAATCCTCTCCACCTGACAAATTACATACTTAGTATCCCTAATCGATCATATCACAATAGAACCTTGTGTGCATTTAAAACCATCTTCACCTGACATGACAACTCTCTCTGAAGGGTCTACTCCAAGTTCTATACGAGTATGAGAATTCACATTGCCTTCATAAGATTGAACTGGGCCTTTCTGCATCTGACGATGATCATACATCTTGATCTGGACAGACAGGATTCATTGAATTAATGCATAAAGTACAAGACATGTAGCACATGATATACCCCATCTTCCCCCATACCTAAATCAAGTAACAGAAACATAACACATGCCGATACCCTTCCCTCATCCTATATAATGCAATGTCTAGTGCAACATCCTCAAGCGTGTGTCAACTATTTTTTGTGTCTATTCCATAATTCGAGACACCTAGGGAAAGACTCTATTCTATTATAGGCTTACTAGATACAATTTATTCAGAAGTAGACAGGATTTTTTGTTTTGGTTGCAAGCTGATTACTACAATTTCAGGCATCAGTCAGTGGCAATTAGAGTTGTTATTCGAGTCGAGCCGAGCCGAGTATTTGATGCTCGAGTTCGACTCGAGCACTTATTGACACGAGCTCGGCTCAGTGACATAAACGAGTTTGAAATTGTGCCCGACTCAACTCGTTAATGAGTCCAATGAGCCTATCGAGCCGAGCCTATTGGAATTATCATAAAATATTTGACTATCGAACCTAACAAATTGAGCTCGAGCCGGCTCGTTAGTTTATCGAGTACCTTACGAGCTCGAGCTCAGCTCATTTATCAGAATAAACAAGCCGAGTTCAAGCCTTAACAAGCCGAGCCGACCTGAGCTCATGAGCAGCTCGTTTTTTTTTAACAGCTCTACTAACAATAGGTTTCTTCTAGGTAATTATCAGACCAGAAATTATCTCATAACAATTTTCAAATAATTATTATTGGAAAGACCAAACAAAATCCTATGTAGATTCATAAATAAAATGATGAGATTTCATTTAGATTACGAAAGATTAGCATTTGAGTTGATTCCTTGATTTTCTTACTTTATTTCCATCAGTTAACATTTGCCACAGCCGATGGGATTATAACTCTGTATATAGAATTGTATGCAACTGTTGAGAGGAGGCAGAAAAGTATTATCAATTGAATGGAGTTTTACAGTGTTAGGTATATAAGCTAGGGAGCCCTAACTTAACCCAAAACCATGGTCAAAGGTCAAGGATTGACTGCCACTTATATACCCATCCACAATTTCTTGTGGATCCGATGTGGGATCGTAACATACAGCTTGCTGATTGCTCTGAGAAGTAATTCTTGGGTTGTTAGAATTTTGTGAGAAGTTCCATAAAAACCTACATTTTGAGGTCACTTACAGGTTTTTTAGGCAAGAACATGCACCGTGAATTGTACACCCATGAGAACATATCTCAGTCATAAAATAATTTTTGTATCCTTAGAATAGAATGTTGACTTGAAAATCCAAACTTTGGGGAGGAAGAATCATGTGAATGCAGATATCCATAGTCATGTCCCGAACGGAGCAGTAATGTTACAGAAAACTTACAGATCCATCCATGGAGCTGGCCAAGAAGTATTTATCCCAAAGTTCAAGCGATGCCAAACTAAGTAAAACAGAAATTCAAGTTACAGATATGAAAAACATAAAATTAATAAAACATGAAATGGAAACAAACTAATAAGTGGAACCAACTGACCAACAAACAGATGAAGGCATTGATACTGTCGAAGACCTATCTGTTCTACTTTTGATCTGCATATAAATAAAATTAAAACTAAAATCTCATTTGCTGTACTTATAATTATAGCAATCCTTGTAGCTCTTGGTGAAAATCAACACCCTTGCTTCAAGTCATGATAAAACCAACAAAATGGGAGAAAAGAAAATGCCAGTGTTGCTTAGACAACACGAATAGTGACACATACCTCCTTGAAATGACTTAGTAGATTGTTTTACTAAAAATAAAAAAATAGCCCTAAATTCCTCACACATGTTTTAAAAAACTAATTCGGGAACTGAGGCATTTTTCTATAGTACACCGAGGCGTAAGAACCGATTCGAACCGAGGCGTAGACTATATATATATATATATATATATATATAGTTATAATAATATCAAATACCATAAATTAATTAAATAATTTATAAAAACTTGACTAAAACTGCCATAGACGTAGTCCATCAATATAATGTTAATTGCCAGTTTTAGTCAATATTTAGGGAGAACTGCACGGCGCCGCTCAAGGGGGAGAAGACCGCGCTGCCGGGGGAGAGAAGAATCGTGCTACTCTAGGGGAGAGAAGAACCAAGCTGCTTCAGTAAGAAATTAGAATGGGCGCACAAGTTTTAGGTCTTGTAACTGAGATTGCCGCCTCGAGAAGCCTCAAACCGCCTCGAACCGTTTCGAACCGCCTCGGTTAATCGAGGCGCAAGCCTCTGAGGCGTTTTTTCATAGTTTCGAACTGAGGCTAGCCTCAATTCGTAAGCCTCAACAGTTTTTTAAAACATTTATAACAACCTGAATCATTATCTCAATATCCCATTCAGAAGTTTGCAGTTCTCTTTTGTTCAGAAATTCAAATGAACATCAAATCAGAACAGCCTAGCTGTTAAATAGCAAACAAAACCTTCAACCAATCTGGATTTGCAAATGAAGAAAAGTCTGGGGCAAAACTAAAATACATTGTGCAAGGTTGGAGAACAGAGCATGCTTTCACCAAATGAAGCATGCCATTGCCATCAATAATAACTAGGCCATTGCTTAATCCTCACTTAATTACTCTTCTTGGGGAAGATATAGAAGTGTTGAAGGGAGAGAAGCACACAACAAATTGAAAACTTTTTCAGCTTTCCCATTGGACCCATACGAGCAGAACATGCTCGGGTTTATTAGTAGAAACACTTTATCAGATGTAAGAAATTATTTTTATGGGCAACACTGTATGTACATGTGAAAACCACAATTCTGTGAAATGATGCCATAAGTGACAAAAGTAATTATCAAAATGACTTAGAAGAATGTCTCAAGTAATTATAATTTAATCAGATTCTAAATACCACCTACAGATATGATTTGCAAGCACGTGCCTCACACACTGACCCGGTAATCATGTTGTTCAACCAATTACTTCCAGTAGTCATAGTACTGTTAAACAAAATTTCAGACTAATAAGCACACTGAGGATGGATTCTAACTTGTTTTTGGCGAGTGTCAACTGTCATTATTGCTCCATTTCTCAGCCCACAAAGAATAGAGTTCCCCTGAAACAGAAAGAAGTTACTGTAAATGACAAAAGGAAATCTTCTGTTTCTAGTATTAATTAATCAAATCAACTAAGATTAGAAAAACATAAGAAAAATTAATGAACTTCAGCTACATACTATGCATTTTGCAGCTTGTTACGAAGGGTTCTGCAGGAGGATTCAAAATCATGAATTTAGAAAATAAAGAAGTAAAATCTCTACTGCCTAACATCTCGACACAAAGTGAATCTTTAAGAAATATCCAATCAATTTTTTACAAAACAATGACAGGGACACATTAGCTAATATTGATTTAGGTTATCTTGGATTAAGCCCAGGCAGCCAAATAATTATGCCCCAGATGAATATGATGCTTTATGGAAACTTCAGGAAAAGGCAGAAATTACAAAATTAATTTTGATCTACGTAACTGTTAACTTAATCCCATTTGTCATAGTACATATCATCATCATCAAAGAACTGGAATCAAAGGTGAAAGCATGTATTGTACTAAAAATATGTGGTCAACCAATATTCTGTGTCCAGAAAGCTTTCATATCCAAAACTAAGCTAGAGCATGCATCCAATGAGCCCTAAATCAAACTTTTCAAAATCATAAAAACAAAGAGCTCATCCGCCGTATCTTTAAGATGCATTAACGAGTGCTATACCACTGATAAATAGATAATGTAAATGGGAGATATCAGAGGTAAAGCACAATGCTAATAAAATATGTAGTAATAATTTCTTTTTTCGCTCAGGGAACCAGATGGAAGCTGGGCTAACCAAAATAAAGAAAATGTCACTAACCTCCAATAGGGGTATTAAATGCAGACAATGAACAAGAATTGCATTAGGATTGTATGATCATTACTACCTTTTATACATGAGGTCCAGGTGATCATGCTTATAAAAAGAAAGATGTCCCAAAAACTTTTCAACCAATGAACATAAAGAACCAAGGTCCCTGAACTGCTACTCAATCAGAACTGAAGTTACATATATGCTAACTCTTTCACGACTTTTAAGTGAGGTCTCAAAAGTTAATTATGTTCCCAGAGGATCCAAGTTATGGGTAAAGAAATCTGTTGGGTATGAGATAATAAATGTAGTTACTCTCAATTATTTATTGCTTTTGAAATGATGTATTTGATAATCAAAAACCAGATTCCTGATTCCATAAATTATGGTTATATCTTCTGAACAGATACATGTGCTGCAATTGATGAACTCCAAAAACTTATTGGGATATCCTCTTACAATTAAAAACTAATTTGCTTAAAGAATAAATAGAGAACATGGCCGGTGAATGTAGAGAATCAGTAACTCAAGTAAAAAATGGGAAGAGGACCTAAATAAACTTGAAAATAAATTACCTAAAAAAGATTTGTCATAGTTAAATAAAAATGAGAATGTATGTCTTGACTGAACACAATGGTGAGATATTATTCATACAGCCAGACCTCGATACTATAATATAGGCTAATTTTTTGTTGCATATAAGGAACATACTACAACTCATTAAAGCATGTCACATGTGAAGTCAATTGAGCGTCTAGATGCAAGAATTACTACCATAGCTTCAAATACAGCTTAATGCACTCTTATTTTCTCGTTGTAGTAACTTACAGATTGTTTGAGCTGCATGGACAATACATCACTCTTACACCGAAGAACCCATGATGATGCCCCAGTTTCCATATTCAGCAAAATAACTCCCCTGTTAGTCCCTACACCACGAAAAGGCTTAAAATTAACTTTGAAGACCATATAGTAGACTGGACAGATGCAGAATACGTCTTAACATAGGCCTTCTCAAGATATCTATGAATTATACAACTCTTACTTGAAAAAAAGTTAAGGATAGGCCAAAATGCAAAAAACAATGACATCAAATTAACTGGAAATCCTATCGCATTAAAACCAACATTGAGTAAGGGAAAATTGAAAGGTTCATGTCTTTTGCCATTTCAGGCAACAAAACATGGCATGGACTCAAGAGACAAATACCTCATAAGCAGTTACAGTACATAACACGTTAGGTACAAAATAATTAAGGATATTTTATAGACCATCAGAGAGCATTCTTATCAGGTAATGATATGAAGAATCACAAGCAAAAGAACTTGCCAACTGCAGCACGTCTTCTTTCAAGATCACAGTCAGCCGCCCAAAGTGTCTGTTTAAATGAAGCAAGCTCCAGAAATCTTTCTACTGGAAAAACAACATCAAAACGTAGTGGTTGACTTAGGTCCAGAAGATAGACAGAACCCGAAGCACTGTCTGATCCCAGTGTAGTTACCCTGTTCTTGTATTAAGTTAAACTACATTTCAATGGGATTTTCCACAAATAAGCTCAACACTGGTATCTTCAAACAAAATAACACAACAAATAAATGAATTTAAACCTCTCATGCATCATCCAAAGTCCCTCTGAGAAGGATTTACCATATGGTACAAATTATATATGTTGAACAATTTGAAATGCATGTACTTGCACAAGCCATAAATCCAAGGAATAAGCGATATGAATATCCATAAGAACAACAAAATGTTCAAAAGGATACATGATTTGTTTTGACATAGCATCTGCTGGCAGAGAACTCTTCCTCAGCAGCTTCATACAAGAAATCTCAGATGTCAAATAAGTTCTCGTATCACATGAGCTGGCCAGGTGCTTGATTAGCTCTTTGCACCTGGACCGTTGATCTAAATTGAGAGGCCAGACACAATCGACCTTGTGGCTATCCATATGATCTCTTTCCCGTTCAACCTTGCCAACTAGAAAAAGACTAAAGTACACCAGAGTCCAAATCAAAAAGAGATAGACAGAAGATTATAATAAGGGCCACCAATGAGTAAAGAGAATTAAACGCTAAAGCTTCCAGCTTTTTCACCACCCCCATAAACATAGCAATTATACCAATTTGTAATTATATCATATGAACCACATCTGTTAAACTATTTATACAGCAGCATTAGTCAGCATGCAGAGTTTAGCATATGGTAGATTTATTCATTTATATAAACTTTTAACCCAGGTAACACATGGTAGATTTATTCATTTATACAAACTTCTAACCCAGGTAACACATAATGCATACGACGCCTGCCATGCTTCACAACATGAAGCACTGCAAGAACACAAAGACAGACCAAATTGTTTTTATATATATGTATAATATTTAAAAAATTGAATTCTTCCAGATGAGTGATGACATCAGAAACAAAACAAGAAAAAACCCAAAAATGAAGGGTGGGGGGGGAGCCAGCCAAATAAGTTGAAAAGCTGAGAGCCCAATAACTAACCAACAAAATAATAATTTCTGTGTTTAGAACAGTCTCACTTTAATATATGACCAAAGTACAAAGTTAAGAATAGAAATATAACTCACTGCAGCATGCCATTGGTCCCAACACCCACCAATACATCTCTTTCCACCAGACCATGTGGCATGGAAACATCAGCAACGACGTGTCCCAATGCAAAATTAGCAATCTTTGTGGTCCCTTTATATTTCCATATCTGCAATTTGCAACAAAATAAACACAAAAATGACTTTCAGATAAAGCATATATTTAAGTAATGAAAGCAGGACAGACCTTATTTAGATGAGTAGAGGCTCAGAACAACATATGCTTAAGGTAGAAGGTTGAAAAATATATAAATAACTGAAAGGGCGCAAGGACAGAATATAATAAAAGACCTTCAGGACTTGCTTCCTTTCTATGGACAGGATGTTATTTCAAACTTAACGGTTTGTTGGACCGTCGGACCGTTGTATTTAGAAATTTGTGGAAAACTTGACCTTTATTTGGCATGACTATAAAAGCAATCTAGCATTTAACTGAAAATGGGTATGTCATGTTCCAAAAGGTGCATCTATGTATAACATAAACAAAACCTGGAGGCAAGAATAAGTAATAAATATATATGGTTGAAGTTAGTATTGAAGTAGAAAGAATGCAACAGTGTGATTGGAATCAAAACACACATATAAATATTATTCTCATTACAATGGACTCATTTTATGAACCATGGAGATTCTTTAAATTTAGGTGAATATATTGACAATAACTGGATTGTGGCATTCGCCTTGAAAAAATTCCACTTGTACGAAATGATAGTATGATACATGGATAGATATAATAAGTCCAAGCAGATAACATGGTGAAAAAAATATGTAACAATAATATGCTCTGGGAAATGCTCATAGACAACAATCCTAAGTTTTATACAATATAAAGAAAAAGTTACGAAAACTTGGGATTCTAAATAGATACTTAAGAATTCAAGGAACAAAAAGGAGAAAGTAACTCATACTGTTGGTTGTGATGCATGACTCTTCTGATATTCAGTTCGGAAGCTCAACTTCCCTTTCCGAGAAGAAATTACATTACCCCATAATTCGCGTGCCTGGAGAAGTCTTTGCCTCTTTTTTATGCTTTGACATAAGATGCCAGCCTGAGACTTTTTATATGGAAAATTAGATCATTGCCTGACGAGGGATATCAGATATGCAAATGAACCAGAAACTTGAGTGGCAGAGCTATCATCTGTACCATAAGTGGCTGATTGAAAAAATATGTCTTTTGGATATGTCCAATATGTAATATCATAAATAAAACACACACAAGAAGCCTCCAATCAAGAACAATAGTGCAACCACTAAAATGAAATTTATGTCTCTTCTTACATTTACTTCCCCAGGATAGTCAACAATCTATCTTTCTACAAAAAAGTTGCCATTATCACACGCTCCTAAGTGAACTGACAAGTTAGAATCCTAAACGATTAGGGATTCTGAGCACTTAAATTGGAGATTCCTAACAAGTTGTGGCTAACATTCCAGAATTTTTTTAGGAAGAAATAGACATTCATGTTTAGCATGAAATACTCCAGAACTTTAGCAACCAATAGATTATTTATTTGATACTCACATAGGTGGCCAAGTACTGCTAGCTGAAAAGAAAAGGAAAAAAAAAAGAAATGCAAATTTCTTACAGGTTATGGAACCACCTGAATAATTTCATTAAATGTTAGAATGATTATGACAATCAAGGAAGCTTGTGCTTCACAGTAAAATTGACAATACATGGAATAGACACAGTCTGGGGATATTAAAGTCTGCCGATGAATCGGAGAACTTTATTTCCAAAGCCCTAGCAGACTCGCTACCGCAATGAAAAGACAAACATGAGTAGAGGATACCTCTTTTGCTTTAGAGTCTGAGGGCTTAGGCATGGAAGGAGGTTTTGAGGAAGAACCCGGAATCGGTCCTTTGTAAGGAAAATATCTATTCTTCTCCGCATCAAAGTAAAATCCAGGAAGCTCTATAATCGAAAATCAAACGCGTTAAAAAATAGAAGCATTTCGTACGAGAGAGTGAGAGTAAGAGATAAATAACCTTTCGGCATGATTGAAGGGCGGAAACACGCTTCAGAGGCGGTTGTATTGAATGGTGGTGTGAAGTAAGAATCCGCCCCGGCGGCAGCAAAAGCAAAAACCAAGTGAGAGGGAGGAGAAGGTGGTAGTTTCCAACCTTTATAAAATTCCTGCCAACGGCCGACTCTGGTTTTCCATGTTTAGCCGGTTATTCGATTAACAGTTGAAAGATTGATGGAGAAGATAAACATTGTATAGAGAATCGAACGAATTCATACAAAACGGAATCTTGTTTCTCAGATTCGTCAATTTCAGATTTTCTAAATTTTGACTTGAGTTGTATTTTACGAAGGCAAATAAATCATGGGTTTTCTAATAAAATTGAGTAATTTTAGGGTAATTTTAAATTAAATGAGGGGAAAATTACAAAATGGTTTACAAAATCGACACAAATTACAAATAGGTTTCTGTGCAGAAAAAAATATGCTTCTGTGCAGGAAAAAATTATAGTTTTGTGCAAAAATTGTGAACCAATTTGTAGCTGTTTTTAAGTGAATTTTGAGAACAACTTAAACACTTTTTTAAATAAAATACAATTTATAATTTGAAAATTCGCGGATCCTTAGCGAGTCAAATTGGATCAAATAAAATTTTCAAGTAAAATTCTTGTCAGTCCCTAAATGTATACTACATGAACATATGTATGATACTGTAAGACAAAATGTGTGTTACTTTAATTTTTGTACTTTTAAAGTAACTATAAGGATAATATGTATTTTTACAAGAAAAAATGTGTGTTTCTTAATTTATTTTTCATTTTATTATTAATTTTATGTTGATAATATGTTATTAATGTGATAATACCTTACATGTTACTATATGTTACTATCTCGGCACTCCCAATATGTATACCACATGAACATATGTGTGTTACTATATCTTAAAAAATTAATTTTTTTTACTTTTAAAGTAACTATAAGGATAATATATATTTTTACAAGAACAAATATGTGTTTCTTAATTTATTTTTTATTGATTTGTATGTTGATAATATGTTGTTAATGTAAGAATACCATATATGTGTTATTATATCTCGTAAGTTCCAGAATGTATACTACATTAGCATATGTATGTTACTATAAGGTAAAATGTGTGTTACTACATCTTAAAAAATAATAATTTCTATAAAAATCAATAAATATTTATGAAAAACTAATATTTTTTCTTATAGTAACACACATATTGATCTTACATTGTATTAAAAATGTTTGTTTCTACAAAAACAAATGAATATATGTAAAAAAAATAACATTTGTTCTTACAGTATCACACATTTGACCTTATAGTAACATAGGTTTACTCATACAGTATCATCAACTGGGAGCGAAAATTCTGAAATTTGAAAATTGTCCAAATCCGACCCGACCCATTCGAGATCCGCGAATTTTGTTACTTTGACCCTATTGACCCGCGAGTTTTTCAAATTTTCCTTTTTTAGCATCATATTGCAAGGTGCAATATTGCATAGGAGACCTACTCAACTAATTTAGTTGTTTTTTGTTGTCTTTTCTTTGAGTACTTGATTGTGATAGGGCGTGGATGTGCATGATCTCAGAAGTCACCGACCAGATAGAAATCCTTCTGAGTAGGAAGGTATTCGAAGGATAAAGGCTTAGAAATTAATATGAACCTTGAGGCTCATATGGTTTAACAAAGAAGTAGCCAGAGAGAATTCATATCTAAAAGAACGAAAGGCTAATGAGCTCTGTCCTCTGGACTCATCCCTCTCCCAGAACGCAGAGGACTTTGCCCCATAACAACAGGCATCGGGCTAAAGGAGGATTCCTCTCTCTCACCTCTGAGGTCTAACCTCTGGTAAGTTGACTAATCCATGTTCAGAGTACAGAGAAGAAAAGAAACCCCTGTCACTATCTTTGGAACACATAACATAGGTGCACATATCCATCCGAATCAGGATGAGGGAATAAGATTGTACTTTCTACCAATGGGAGAGTGCCACGTATAGTACTATTAGTACTACCTTTATGCCGCATTGCTCCACTAACTGGGAGCCGTTAGTAGTGGTCCCAAAGCAGAGAAAAGGACCATCATACCCCTCTTGCCAAAGGAGAGGGTATAAATAGTTTTCTCTCTCTCTCTTTTTCAAGTTTCATGACACATCTTGTAAAACACACTTTTATATCTTTATTCCTGTTGCGTTGAGGAGTTTTTCGGGGACTAACTTGAGCGTCAGAGGATCGACGCCGGAATTCCTTCTGGCTCGATTTTGTGCAGATCTTCAAGAGGAGAGTGCGATCGACCAGAAGAATATAGCAGAAGGCAGAAGGTGGATAATGGTTTAGCTAATTGCAGAGGATGACAGGTAACGATTTCACAATACCGATATTATTTATTTTGTTTGCTGGATGAGTATTTTTGACTCTATCAGCTGGAGCCATCTGTGGGAACATGTTTATGAGCTGGGGCGTGAGTTTTATGTTTCATATATGTCTATTAGTGATGCAATACTTTTTAAACAAGAAGATCTTGTCTCTTAACACCCGTTTTCTTATGATCTGCACTGGGAGAAGGTTATAGAGTGTAATAATGGTGTTTTTAATCCCTGTACGTAACAGTTGGAAGAAATTTGAATTTCGAAAGGTTATGATAAAAGTTCTGTTAAAATATTCGTTGGAATCGTTCTTACCATTTTGGGATGTAAAAACAATTTTCTCAAAAATGGGTCCATTGTCGTTTACGTCTATGTATATTATGCTGTTGTTTTTATTTTCATATGGGTAACTGATAGAATAAAGGATGACAGAGATGGTCGATCCTGATCCACGAGATTTAGGGGCAGAGTTTGAAGCTATGGCCAATACACCGGCCAGTGCCAATATGCCAACAGTTACGGCTCAATGCACTCTGGCTATGATAGTGAGTGAGCAGTAGAGGGTAGTTCGAATGTGATCACTTTGACAGTGGACAGTCTTAAGGCCTTAATCCAGTCGGCTGTGGATCAGGCCCTGGGGAATCGAATGGCAGAGGTTAGAGGGCAGAGAGAAGCCCCTGCTTTGAACACTGAAACTCCCCTAAATAAGGGGAGGAGAGAAAACTGGGCCACGGGCGTGTCCGAGGCCGGGCTGCCGATCGAGCCCCCAGCTAAGACCCAAAGTGGACCTGAAACTAGGGCCTGGAACGTGCCCAACACATTACCTCATCCAACGGGAGACGTCCCGGAGGATGGGAATGTGCGAACCAAAATTGGTAGAAGTCAGAGGTAAGATCACCTTAATTACGGTAAAAGATCGAGTGGTTCACTTAGAAGTAGGAGCCGTAGAAGCAGAGGTAAACTGGAGGTCTCACATCCTCCATTTTCTGCAAACAGGGCAGAAGTTGGAGGGATATGAAAGGGTGAGAGTAACCGTATATGCCCGATTCTGTATGATCGGGGAATTTTTATACAAGAGATCCTTTACTCAGCCTTATTTGAGGTGTGTATCTACCCAAGAAGGCAATTATTTGTTAAGAGAAATACATGAAGGATGTGGAGGAGGTCATACAGGAGCTCGGGACGTGGCTCAAAGAGTATTGCGAGCAGGCTACTTCTGGTCTACCATATTAAGAGATGCCAGAGATCTGATACAAAGATGTGACAAGTGTCAGAGACATGGCCCACTAATACACATACCAGCTGGAGGGTTAGGAGTCATATATTCCCCATGTCCTTTTGACAAGTGGGGAATAGACATAGTGGGAAAGTTCCCAAAGGCAAGTGGGGGAAATGTGTTCTTGATAGTGGCAGTGGACTATTTCAGTAAGTGGGTAGAAGCGGAAGCTGTGCAGAAAATAGATGAAGGGACTGTGATTAAATTTCTGTGGAGAAACATTTGTTGTAGGTTTGGTGTGCCAAGAATTTTGGTGTCAGATAATGGTGCTCAATTTACAGGAGCAAGAGTGAGAGGATGGTGTGAAGAGATGAGAGTACAGCAAAGATGGGCGTCAGTGGCACATCCACAAGCCAATGGTCAGGTGGAAGTGACCAATAGGACAATAGTAAACGGGTTCAAGACTAAGTTGGAAGGAAGTAGAGGAAATTAGGCAGAGCATCTGGATTCTGTCCTCTGAGCTTATCGAACTGGATTTAAGACGGCTACGGGAGAAACCCCATTTAACTTAGTAGCAGTCATTCCAGCAGAAGTGGGTATAGAGAGTCATAGGATTCAGATGTATGAGGAAGGTCAGAACACACAGCTGAGGAAAGAGAATTTGGACATGGTGGCAGAAGAAAGGGAAATGGCCCGAGTTAGAGCCGAGAGGTACAAATCACAAGTGAAAGTAGCGTATAGCAGGAAAGTGAGAGAGTGCAAGCTAGAGAAAGGAGATCTAGTATTGAGGAAGGCGGATGCGCTCAAACCAACAGGGAAATTAAAGCCCAACTGGGAAGGCCCATATGTGATCGCCGAAGTATTGAAAGGAGGAGCTTATGAATTGCAAGATGAGGAGGGCAACAAACTACCCAGACCATGGAATATTATGAACCTGAAGAAATATTATGTCTAGTGAAGAGTAGGACTATGAATGTTTTCAATCAAAAGACCATGCATATTATGTAAGCATGGCTGAATTTTATGAATTTCAATGAAAAACTCTCTGGAATTACGGTTAGTAATTCAGGGAGATCTTAAAGAAATCTTTACCTTTTTTGCAGAGTAAAAAATTCTTTCCAGAGGGGGAGGAGCACAAGTTTCTGCT
>JAPKLY010000053.1:1061373-1091671 GCA_026898435.1 Prunella vulgaris | reverse complement strand
TGTATTTTAATTTCTATAATTTTTCTAGTAGGGTACAAAAATATTTTACTTTTACAACAAAAACACCATTTACTAAAAAAAATCAAAACAAATGAAATATAACTCCAAATGTATCCAAATAAAATTCTTATGAAACCTATAACATGGGGGAACAACATAGGTGAAAATCAAACTCAAATACGAAGCCATTTATACACAGAAAATTTTATAATCATTAACAAAAGCAGAGGCGTTTTTCTTCACTATTGCACTTCAAATGAAAAATCATATAAATTCGAAAATAACTTCAAAAATTCTGAAATTTTAAATATACGTTCTTAACTTACAGTAACTCGATGTGGTAAAAGGATTTGGTCAGATTCGTTGGGAAAATGTCAGAAAAATTCTGGGAATGGACATGCAATCACGTAGGCAGATTTCACCTCAAAACAAATACACATTTAAGCATAGTTGTGACACCTAACTCAATTAAATCATCAAATGACCCCCACTAACTCCTCACACAAAAGAAGGTGAATTTTACAGTAAGAAATACGAGGTAAAAGTCACATGCAATGACGAAACCCACATGCAACCACCAAACCCACATGCAATCCCCTATTCTAACTCAAATAGCTTCATTCTTGACAAATCCGTAGGCTAAAACATAGAATCCATTATAAATTTTCAAATCAAGTGCTAAAAATATTTTTGGGCCTCAACACAGATATCCAATCATCATCCTCAAGAAAGTATTGCAGACAAAAATGAAAAAGAAATTTACACACAAATACAGTTGAAGAACAACGTAGTTCTGTAAAACCCATTTTGAAAAAAAAAAAAACAAGGTTGAACGAGATATGGTTTTCTCTAATCCTACCTTCACGCTTCTAAACCTTGATGAAACCTTGAGTTTCAGCAGATAAACAATGGCGAAATTTTATTTTTAGAGAGAGAGAGAAAAGAAAATGAGAAGAAGATGAAACGTTTCTTTTCCGAAAGAATGTTGTGAAGATTCTGCATACTTATTTGCTTTTTTTTTTTCCAGTTGATTATGGGTATATATATATATATATTATTAACATTTACAATAAGATAACATTATTTAGTTATATGATATTAAGAGTATTTAATCTATGGAATTTTGTATATAATTTATACACATTTATAGGAATACATTCATGATTAAAATATTAAAATAATTCAGATAAGCTATATTAAATTTTGTAACTTAATAATTATGAAGAATTCACCTAAATATAGTGAATATTTTTCATTAAAAATGTTTAACTTTTATTTCAACTAGTATCATAAACATATTAAAAAAATAATTCTTATTATATATTTTGGTGTTAGTTTATATCTAATTGATTAATGCCTAATTTATTATTTTCTTTTCCTTACTTGTTTGTGTCGAGTGAGTCGCAATCGAGCTCGGTCTCCTCAGTAAGTCATCCTGCTAAACTTTTAAAGTTCATAGAAAATATTAGTTCTTCAATTTAGTAAAATAAAGTTTTCGAACTAACAAATATTTTGTTTTAAAATTTAATGTAAAAAAATAATTAAATTATTTAAATATATAGAATATAATATATTTAAAAATGGGGTGTTACAACTCTCCCCACCTTTTAAAAATTTTGCCCCCGAAATTTGCACCTAATTGGCCAACAGTTCAGGATATTTACTTAGCATCTCCTCTTTGCGCTCCCATGTTTCCTCTCTTTCTACATGTCTATTCTACTGCACTTGGACTAAGGGTATATCTCTATTCCTCAAAGTCTTAACTTTTCTTCCAATAATACCTATGAGTCGTTCTTCATATGTAAGATCCTTGTTGACTTCTAAATCATCGAGTCTGATATGGTGACTGGGGTCAGGGACGTATCTCCTAAGCATCGATACATGAAAGACATTATGAATAGAAGATAACTCCAGAGTCAAAGCATGTCGATATGCCACATCTCCAACTCGTTCCAAAATTTCAAATGGTCCCACATATCTCGGTCTTAACTTTCCTCTTTTTCCAAATCTAATTATTCCTTTAATGGGTGAAACCTTCAGAAATACCTTTTCTCCATTTTCAAATTGTTAGTCCTTCCTCCGCGAATCTGCATATGACTTTTGTCGATCTTGGGCAATCTTGATTTTCTCACGAATCATATTAATTGCTTACACAGATTTCTCCACCAGTTCTGGGCCCAATATTTTTCTAACTACAACCTCATCCCAGTGGATTGGTGTCCTACATCGTCGTCCATAAAGTGCTTCATATGGTGCCATTTTAATGGTAGACTGATAGCTATTGTTGTAGGCAAATTCAACTAAGGACAAATAATCTTCCCAACTTCCTCCAAAATCCACAACACATGTCCTTAATAGGTCCTCTAGAATTTGGATTGTTCTCTTCGATTGTCCATCAGTCTGCGGATGGAAGACTGTACTGAAATTTAATTTGGTGCCTATAGATGATTGCAAGCTCTTCCAAAAATTTGAAGTGAAACGTGGATCACGATTGGAGATGATCGATACTGGGACTCCGTGCAACCGTACTACCTCATCGATGTATAATTTAGCCAGTCGGTTCATTGGGTAGTTCATCTTGACTGGTATAAAACGAGCGACTTTGGTTAGCCTATCGACTATGACCCATATGGATTCATGTTGTTTAGGACCTCTAGGTAGACCTGTCACAAAATCCATTGTCACATATTCCCATTTCCATTCTGGAATTTCCAGTGGTTTCAATAGTCCAGCTGGTCGCTGATGTTCAGACTTGGTCATTTGGCAAGTAAGACATCTTTTAACAAACTGAGCAATCAAACGCTTCATTCCCCTCCACCAAAAGTTACTCTTGAGGTCTTTGTACATCTTTGTTTCACCAGGATGTGCAGTATATGGAGTATAATGGGCTTCTCTCATTATCTCATCCCGTAACTCATCTCATTTCGGTACACAAATTCTACCTCTAAAGATGAGTGCTCCGTCTGAGGCTATAGAAAAGTCTTTCATTGCTTTCTCTTTGATCTTATTGCTCATAATCTGGAGAAATTGATGGCTCTTCTGAGCATCAATGATTTGTTCTCTCAATGTCGGTTGAACCATCATTGTGGCTAGTATTGAGTTTGACTGATTCGGTTCAACAATGGTCAGCTTCATTCTGCCAAATTCTTCAATCAGACGATCTTGATGAGTAGGTAAAGATGTTATTTGACCCTCTCATTTCCTACTAAGAGCGTCTGCTACCACATTTGCCTTGCCTGGGTGGTAGTGGATTGTACAATCGTAATCCTTTACCAATTCTAGCCACCTTCTTTGACGCATGTTCAACTCCTTTTGTGTGAAAAAGTATTTCAAGCTTTTATGGTCCGTGTAGATCTCACACTTTCCCCCATACAGGTAATGTCTCCATATTTTTAATACATGTACTACCGCGGCTAACTCTAAGTCGTGTGTTGGGTAGTTCTGTTCATGCACCTTCAATTGTCGTGATGCATAAGCTACAACTTTTCCATGTTGCATTAGGACACAACCCAATCCTGACTTAGAGGCATCTGTATAGATTACGAATCCTTCTGATCCTTCAGGCACTGTCAAAACTGGTTCAGTTGTTAGCTTTCACTTTAACTCTTGAAAACTAGCTTCACATTCGGGTGTCCACTCAAACTTTTCACTTTTCCTTGTCAAATGTGTGAGTGCTTTTGCAATACAAGAGAAAAGTTTTGTATGAATCTTCGATAATAGCCCGCCAATCCAAGAAAACTGTGAACTTCACTTGCATTGGATGGTGCTTTCCAATTCAGAACTGTCTCGACTTTGGTGGGATCAACTTCAATCCCTTGATTCGTGATCACATGCCCTAAGAAAGCTACTCTGTTGAGCCAGAACTCACATTTGCTGAATTTAGCGTACAACTTCTCCCGTCGCAAAACTTCTAATACAGCCTTAAGGTGTCCCTCATGCTGCTTAGTATCCTTTGAATAAACAAGAATATCATCAATGAACACGATAACAAATTTATCTAGATATTCATGAAACACTCGGTTCATCAAATCCATGAATACTGCAGGTGCATTTGTAACTCCAAATGGCATCACAATGAACTCATAATGACCATATCGAGTTCTGAATGCAGTCTTAGGAATATCACTTTCTCTGACTTTGAGTTGGTGATACCCAGACCTGAGGTCAATCTTGGAAAACACTCCCGCATTTTTCAATTGATCAAAGAGATCTTCAATCCTTGGCAAAGGATATTTATTTTTTATCGTCAACCGATTAAGCTCTCGGTAATTGATGCACATCCTCATCGTTCAAACCTTTTTCTTCACAAATAGTACTAGTGCTCCCCATGGTGAAGCACTAGGTCGAATGAACTTCTTGTCCAATAATTCCTCTAACTGAACCTTTAATTCCTGTAGTTCTTTTGGTGACATTCGATATGGAGCCTACAATACGGGTGCAGCTCCAGGAATCAGGTCGATAGTGAATTCAATGGATCGATTTGGTGGGATTTCAGAGAGATTTTCTGGAAAAAATCAAGGTAGTCCTTCACTATTGATATATCTGAGGGTGTCAACTTTTCTTTCTCTACATTTACAATATTCACCAAGTATGCCTGGCACCCTCCTCTCTTCAATAGCTTGGCTGCCTTCATAGCAGATATGACAGGTTCATACCCTTGTTTATTTATTCCACAAAAGGTAAGATGTTGCCCACCCATTGTTTCAAGGCTTACCTTCCGTTCCACGCATCGAATCACAACTTTGTGTTTGCTCAACCAATCCATTCCCAAGATGATATCAAAGCCCTTCATTCCGATCACATGCAGATCGGCAGGTAGGTCATTGCCACTTATATGTAACTTAGTGTTCTTGACTAAGCTTCTAATTCTAATATTTTCTCCTGAAGGCAATCTAACTTCTAGATTTACATTCGTAATGCAATCTAGCTTAAGTTTCTTCTTAAAGGTGTCAGATATGAAAGAATGTGATGCTCCGGTATCAAACAAAACATATGCTGGCATATTTGAGATAAGTATCGTACCTGCCATAGTTTCATTTGCTCCATCACCTTTCTTCGGCTGCTCCTCTTCCGGGTATCCCTCTTCCTCAGCTTACTCAACATTGGGAATTGCATTTAACTTTGCCTAACCCTTTTGGTTCGCTCCTCTAGGATTAGACACCCTTGACGGTCGTGGTCCGATATTTCTATCATTTCTTATCTGAGCACCTATCACTTCTGGACACGCATTGGCCAAGTGACCTGGTTTTCGACACCGGTAACACGTATGTGTCCCTAGGAGGCACTCTCCCTGGTGATTCTTATTGCATGTTGGACAGGGCGGGGTCATTCTTGGAGGTATGGCCATAAAAGGTCGAACATTTCTAGCCATAGTACTCCCTTTTGAACTAAATTGTGGTGCACCCTTCCTTTTAAACTGATTTGGTACTTGTCGTTGTTCATTCTCCAAGCCCAAACTCATCGATACAATTCTTGCTCGCTCAAAGACATCTCTAAAGTGGGGTAGCCTTAACCCAGACACTATCCCTCCCACTTCTGCACGTAGTCCTCTCTCAAATCTACGCGTCTTCCGGTCATCGGTATTCACTAGGTGCAGAGCATACTTGGAGAGTGACTTGAACTTTCGCTCATACTCTGTGACAGTATTGGTTCCTTGTCGAAGATTCATAAATTCTATTTCCTTTTGATCTCTCAGTGGTTGTGGGAAGTAACGGTTGAGGATAATCTCCTTGAACTCCTCCCATCCAAGAGCACGTCTAGCTTCCATTGTCAGGGTCCTTTCATGGGACAACCACAATTGCCCTGCATCTTCAGATAGTTGGAACCTTGCACACGAAACTTTTTGAGTCTCGGTCAACTCCATGTGCTCAAATATTCTTTCGAGCTCAGCAATCCACTCTTCAACTACTGCTGGTCCTTCCTTTCCATTGAACTTGGGTGGTTGGAAACGTCTAAATTGTTCCACCACTGGTTTCGACCTCGAGTTTTGTTCTTGGTTGTTTTGAGCGGGTGCAGGTGGATGTTGCTGCATGAATTCTCACATTTGTGCGAAGAAATCCCTTGCTAAGTTAGCACCTGCGTTTTGGCCAGCAGACTGCTCTTCGTATTCTCTTTCTCGTGGTGGTGAGGCCATAGTAATAGCCCTACATGGAAAGAATAAATCTTCCCTACTCCTTTAGTTTGATTAGTCAATTCCCCTCTAGTAACAATCCTGATACTATATCTTATAGCACCCTCTACGGGCTGCATCACGATCCATCCTAGTCATCTAATTCTAGGTCAGGTTTAATCGCATCATCTCAGGGGTCAAATGTAATCACACATGAAATATTAATGGAATAATATTCAAACTTGGAAAAATATTTTCTTTTTAATTTTTTTTAACAAATTAATTAGAAATAAAATGCCATAAGTAGAATAAAACAATGGAAATTTATCAATTAAACATTTGTAAAAAAATTCTTATTTTCATCACATTCATAGACATTTCTCTTCATAAATCTTTTCCATCATTAATCAATACGATTATAAATGATGTCTTTTTAAAAACATAAGTCTCCGAAGCACAAACATCCTTTCAGTAAAACTCTAATAAGGTTTTTTTAAATAAAATAAAATAAAATAAAAATGAATCTCAATAAGTTACCTGGTGGCGATTTGGATGTGTGCCGACTGCAGACTCCATCGATATAAATTTTCATTTAGTGATAATTAATTTCATATACCTTTATCAAGCAAAATAATTAAAATTTGATAAGTTTGACTTAGAGTCCGAGAAGGAAAAACCCAACCTCGGCTCTGATACCACGCTGTGACGCCCCATGTAGGAGTGTCATCTCTTTTTCTTATATTTATTTAAAAGACACATTATTTTTCATAAAAATAATAAGTGATTTTCATTTGAAATTGGGAAAATAAATTGACTTTAAAATTTTATCAGCGGAAGATTGTATCGTGTAAACTCGAGTTGATTTTTTTTTTATATATTTCAAGTGTCTAATCATGCTTGTGCCTAACTCGTGTCATACCCACATATCTAAATCAAACCCTTGCTTAATTAAGATGTTACAAAAATAGATTATCATGCTCTTGATAAGAAAATGTATAACTAACTCAATATAATAAGACACACCATTATGTGATAGACTAATCATGCATATAAAGCTTAATTTCAAAATATTTTCATAACATCCTAGAGTTTGGAAGAAGACTTGACAATTTAACTAGAAAATCCAAATCCAAGCATAAAAATTCTAGAAATTATATTCAAACCGATGACATAAGAAAATACTTAATAGACCTCTTATAGAAAACTTAAACCATTACAATATTATTTAGATGGAGTCGGCCCAGTCAGTCACACGTCCTCCTCACTGCCAACGTTTCCTGAAATAGTTAAAGTAGCATCATGAGTCTTCTCCCGGAGGAGAAGCACAGTGGAATAACATATAATGTATAATGCATTAAAGAGACTAATAGCATGTCAACCGAGTACATGCCAGACCCATAGGCCCGACTAAGTTCATACTGACATAGTCCGTAGACCTGTCTTGATTCACACAGAGCATAGTCCGTCGACTAGCCATAATTCACACAGAATATAGTCCGTAGACTTGCATAATTCACACAGAGCATAATCCGAAGATCTGCCTGCTCGTACACACACAAATTATTCTAATTAATGCATAATAAATTAGAGGTTACCCACTTTCCAGTCTGACAATATGAGGTAGCTTCCTGAGAGTCCAGCTGTTGCGGCACTGCACTCGACATATTGATTTGCTTTTTAGTCTTTTAATCATTAAATCATATAATTTTCAATATAACTCTTTAAATACTTTTAATATCTTATTATACATGTACACTTCATACATATGTGTCATTAATAATATGATAATATGGTCGAAATATTTATACTAACTTAATTACACTTAGGGAAAATACTAGTCGTCAAACATTAATCAAAACTCACACATAAAAAAAAGGCACGTTGAGTCATAACATTAAATTAAATAAGTTTACCTTGTCAATTTTTAGGTACTCATAAATATTTAACTAAGTGATCAAACGCAACATATCACTAACTCACCTTCTAGGTCAAATTTCCTAAAAGACGCATTGTAGTAGATAATTTATTGGCAAATATACACATGTTAAAATTATACAAAATTATACAGTAGGTTTCTCACTCAAATATTTATATACTGTAAAAAATTTAATTAAAAATAGCTTATAGATCTTTTCTTGTGATTTTTACAAGTATGTTGAAAAATTGGTTATTAATAGGATCTATGTCACATTATTTTCTAAATGTAGAAAATATTTAATATTACTTAAAGAAATATAAGATAAAATTATACCTGATCTTAAGGGTCAGTGTTAACATATTTTAAAAGTTCACATTTTAATTCCTTGTATTTTAATTTCTATAATTTTTCTAGTAGGGTACAAAAATATTTTACTTTTACAGCAAAAACACCATTTACTAAAAAAAATCAAAACAAATGAATAATAACTCCAAATGTATCCAAATAAAATTCTTATGAAACCTATAACATGGGGGAACAACATAGGTGAAAATCAAACTCAAATACGAAGCCATTTATACACAGAAAATTTTATAATCATTAACAAAAAAGAGGCGTTTTTCTTCACTATTGCACTTCAAATGAAAAATCATATAAATTCGAAAATAACTTCAAAAATTCTGAAATTTTAAATATACGTTCTTAACTTACAGTAACTCGATGTGGTAAAAGGATTTGGTCAGATTCGTTGGGAAAATGTCAGAAAAATTCTGGGAATGGACATGCAATCACGTAGGCAGATTTCACCTCAAAACAAATACACATTTAAGCATAGTTGTGACACCTAACTCAATTAAATCATCAAATGACCCCCACTAACTCCTCACACAAAAGAAGGTGAATTTTACAGTAAGAAATACGAGGTAAAAGTCACATGCAATGACGAAACCCACATGCAACCACCAAACCCACATGCAATCCCCTATTCTAACTCAAATAGCTTCATTCTTGACAAATCCGTAGGCTAAAACATAGAATCCATTATAAATTTTCAAATCAAGTGCTAAAAATATTTTTGGGCCTCAACACAGATATCCAATCATCATCCTCAAGAAAGTATTGCAGACAAAAATGAAAAAGAAATTTACACACAAATACAGTTGAAGAACAACGTAGTTCTGTAAAACCCATTTTGAAAAAAAAAAAAACAAGGTTGAACGAGATATGGTTTTCTCTAATCCTACCTTCACGCTTCTAAACCTTGATGAAACCTTGAGTTTCAGCAGATAAACAATGGCGAAATTTTATTTTTAGAGAGAGAGAGAAAAGAAAATGAGAAGAAGATGAAACGTTTCTTTTCCGAAAGAATGTTGTGAAGATTCTGCATACTTATTTGCTTTTTTTTTTTCCAGTTGATTATGGGTATATATATATATATATTATTAACATTTACAATAAGATAACATTATTTAGTTATATGATATTAAGAGTATTTAATCTATGGAATTTTGTATATAATTTATATACATTTATAGGAATACATTCATGATTAAAATATTAAAATAATTCAGATAAGCTATATTAAATTTTGTAACTTAATAATTATGAAGAATTCACCTAAATATAGTGAATATTTTTCATTAAAAATGTTTAACTTTTATTTCAACTAGTATCATAAACATATTAAAAAAATAATTCTTATTATATATTTTGGTGTTAGATTATATCTAATTGATTAATGACTAATTTATTATTTTCTTTTCCTTACTTGTTTGCGTCGAGTGAGTCGCAATCAAGCTCGGTCTCCTCAGTAAGTTATCCTGCTAAACTTTTAAAGTTCATAGAAAATATTAGTTCTTCAATTTAGTAAAATAAAGTTTTCGAACTAACAAATATTTTGTTTTAAAATTTAATGTAAAAAAAAATTAAATTATTTAAATATATAGAATATAATATATTTAAAAATGGGGTGTTACACATAGTCTTGAAAAAATGAGGAGAAAGAATAGGTAATACCTGTGAGAAAAGGCGCTCGTTGAAAAGGACAGCGAAGGAAGAAGAGTATCCCCAATTAAAGTAAAAACCCCTCCGAAGAGCTTGGAGAGAGAAAGATGAAATTAAGAAGTAAAGAGGTAAAAGAAGGAATAGAAAAGACTGCACTTTTTCCGAAAAAGGTAAAATCGGTACCCCTTTTATCGATAAAAGAAAAAGGTAAGAAACGATTGCAACCCTTTTGTAAGGACACGTGTAAGGATGGAAATAGCCCAGTCGAAAGGTCTTACCCCTTGGACGGTCCTGATGCGAAGGGATTTATTCCTGAGAAGGAAGACGGGAATCCAGAAAACAAATTGAAAATTTTACTAGGCGGTAATAATCAGAGCCTAGAAAACAGAGATTACTTATTCCAATAAAATTGCTTACAAGCATTTTCTATGTGGAATAGGGGGGAGTAGTTGATAGGGCGTGGATGTGCATGATCTCAGAAGTCGCCGACCAGATAGAAATCCTTCTGAGTAGGAAGGTATCCGAAGGATAAAGGCTTAGAAATTAATATGAACCTTGAGGCTCATATGGTTTAACAAAGCAGTAGCCAGAGAGAATTCATATCTAAAAGAACGAAAGACTGATGAGCTCTGTCCTCTGGACTCATCCCTCTCCCAGAACGCAGAGGACTTTGCCCCATAACAAGAGGCATCGGGCTAAAGGAGGATTTCTCCCTCTCACCTCTGAGGTCTAACCTCTGGTAAGTTGACTAATCCATGTTCAGAGTACAGAGAAGAAAAGAAACCCCTGTCACAATCCTTGGAACCTATAACATAGGTGCACATATCCATCCGAATCAGGATGAGGGAATAAAATTGTACTTTCTACCAATGAGAGAGTGCCACGTATAGTACTATTAGTACTACCTTTATGCCGCATTGCTTCACTAACTGGGAACCGTTAGTAGTGGTCCCAAAGCAGAGAAAATGACCATCATACCCCTCTTGCCAAAGGAGAGGGTATAAATAGTTTTTTCTCTCTCTCTTTTTCAAGTTTCATGACACATCTTGTAAAACACACTTTTATATTTTTATTCCTGTTGCGTTGAGGAGTTTTCCGGGGACTAACTTGAGCGTCGGAGGATCGACGCCGGAATTCCTTCCGGCTCAATTTTGTGAAGATCTTCAAGAGGAGAGTGCGATCGACCAGAAGAATATAACAAAAGGCAGAAGGTGGATAATCGTTTAGCTAATTGCAGAGGATGACAGGTAACGATTTCACAATACCGATATTATTTATTCTGGATGAGTATTTTTGACTCTATCAGATTGTATTTCATATGTTTACATTGATGTTGCTCATAGAAGTAAGTTGGATGCTAAAACATGTTAAATATATATATATATATATATATATATATATATTGGATATGACAATGATGAATTTGACTATTAATTTTGGGATGAGCAGAATCAAAAAATAATTCATAGTTGGGATGTCGTATTTAATGAGTAGATATTGTACAAAGACAAGTTAGGTGTATCTGAAGGTGCTGGTTCTAAGACTGAGATTGTCAAGTTAGACATTTTTGAACTCGAGTTGGGGCAAGGTGGTTCATGATGACTAGGTGGTTGTTGAGGCAGAACCACATATACCACAACCAATAATTCTGCTATTGAGGTCTACCAAAATATGTGGATCATTTGATTAATTATTGCTGACTGGTGGTGAATAGTTTGAATGTTTTGCAGAGGCAACACATAGAGAACAAGTGAGCAAATGGAAACTTGTGATGGATGATAAGATGAATTCGTTGATAGCTAACGAAACCTGAAAACTAGTTAAACTCTCAAAGAGGCAAAAGGTGTTGCATCACAAATGAGTTCACAAAATTAAAGAGGAGGCTGGTGGAAGTAAGTGTTACAAAGCAAGGTTGGTTGTGACTTGTGAAAGGGTTTGATCATTACATGGTATTGAATATGTTGATACTCCTATTGTGAAACTAACTACCATTTAGTTAGCTTTGAATATGGTGATTATAGAGAACTTGATGTTAGAGCAGATGGATGTAAAAATGGTCTTTCTTCATAGTGATTTGCAAATTGAAAAAGAGTTTGTGTGGTATGAAATAAGCTCCATTACAATGGTACAAGAAGTTTGATGGATTCATGCGTGCGATAGTCAATAGATGTGAGGCTAGCTATTGCCACTATTTCAAGAAGTATGACAAAGCTATATCATTCTTTTATTGTATGTTAACAATATGTTGATAATAAGTTCTAGTGCTCGTGAGGTGATCAAGGTGAAGAAATAATAATCTGATCAGTTTCTTATGAAGGACCTTGGAGAGGCCAAGAAAATTTTGAATATGCTCATTAATCGAGATAGGGTGGCACAAAAATTGAATTTTCGTAGGCTGAGTATTTCAAAAAGGTCTTAAAGACGTTCAGTATGTAAGATGCAAAGCTACCTCGTGTCTCGTTAGGTAGCTAGTTCAACTTATCCACTAAGGACTCGCCTAGTAATGAAGAGGAGCGAGCTTATATGCAAAAAAAAACTCCATTTGCTTCAACAATTGACAGTCTAACGTAAGCTATGGTATGTACAAGGCCTGACATTGCATATGTGGTGGGAGCATATTGTGGTTTATGGGAAATCCAAGTATGCAACATTAAGAGGCAGTAAAGTGGATACTGAGGTACTTGAGAGGTATTATAGGGAGAACATTGTTTTTGAAGGTGAAAGTGTTAATATTGACAAAAGGAGTAAAATCGAGTATGTGTTTATTTTTTGTGGTTCAACAATTTCTTGGGTTTCTAAGTTGCTGAAGATCGTAGCTCAATCCACTGCAAAAGCAGAGTATGTAGCAGTTGGCAGTTGCTGAGGCTAATAAAGAGATAATATGGTTGCAGAGTCCTTTACGTGAATTAGGGGAAAAGCTGAAGGGTAACATTCTCTGTAGTGATAGTCAAAGTGTTATTCACTTAACCAAGAATCCAAATTTTCACTCAAGAATGCAACACATTGAGTTGAGGTATCGTTACATTTGTTACCTCAACGAGAACGAGATCTTTCAACTAGTGAAGATTCGAGGAAGTGAGAATCCTATTGACATATTGACTATTGACATATTGACTAAGGTAGTGATCTTAAAGAAGTTGAAGTTATGCATGGCTTCAACTAGCCTTGGAAACTGAAATGAAGGTCTGACACTACTACTAGTGAGTGCCATTAATGGAGAAGACGAGTTACATTTGAAGTCAAATTCAAAATGAGTGATTATTGAGTTATGGAGTCTATGCGACTGCTTCACATTCCCGATCACGAATTTTCTTGGATCTAAGGGTCCACTTAGTTGGGGGTAATGTGAGTGGGGGAATGAGAGTGAATGAGAATTTATGAGAATTCATTCTCAACGTAATGTTTGGTATTATTTATCATACATGAATGAGATCATAAAAATAGGTTATACAAAAGGGTAATCACTAACCCCATAGTGATTACCCCTTAATAATACAAATTATCTTCTTCATCTTAAATTCATAACAAACGCCCTCTGAGTTTGACAAATTTGTAGGGTTACACAGTCAAGTTTTGGCTATAAATATACATCTGACTCATTGTATTTGGTATCTCAAAATATTAGTAAATCTTCTGAATTTGTAATGTCTCCACCCTCCAAACGTATTAATTTTTTACGAATTAGGTTAACAAATTTGTATAATCTTTTTATTCTTATTTTTCTCTTTAATTGCAGACACACGTTGATTGAAATGTGTAAACTTCTACAAATTATTGATTAGGTTATGTATTGGTGCTCTTTTCTTTTTACCAAAGTGTAAAAGTCAAATAATTAAGAGGTTGTTTTTCTTTACAAACTGAAGTGGATAAATCATTGTTTCTTAACAAGTGACCGTGAATATCATTTGTTAGGGGAAAAGGTAAGAAGTGTATTAAGTGAAGAAATTAAGGCAGTTAAAGGCAAGTTAGTTAAAATGGACCAAACAGTGTTTGTTAGTTAACCAGCATATTGTTGACGCACTAGAAATGATGAATTAATTAATTTTTTCTTCAATTGATTTGACTTAGTTTTAGTGCCTTGTTGTTTAATTTGCCTTTCAATTATTTTTTTTAATACTTCATATCCAATTTAAAAATCGGCTAAATTGGGATAACATAATTCACCGTCATTCAACAAAGTTTCTCATTTCAAAGCAAAAACAAGATCCTATGTAAAATCCTTTTAAAAATTTAATTGTATTTTGTGTATTTTTGAACATCACTTAATTAAGTAGTACTCAGCTGTGGACCATGCATACTTAATGTTGTTTTCAATCTCTACTAAAAGTGTAGAAGCACTTATTTTCTGAAAAAAGTTGAGTCTTATCAACTTAAAAGAAATAAGTGCTTTTACACTTTTAGTAGAGGTTAAAAAAAAAAAAAATACTAAACAAGCGGGTAGATATATGGATCCCCACTTTATAATCTTTCGGGTTTATGTATATAGATATATATGACCTGTCGGAAGAATTAAGTTGCCGATATATAAATTGCCAAAATGTAACATGGACTGATTCGCCATTCACCATATTGGGGTTGTGAATTACGGGACAGAAAGTAAATCTTATAAATTAATTAATTCAATAATAAACTGATTAAAACGAATTACAAAGATCCTGCAAATATATACTTATAACAAAATCAGAGAAATAAATCTAAATAAATATATATATTTTTGATTCTCCAAAGGTGCATATGAGATTGTATGAAGAAATAAATTGATATGTATTAGTTAGGTGGTAGGTAGTAGATTTGGTAAAAGAATGGAACATATATAATTAATTAACAATATTGATCCCAAGCAAGTTGATCATCAATGGAATTCAAACTAGAGTTATAACCTGTAGGAGGCATCAATGCAGAGTCCATAAACTCGAAATCAAACTCACCAGTACTCCCATCAAGTACTGTTTCCTGATCTATAATCAGCTGTTGATGATTGTTAACTTTGTAGACTAGTTGGTCCTCACGCACACGCTGCTGCTGCTGCTGCTGCTCGAATGTCAGTTCAGAAACACCCGAGCCCCATCTCATGTCTTCGTTTAGTAGTGTGAAACCGGACGAAGATGACAACATTGGAGTCGTTTCCTCCGTTGAACAGATCAACTGAGGATACTGATCAGTATTGATGATCTGATGTTTGGAAGTAGGTGGATGTGAGGGGTTCAAGATACAGGAGACGAGTGTCTTCATATCCAGAGGCCTGCTGCTCGGGTTGGTGTCAATGGTGAATGTTTGTAATTGGGAGGAAGAGTTGATCATCATCATTTTAGAAGAAGAGGACTTGGAAGTGGAGAGGAGGTTATGAGTGCTGGGATCCAAGCCTTGAGCTATTAGCTTCTTCTTGATGCAAGAATTCCAAAAATTCTTAACTTCATTATCTGTCCTTCCTGGTAAGTGCTTGGCTATTTGAGCCCACCTGTTGCCCAATATCCTGTGGACGTCGATGATGGTTCGTTCCTCTTGATCTGTAAACGAACCCCTCTTCAAGTCGGGCCTCAGATAATTTATCCATCTCAATCTGCAACTCTTGCCACATCTCTGTAATCCTATTATATATATATATATACTTGGTTTAATTAATCAAAACAGACATGCTGCATGTAAGTGTAGGCATTGGTAATGAATGAAGCTAGTGAAGTACCTGCTAGTTTGGGAACAGAACTCCAGCAGCCATGGCCGTAGTTAGTGATGTGTCGAACAAGCTTCTCGTCTTCTTCGGGGGACCAGAGCCCCCGTTTAACCTTCTGTTTGGTGCAGCAATGGTGCCCCATTTCTTAGACACTCACCATCACAATTACCTTGTACACTATATATAGTGCATTAATTAATGTATCTTGCTTCAAAAAATATGCTAGCTGCTTCTTTTAAAAGATATATAAAATTATACTGCTACATATATATATATATATATGATGTTTAATATATCATATCAAAATAAAGATAGATGTACGTTTCCCCTAGTTTTGACAATGTTATACATGATGTGTTATTGGTAAAGTGTACGAAATAGTATAATTGTTAGTATACTATAGCTAATTAACATCATATATATATATATACACGATGATTTTGTAAATAAATATATTTAAGGAGATATTAATTTTGGAATTTAATTAACTTAGACTACACTACTCTTTTGAGGTCCACAGTACACAGTAGAGATCGATCTTTTTTGAGTGCTCAGCTTCATTACCACACTTGCTAATGCCAGCTAGTATTAATTTGTTAATTCATTCTCTATAGTTTCTGAATTACAAAATCGCTTTCGCACAACAGGTACAGATAGCTATGCTATGCTATGCACAGATAACAATTTTCTTATGCTTAATATTTTATCCTCAAACATTGTCAACTTTCACAAGAAAACTTTTATCATTTTTTTATTCTTTTACTGAAATGCAGCTTTAACCATTATCTGGGGCAACTAAGCAATTTACATACATAAAAACTTATACATTATATAATTGATATTCAATTCAAGAACGATTAATAGAAAAGACCCACAAGACCACAATTTACACTTTATTAGATTATGTTTACTCTCAGATTGTAGCTAAAAGACAAAAAAAATTATGAAAAATGAAAATCAGAATGGAATGGCCCAACGTCCTGCGCTGTGTCCCAATCATTTGTTGGCACATGTCAACTCTTGATTGGTCCCCATATTTTATATATAATACATTTTATGTTAAAAATTATTAATTAAAAAAATAAAAAATATACCACAATTCTTATTTTTTTCATTCTCTATAAATAGAGACCACTCTTGATATATTTTGGAGCACAATAAAAATTACTCATTTTTTCCATAATTTCTCTTCATCTTGAATGGTAGATCAAAATAATTCATATTTTCTCAATTTTGAAGATTATCCCAACTCCTAAAATTATTCAAACACTCAAAATTTTCTACATTTGGCAAAAATTTGGTGATTGTAACTGAATTAAGTTTGTAATTTTCATCTTATTTTATTTTCATCACATGTTCCAAATGAATCAAGTTTTAATTTTAATTTTGTATGATAATCTTTTTTCATGTTAATTACAAATTATTAGTAAAAAATATTTTTCTTAGTAAAAAAAATTTCTCTCTCACAAAAGTCAACAAAATACATTTTTTCTTATTTTATTATTTAATTTTACACTCATATATTTACTTTTTCTTGGTTAGCGTGCCCGGAACTACTATGAAAATAGTTTCGGGACGGAGGTAGTATTATCTTACTTTCCAACTTCTTCTTTTTCTCTCAATAAGTTTTACCAGATTAATTAAGCTGATCCTGTATGTAATAATATATATATATATATATATATATATATATGCATATGCGTGAAATTGGTAATATATATACAGTTAAATAATTCATTATATGCCATCATTATTTTAAATTTTTTTATGATACAATCTTACATTAAAAGACAAAAACTTATATATAAATTTATACTGTAGAAATATTTATTTTTAAAAAATTTGTGGTCTAAACCGAATTGGGTCAGATTTGAGTAATTTTTTTCAAAATTCGCGCAACTTGTAATTTTAGTTTTTTTCGCTCACATGTATGTTACAATTTGGGCAAATGCATGTTACTTTAAAGCAAAATATGTGTTACAATCAGACTAAATGTTGTTTTCTACACATATTCATTTATTTTTGTAGAAGTAAATATTTTTCATGCAATGCAACACATGTATATGTTATATTGTATGTGTAACTCATATTTGTTCTTAATAAAAATACATTTTTTTCCTATAGTAACACATATATACTCATATAATAACACAAATTGAGGAGCAAATATGTGTTACAATTAGAGTAAATGTGTATTACTGCATATGCATATTACAATTAGAGTAAAATTGTGTTACTGCAAATGTGTGTTACTGCAAATGTATGTTACAATTAGAGTAAATGTGTGTTACTGCAAGATCAAATGTGTGTTACTGTATATACAAATATTTATTTATCCTTAAAAAATATATATTATATTTTATATAGCATATATAAGGTATTAAATGATGTACTAGTACATGAACAACATATTATTAACATAAATCAACAAAGAGAATAAAAAATAAATTAAGTAAAACATATTTATTTTTACAAAAATACATATTTTCTTTATAGTTACTTGAAAAGTACGTACAAAAATTAATTTTTTAAGAATTAGTAACACAGATTTTGCCTAATTGTAATACGCATTTGCCCAAATTGTAACATACTTGGAAACGAAAACACCTGAAATTACAAGTTGCGCGAATTAAAAAAAGTCCAAATCCAACCCGATTTAGACCCGCGAATTTTTCAAAAATAATATTTTTACAGTAAAAATTTCTATACAAGTGTTGCTCTTATTAAAATACCACATTTCATGTGTGTCACGATTTTTTATAAAATTTATTGTGTGATTACATATTATAAAAATAATTTATTCTTATGAGGAAAGGGTATATTTCCAAGAATAGAATGATGATATGAAGACCAAATGATTTAAATGAGCAAACCCTTAATCATTTCCCCGGTTTCAAATTCAACGTGGGAATCTTCGTTGTTCCTTACCAAAATAAAACTTTGCCTCAATCGCCATTTCTATCTTTCCATCACCGACGCCGGAATTTCACTTTTTTAACCTTTTTTTTTTTTTTTTTTTAAAGTTCGTTATATTAACATATGATTTGGTGTTTTAAACACCCCTATCTTTAACCGCATATATAACTAATGCAAAATTATCACCTATATATATTTATTTTTTGTGATAGTTAACATTAAATGAATGTATAAATGTCACATTATATATATACTATTTATTGTTATTTGATATATGTTTTAATTCGTATGTACTATCCCATTGTGTTTATTTCAATATGAAAATTTATAATTTATTAAAAATTTATATGAGAATATTTAATTTAATTTATTTTTAATATTGAAAAAATAGACCGAATTTTTTTTAATGATAAGACTACCGATTGGACCGGTTGAATCGACAATCGGTATTCCATCCAGTTTGGTCACTGTTCCGATAATAAAAACACTCATAAGTAAAATACTCAGTAGATAAATTCAATTTGATCTTAATTTAAATTAAAACAAATTCAAATATTTAACAAAACCATATCATTTCAATTTTAAAATCCATAGATATTCAAATTCTTTATATTTTAAATAATTCCATTCAATAATCAATCACTAATTAACTTTAATTTTTTCCAATAGCAAACTAAACTAGCAACAACAATATGTTTAGAGAGAAAATCACGTGAAAAAGCAATGTCCCTCTAGAAGGGAGGCAGCCTTGACTATATTGAATTACGCTCCTTTTCCCCAAAATTTTGTTGACATCTTCTTCACATTCATTGGTTCACTCTCTCATCATCATTATACTTTCTCCCCCCTTTCAAACTCTAATCACTATCTTCTTTAAAAAACAACAAAAAAACAAAAAAGTGTTATAAAACTAATATGAAAATAACACTATAGAAAAGCAATATAAAAATGACAATATGTAGGGAGAATTATTTATTCAACTTCTTGTTGTGTATGTGTAACAATAAGTGTCATGATCTCTATTTATAGGGAGTTCATGCATTAATATACATAATGAGAATTTAAGAGGATAACTAAATGTACATTAAAAGTCTTCCATCATTGCATGTACATAAAGAGTCCTTCATCATTGATCTCCATCATTGCATGTAATACTCTTGTAACATCAATGGTCATTCAACACACTTTGACATTCTCTTTTAGTTTGCAAGGGCATTCATTTATTTCATAATACTCCCCCTTGAATGTCCGTTGTTACAACTAATATGCCTCGTTAAAACCTTACTAGGGAAAACCCATTGTGACAAAAACACAAGTAGGGAAAAAGAGTACATATTTCTTAGTTCATTAATTCTCCCCCTGATTCAAACTCCTCAAGGATTTTCATGTACGTATATACTAATCCGTATAAATCAAACTTTACAATATCCATCAACTGCATTTTCAAAATCAAATTAACTGCCAGGAATATTTTATAGCGGAACTTTATTATGTTCATAATAGAAATATCAATATTGGGTCTCTATGAAAACTCTTAGGCTAATTATCTCGCTCATCACCTTATTCATATATAGTCCTCGTACAAATACTTATATTCAAAAGGAATAACACTTCAGGTGTATGTACGGTGAAACTAAATATTTTTTATTCGTTTAACGAGTTTAGCTTTACCACATTTACTTTTTTCTATTGCACCCAAAATCAAAGTGCTTCAGGCACCCAATTTAGGTACTGGATCCAGATTTTAGAAAGAGTAATTGCGGGTATGAATAAGTTGTCCACAACAATGATATTTCTATCTCCAGTATATATTTATAAAATTCATGTCAAACAGATCCTTATAATTCCCAAAATATTTTGATTTGGGTGTTCCGCAATCCTATTATTATATTTGCTTGTGCACGTGCATTTTTACTAGGACTCTCGTCTTCAGGACGAATCTCTTCAGGAGATTTCAAAAGTGACTGAATATTTTATTAGAGCTTTTATTTACCATAGATTTATATTTTTCCTGTAAAGAGGTCCATTACACTTTTGGTGTATAGGGGCAATATTATTTGATTGGAACCTCAACTATTTATAGTCACCTCTTTATCAGTAATGCATTTGTTAATGCATCTGGCAGATTACTTGCTAATTATTGCAAGTTTATCTTTCTTTGAACTTCTAGTTCAATTTGACTAGTGGTTAAGTCTTTTTCCTTCAAGGTAAATTATCGGCATTCTCTTAATCTTGGATTCTTATCTCCCTCTAATGCCGAGAAATGACTCTTTATTAAAAGTGTGGTCGACCATCTAGGCCGCTATATGTGGTGGTCATACATATACTGCATAGTTATATATACGTAGATGAGAAATTATTTTTATTTTCAACGCACTAGTTGCAACAGGGAGTAGTAATATATGAAGTAGGATGAACTTGAATTAGAGTATATATATGTAAAATTTCATGCCCCTTTATGTAGTAACTAAGTTGAAATTTTACAATATTCACCTGCATTGTCTAGACGATGATCCAGAAATTGTGCTCGTAATTTAATTATCTGAACAAGTAATCTCACAAATGCCAGATTGCGAGGGGATAATGTGACCATCTCTTTATGCATCAATTAGTACCATATAATATCGAAATGGTCCGCATTGTGGATCTTCAGGCCCACAAATATCAACTTGAATTCAAACTAGAAAATGCAGGTGTTTCAATTCCCACTTAAGCGGGTGAAAATTTAGTAATTAACTTCCCTTGTGAGTATGCAACACATGAGAATTCATTTGAATTTTACACCCTTTTATTTTTCAATAAATGACCATGTGACTTTTCAATTATTCCAGGGTGTTTAAGGCGATCATGCCAAATCATTAAATCATTTGGGTTAATAGACTTCTGGTCTATTAGGTGATTTGATATTGTCATACTTACTTTCGTATAATATATCCAGAAGAAAGTGAATACACACATCATTTTTTTCAGAAAATAACTTTTATAATTAATAAGCATTTAACATCTTTCTCATTTACAATCTCGATATGATACCCATTTTTATGGATATCTTTAAAACTTAACAAATTTTTTCGAGACTTAGGAGATTGTAATGTATTATTTATGACAAGTTTAATTCCCCCAAGGAGAAATATAGTGGCTCTTCTGGAGCCATCAATTATATTTGCACTATCACTGATAGTATTAACACTTGTCTCTCACTTTTCTAAATGAGAAAAATATTTACTATTTTTTAATATAGTGTGTGTAGTAGCACTATTAAACACATATCAACATCATTATTTAATCCAAAAAGTTTGGCATTCATTCGCTTAACTATTTTGTATCTTCAAAGAAATCAGATACATCAAAATGAGCCATGACATCATTTTTCTTCATATTTTTTTCTTTTTTTCATGGTCTCTCTTCTGAGAAACTTTTTGTTTCTTTTCGTGGTTGTTATTATTATACGAGGTGTATCTACCACGACCCCATCCACGAATATAACCATGCCCACGGCTTCCTCTACGTCCTCGTCCACGACCACGTTCAAAATTTGGAGATTGAGTCGCATTCACTTCAGGGAATGGACTAGAACAAGTGGGTCGGGATTCATGATTTTTCAATAACAAATCATTATTTTGCTCGGCCAACAAAAGACATGTAATCAATTCAGAATATTTTTTAAATCCTTTTTCTCGGTATTGCTGCTGCAGGAGCAAGTTTGAGACATGAAAGGTAGAAAATGTCTTTTCAAGCATATCTTCATCAGTAATATTTTCTCCGCACAACTTTAACTGAGAAATAATTTTAAATATGGCCGAATTACATATTTATTCATAGTTTTAAAATCTTGAAGTCGTAGGTGGAGCCAATCATATCGGGTCTTTGGAAGGACGACCATCTTCAGGTGGTCGTATCTCTCTTTTAAAATTTTCCCACAATTCAAGTGGATCTTTCACAGTTAAATATTCTATTTTTAATCCGTCATCCAAATGATGACAAAGGAAAATAATTGTTTTGACACAGTCTTGGTTGAATGCCTTATTATTTTTCACAATTGTTTCACCAATACTTATTGCCTCAAGATGAATTTTGAAATCAAGAATCCATGAAAGATAATTTTTTCCGCTGATATCAAGAGATATAACTTCCAACTTTGTAAGGTTAGCCATAATAAAATAAAATTGACAAAAGAAAAAAATATTACCTCAAGAATTGTGTATGATATTTGAACTTGCCCAAATATCTTTAAATGAAGCTCAAGGTAAAGAATCGTGCTGATAACGTGTTATAAAACTAATATGAAAATAACACTATAGAAAAACAATATAGAAAAGACAATATGTAGGGAGAATTATTTTATTCAACTTCTTGTTGTGTATGTGTAACAATAAGTGTCATGACCTCTATTTATAGGGAGCTCATGCATGAATATACATAATGAGAATTTAAGAGGATAACTAAATGTACATTAAAAGTCCTCCATCATTACCATCTATCATTGCATGTATATAAAGAGTCCTCCATCATTGCTCTCCATCATTGCATGTAATACTCTTGTAACATCAATGGTCATGCAACACACTTTGACATTCTCTTTTAGTTTGCAAGGACATTCATTTCTTTCATAACAAAAAGTTCTTATTACTATATATGCGACTATGTATAGCTAGTTACTTATGTTAAATCTCCCATTCATTTGTTCCAAAATGAAATGTTATAACTTCTAATTGTTTCATGGAATGTATACTATTTGTATTGGTTTTAGTATAAAAATAATTTATTAGTACCAAAAGTAAACAAAGTGACTTTCTGTTATGAAAAGTTTTGTTATTTCAAAGTAGATTAGTATATCAAAATGATGACATCACATATGGTGTTGTACTATTAAGTTGTTTGAGGGTTGTAGTAAAATGATAGTCTCCAACTCAAAGTAAGTGAGATGCCTCCACCTAACCTTCACATCACAGTAGTATTAAGGCACATTCCAAGACTGTACCTTAACCATCTCCAAGCAGTAGTTGAATTTTGAACTTGGTATAACCTTAGTGAGCATATCAACAGCATTGTCATCAGTTGAAACTTTCTGTATTGTGATTACCTTCTTTTCCACCACATCTCTCATAAAGTGAAGCCTCACATCAATATGTTTAGATCTTTCATGAAAGACCTGATGCTTGACTAAGTGAATGGCACTTTGGTTATCACATTACACAATAACTTCATCTTGTCTGATTCCAAATTCCCTGATAAATACCCTTCTGCCACATAGCCTCCTTTACTGCTTCTGTTACTGCAATGTACTCAGCTTCAGTGGTTGACAATGTAACCACTGACTGCAATGCAGCCCTCCAACTGATGGCTGTGTCATAAAGTGTAAACACATATCCAGTCAGAAACTTTCTTGTATCTATGCTTCCAGCATAGTCAGAATCTACAAAACCCTGTAGAGGTTGTTTGATATCTTGAGTCCTCTCAAACAGTAATCCCAGATGTGCTGAACCTTTCAGATATCTCATTATCCACTTGAAAGCTTCCCAATGTGCCTTTCCAGGATTAACCATAAACCTGCTGACCAAGCTTACTGCATGAGCAATATCAGGTCTACTGCAAACCATGGCATACATTACGCTTCCAACTCCATTTGAATAAGGTATCTTGTTCATCTGAGACTTCTCCTGATCACTCCTGGGACATTGATCAGCTGTCAGTTTGAAATGTTGTCCAAGAGGAGTAGAGACTGATCTTGACTCATGCATATTGAATCTTCTAAAGACTTTCAGTATGTAGTCCTGCTGAGTCAAGAACATCCTTCCAGCTGACTTGTTCCTGATAATATCCATACCAAGAATTCTCTTAGCACTTCCAAGGTCTTTCATGTCAAAGGTTGAACTGAGCTTATCCTTCAGTTTCTGAATTCTTCCAAGACTTTTGCTAGCAATTAACATATCATCCACATAAAGTAATAGATATGTAAGTACCTCAGAGCCTTGCTTTTCTAGGTACACATAACTATCATACTTGCATCTGATGAAGCCTATTGACATCATGAAGCTATCAAACCTTTTATAGCACTGCCTTGGGCTTTGCTTAAGTCCATACAATGACTTCTTCAGCAAACATACCTTTCCTTCATCTTCTGATAGTATGAACCCCTCAGGCTGCTGCATATAAATGGTTTCTTCAAGCTCTCCATGTAGAAATGCAGTTTTGACATCCAGCTGTTGTAACTCTAGTCCATCTTGATTCACCTTAGATAATAAGATCCTTATTGTGCAGTGCTTCACAACTGGTGAGAATACTTCATTGAAGTCTATTTATTATCTCTGAGTAAATCCCCTTGCAACTAATCTTGCCTTGTATCTGATCAGCTCCAGTCCATCTAACCCAATTTCAGACTTTTTCTTGAATATCCATCTTGAGCTGACAACCTTCTGCCCTTTTTCTTTATTCACAAGAACCCATGTATTGTTCTTTTCAAGTGAATTTAACTCCTCTTTCATAGCTGAAATCCACTGATCTTTATCCTTCCTTGTCACTGCATTAGCATAAGTGTCAGGTTCTTGACACTCTACTTCTTCTGCCACTGATAAGGCATATGAGATCATGTCAGCTTGCCCAAACCTAATTGGTGGATGAATGCTTCTCCTATGTCTATCCCTGACCAGACTGTAGTTTCTCAAATCTTAACCCTCTTCATCTGAATTTTCAGTTTGATCTTCAGAATCACTATCTGCTGATGCATCAGACTGATCTGCTTGTGGATTCCTGATATCAGAGTTGTCCTGAGCCTGATCTTCATTCAGAATCCTGGTTGTATGCTCCACCTGAACTGGTGTATGTCTGATTATGGGATTATCCTAAGTATCCTGAGTATTTTCAGACATACCATATCCCATAACTTTCGCATTGAAAGTCACATCTCTGCTGATAATACACTTCTTGTGTCCAGCTTCAAGACACCACAATCTATAACCCTTGACACCTTTTGGATATCCCAGGAAGATGCACCTCAGAGCCCTTGGATCCAACTTATCCTGTCTTATGTGTGCAAAGGCTAAGCAACCAAACACCTTCATATTATTGTAATCTGACAACCTACCATACCAAAGCTCATCTGGGGTTTTGAAGTCAATAGCAGATGAGGGTGTTTTGTTTATCAAATAACAAGCAGTATTGACTGCCTCTCCCCAAAACACATTAGGTAGTTTAGCATCTGACAGCATGCATCTGACCTTCTCCAAAATAGTCATGTTCATCCTCTCAACAAGTCCATTTTGTTGAGGCTGGAACAGTTTTTTGCCTTGTTATGCCTCTTTCCTTGCAGAAGTTTTCAAACTCTTCTGACACATACTCAAGCCCATTGTCAGTCCTGAGATGCTTTAAAGGTTCTGCCTCTTTTATTCTCTTGTTCAAGAAGTCATTCCCTGAATTTTCCAAAGGCTTCACTCTTCTGCTTCAGGATGATCACCCACACCTTTCTGCTGAAATCATCAATGATAGTCATGAAGTACTTTCCACCTCCATGAGTCTCAGTTCTTGATGGCCCCCAGATGTCAGAGTGTACATAATCCATAGGAGCATCAGTATGATGTTGCCCCTTTACATAAGAGTATTTCTTGGATTTTCCCAACACACAGTGATCACAGAAATCCAATTTGATTGTTCTTGAATCCCCAAATGCCTTCTGCTTGGAGAGTTCATTCAGTCCTCTTTCACCAAGGTGCCCTAACCTCTTGTGCCACAAGATAGCATTAGAACTGCCCATAACTGCATTCACTGATCCGACAGCTGAGTTACCAATTAAAATGTACAGGTCATTCACCTTCTTGCCTTTCATCACAATGTTATTATCCTTGGTTATCAATATGAATCTCTTCCTTGTATTGAATTCATATCCCAAAACATTAAGTGATCCAAGAGAAATAAGATTTCTCTTCAGCTCAGGTACAAACTTGACATCTTGTAGTACCCTCTCAGCACCATCATGCAGCCTCAACTTTATTGAGACAGAGCCTTTGACCTTGCACATCTGATCATTCCCCAAGAGAACTGATCCACCATCAAATTTCTTGAGATCCCTGAATAAATTTTCATTGGGACACATATGAAATGAGCACCCATAATCCAACACCCAATCTTCACTCAGCTTGTCATCAGTAACAGTCACGACCTCAGCACTATCATATCCTTCCTGAGTAGCAATTGTGACATCAGCCTTCTGATCCTCTTCTTGCTTCCTGGATTTGTCAGGATAATTCTTCTTGAGATGTCCCATCTTCTGACATGAGAAACATTTTCTCTTCTCCACAAATTTTCCAGGTTCAGGGCCTTTACCATTCATCTTCTTCTTTCCTTGGAACTGTTTCTTCCCTTTCTTGAATTTGATGTTCAGCCCTTCACCTTGATTTATGTTCTTCCTTTCAAATTGCATTTGAAGCGCCTTAGTTTTCAATGCATTCTGAATATCATCAGGTGGCATCGTCTCTTGCCTTCCAAATAACAGAACATCCTTGAAATTCTCCAAGGATTTTGGTAGATAATTCAGTAACATTAGGACTTTATCCTCATCTTCAATCTTGACTTCAAGATTCTCCAAATCATCCACTGCTTTATTGAATTCTTCAAGTTGTTCAACCATATCCCTATCCTCAGTCATTTTGAAGGAACGAAGCCTCTGCTTCATGAACAACTTATTGGTAACCTACTTCGTTTGATACACTTGTTCCATCTTGTTCCACACATCAATGGCTGTCTTCTCCTTATAAACCTCCCTCAGAGGTTTATCCCCCAAGCACAAGATGATTGTGCTATGAGCCTTGTCCAGAATCTCCTGCCTCTTTGCAAGTTCTGTTGAGGATGATGAAGGTCACTGATCCGCTGGTTTCAGAGCATTTGATAATCCATGGTGTGTGAGGAGAGCATTCATCTTCACCTTCCACAAACCAAAATCATTCGCTCCTGTGAATTTCTCAAACTCTATCTTCGTAGAAGCCATAGCAGTTGATTTCACCAACAATCTTCTTTCCCACAGACGGCGCCAATTGTTGAGTTAACAATGATTGTTTGAAATCAATTGGAATAAAGAAATTGAACAACACCAAGATTTTCGTGGTTCGATCAGAAATGATCTACGTCCACGGATGAGGGTACTTCTCTCACTAATCGATGAAGAAGATACAGATTACAAGTGTTTAGGATATCTCTCTAAGTATATGATTTGTGTTAGTTGTTTGTTATATATTCTCCCTATACATAGATGCGTATATATATAGGAGTATGGAAACCCTAATTAATGCTTGTGATCGTAACCAACTAACAAGAAACTGCTACAGTTGCAACCGAAAATGATCAATGATCAGAGCCCAACGGTTTTCAATTTTGATTCTGTTAAACTGATCGCCAGTTGTCCAACTTGAAAGTTTAAACCGCTTCGTAACTGATTCTTGATTTAATTCCTGACTTACAGTCAGTATACCCCTTTTCTTATCTTGTCTGCTGATGTGATATATCCTCAGCTGAGTCTGAGTACTCAGCTGATATCATCAGTAGACCTTCATCAGCTGATATCATCAGTAGACCTTTATCCTGACTAACCAGTCTGTCCATCATCCTGACCTAACCAACCATCCTGACCATCATCCTGACTGTCGTCCTGACCAATCATCCTGACACCTCAGTTGACCTCCTCAGCTGACTCCCTCAGCTGACCTCCTCAGCAGACTACCTCAGCTGACTCCGCTGATATACCAGATGACTTTCAGTAGACTTCCAGATGATCTTGGCTGACCCCATCAGATTACCATCAGCAGACCTATCAGCTGACCTCCTTCAGCTGATACTATAATGTTCAGTTAATCAGCAGTACTTGCTCATCTGATCTTTATTTTACTTTCTTTGCACCCATAACAGATAGAATATTATTTTTAAACATTGCCTGAGTTGAGACACAGATCGATTTGGCAAATATTACATTAGTTGAAGGAAGATATAATAGTGCTCTACGTGTTTAAATTATGTTTTTTCATGTCACTGATATACTCCCTCTATCCCACTATATGTTGCTCAATTTGTAATTTTCGTCTGTTTCACTATATGTTTCCCATTTATTTTTACTTTTTTTGGAACTACTATTCATTTATTTTTCATTACTTTTTACATTATTTCTACTACTTTTTCACCTTTTTCATCACCTTATTTATACTTTTTCACTTTTTTATTTCACATCACTTATATTTTTTCACTTTTACCTTAATTTGTGTGCCCAAAAGCAACGAGCAACTTATACCTTGATGAAGAGAGTATATATATATATAGGACCACTTACAATAAGGGATTTTTTAAGACACTAAACACAACTAAGGACATGAATTTCCCTCATTTACAACAAGGGACTTTTGCCCTAAATCTTCATAAATTAATTGATCTGAACATAGTACAAAATGTAAACTTTTTACTATTGAAATGATGTTTCCTTTTTAGACCCTATACCTATTAATAAGTCTTATAACAATTAATATAGCAAAAATTTAAAATTATTGACTCTCTCACATCGGCTTCACTTTTTAAAACTCCCCTCTCACATTTGAAAAACCAAACATTCCGGCAAGACGATCGACGGTGATGAGAGGAGCGAGACCCAGAGGTCTGCCTCGGTGTACCAGAAGCGTCCATTTCCAGTAGCTGAACAATCCAATACTGAAAACCACAAAATTTCGGCGAGGTGATTGATGACATTAATTCCCGGCCACTATTAATTCATTGCCGGCAAATCGCGACAGTACTTTAGAATATATATCAGTACTTTTGAGTATGAATCAGAATTTTAGTATATTATTACAGCATTTTGAGTATGAATCAGTACTTTAGTATATTCTTACAGTACTTTTGAGTATGAATCAGTACTTTACCAGATTTCGCTCTCTCTGTGTTTGGAAACTCCAGTATCAACACCACTGCACAGCCACCTCTATTCGCAAAAGTTGTCGGAATACCATTCTCGCGGCCTACAACTCGTCACACAATTAACCCGTTCTCGCCAGAACTGTTCCATCCTCAACACACAAACAAAGCCACATCGAAAACATCAAGCTACATCTCTGTTCTCGCCGGATCTTCAGCGCTCACCCGCCTGCAACTGACCCAACCTCCACTATTGCTAAACCACCCAGATTCGAAGCTCTAGTCGCCATAAAAAAAGTCGAATATCACTGGAAAAGATTCAAAATAGGATACAGAGTGTGTAACCTCTGATGGAAATCCACAATAAACAAAAAATCGGATTCTGGTGAGCGGTCGACAATATATGTACGTTCGGGATAGATGGGGTAAACAGTATATGGCAATGGTGGAAGGAGAGAAGCGAAATTCAAATTTGAAATTTTGAATTCAGAATCCATTGGATATTTGATTGAATGATTTATTTGCCTGAGAGTAGGAGTGAGGGGCTAGTATTGTAGAGGACCTAGTATTTTAGAGGATGCTATACTGATATGAAAACGTGGTACTTAATTTGCAGAATGGGTCAGATGAATGATTTGAAGGAATTATTACATTTTGGCTCTTATTTGCACTCATTTTGCCCTTGTTTGTTACTTTTAAAAATACGAGTCCTAGAATGTATTTTAGGTCCTGGATGAGCCCTTGTATGCATATATATATATATATATATATATATATATATATATATATATATATA
>JAPKLY010000053.1:1001497-1061363 GCA_026898435.1 Prunella vulgaris | reverse complement strand
TATATATATATATATATATATATATATATATATATATATATATATATCATGGATGTAAATGGCGGTCGCCGAGACCGCCTAGGCGCTTGAAGGTTCTCGACCGCCGACCCCAAGGTCAAATCGCCAAGAAAAATCCGCCAACACATTTGGCACTGTCGAGACCGCCTAGATGACCATTACTCTTCTTTTTCTAATTTTTATTTCAATTTAAAAGTTAGATCTAAAATTAAAAAATATAAACTAATTTACTAAATTACTAAAAAATGAAAGTTTAATTGAACTACTTCATAATTTATTCATTCTATGTCGTATTATGATAGTTTTTAACATTTTATTGACTTTTTATATTTTGTGATAGTTATTAAATATGTTTTAAATTTAAAATTTATCTATAATGTATATTTTTATTAATATATGTTTAGAAAAAAGTTAATATTAATAAAAAATAAAATAGAAAAACATTGGCACCGCCAAGGAGGCGCCTAGGCACCGCATAGGCGGTCTTGGCGCTTGAAGGCACTCGACCGTCCGCCGACCGCCAAGCGCCATTTGCACCCTTGATATATATATATCTAAATTATACCTTATTTCAGTAAAAATTATGCAAACAAACAAATTTTCTACAGTTTCATTCACTTAAATTTATTAATACTTTCTCATAGAAAAACTATTTTATTTACTTAAATATTACAAATCAACTTTATTAAAAAATAGTTAAAAAATAAATGAAAAAATAAAATTAGGTTACTTTTATCAAAATGTTTTTCAAGTCTATTTAATTACATAATATCTGAAACGACAGACAATAGAAAGTATGTTGAATAGTACACTAATACATCAATCCAAACTTTTCTTTGAAAACAACATGTACCCAAAACCGGAAAAACATGCCTGGGAAAGCATGTACACTACACTCCCTATATTTAATTTCTTCCCTCATATTTTATAACCACATGAAATTTCTGAATGTGTATTGATGTTGGAAAATTAGGTGTGTGTATAGGAAGATGGAAATGTTGATACAGATTTAGAAAAAAAAAATTGAGGCACGAGTTTCACTCGTTCTCCGTAAAATGTTATTGCCCCATACACTGGTGCAATACGGATCGTTGGCAACCATCCCCAAGATACGACGACATTAGAGCTTTAGATTGTTGCACTACAAATCAGAAGTTATCGGCGAATCAGAAATAGGTATCCGAAATTCCCCAACACGATTCTAATGCAAGCTTAATGAATGCTTGAATGCTTTTAAGAGAAGAGAAGACTTATTTGGTTGTGAATTTTTAAGTGTAAAGAAAAGCTGAGTTTGAGTACTGAAGATTAGTCAGGAATCCTGATCTTGAGTATTGGAACCGGAGGAATATTCCTGAGAAAAGCATCCTGAGCCTGAGCGAAGACTTGATCCTGAGTCAGGAGTGTTCTGATCCTGACACTCCTCCTGAATGTCATCCTGAGTGGTCAGATCAGTGAAGACACTGAAGACTCAGTAGAACTGAAGCCAATCCTGAGAGATCATCATGAGCTGAAAATTACCTACTCCCTGAGTCACTCAGCATGAAGGTGATCCTGAGATGATAGTTAAGAAAACAGAGCATGGCAAAGGCGACTTCACTAGAGTGATAAAGTCGGTTATTTGGGCAGCTGGCAGAGCAATCTCATTGGACGCCGAAACAATTATTCAAGGCGGTTATAACCATACAAATCTCGTTGATTGGTTAAGAGCTCAAATGCGGTTAAGGGTCTGATCTATAAATATGTATTCATTCCAGTCTTTTAAGCGTGTGCTTCATTCTAAATCTTAGAGAGAGAGAGAAAGCTTGTATTCTGTAAACATTATTCATCATTTATGGAAGTGAGCCAACCCCATCCGTGGATGTAGATCAATTTGATCGAACCATGTAAATTACTTTGTTCTTTTGATTTCCTGATTATTTCTATTGAGTGTGTTCATCCAGCAAGTTCTTTCAATTGCATAGAAAAAACTTCAAGTCTTATTGAGTTCGATTCAGTTCCGATTGATTTTATAATAATTGGCACCGTCCGTGGGAATCAGAGGAGGAATCGACTGGTTAATCATCAATCATGGCATCCACCAAGCTGGAATTTGAGAAATTCACTGGAGCAAACGATTTTGGTTTGTGAAAGATCAAGATGAAGGCTCTCTTGACTCATCATGGGCTGGCCAATGCTCTGAAACCTGAAGATCAATGGCCCCCTTCTTCGTCAGAAAATCCAGGCAAAAAATAAGAAATATTGGAAAAGGCTCATAGCACAATCATCTTATGTCTGGGGGATAAACCTCTGAGGGAGGTGTGCAAGGAGAAGACTGCCATTGAGGTTTGGAGTAAGCTGGAGAAGGTGTACCAGACCAAGTCTGTCACCAACAAGTTGTTCATGAAATAAAAACAGATGTCATTCAGGAAGAATGAAGATAAGGAGTTGATTGAACAACTTGAGGAATTCAACAAGGCTACTGATGATCTTGAGAACCTGGGAGTGGAAATTGATGATGATGATAAGGCTCTGATGCTCCTGAATTCTTTGCCTAAATCCTTTGAAAATTTCAAGGATAACTTACTATTTGGGAGGCAGGATAAATTGTCCTTTGATGATATTCTGGGTGCACTGAAAACAAAGTCTATTCAGCTACAAGCTGATAAGAAAAATTCAGTTCAGGCTGAAAGATTGAATGTCAGGTTCAAGAAGGGAAAGAAAGATTTTCAGAACAAGAAGAACACAAAGGGGCCAAAATCTGGTGATTTTGTTGAGAAGAGGAAATGTTTTGCTTATCACAAAATTGGTCATCTCAAGAAGAATTGCCCTGACAGAAATAGGAATCAGGGAGAAGAACAAAATGGTGATATAATTGTTGCTGCTGAAGGAGGGTATGATAGTGCTGAGGTGTTAACGGTTACTAACCTGAAACTGAATGATGAGTGGGTACTAGATTCTGGATGTTCATTCCATATGTGCCCTGATGAATCATTATTCAGGGAGTTGATGAGGTTTGATGGAGGCTCAGTTGTACTGGGTAATAATCAGACATGTAAGGTGAAAGGGAGTAGTTCTGTCAGGTTGAAGCTGCATGATGGAGTAGATAAGATACTCTCAAATGTGAGGCTGGTGCCATAACTGAAGAGAAATCTGATCTCCCTGGGTTCACTGAATCAACTGGGTTATGAGTTCAACACTGAGGATGGTTATATCCTGATAACCAAAGGCAAGAAGGTATACATGAAAGGCAAGAAAGTCAATGGGTTGTATATCCTGATTGGAAGCACTTCTTCAGGGTCAGCAAACAATGTTATGGACAGCACTAAGGCAATTATATGACATAAAAGGTTGGGCCATATTGTAGAAAGTGGGCTCCAAGAACTTTCAAAGCAGAAGACATTTGGGGAAAGAAAGGTGATGAAATTGGATTTTTGTGACAATTGTGTCCTGGGCAAATCCAAGAAAATCCCATTCCCTAAAGGTAAGAAGACTACTGATGCACCTCTGGATTATGTTCATTCTGATATCTGGGGACTAGCTAAGGTGGAGACTCATGGAGGGGGAAGATACTTCATGACAGTCATTGATGACTTCAACAGGAAAGTATGGGTATTCATACTGAAGCAGAAAAGTGAGGCCTTGGCAAGGTTCAGGGATTGGGTCAGTGAACAAGAAAATAAGAGAGGAATATCCATTAAACATCTCAGGACTGATAATGGATTGGAATATGTATCAGAGGAGTTCAACAATTTCAGCAAGGAAAGGGGGATCACTAGACACAGGACTGTTCCTGCAAATCCTCAGCAAAATGGCTTGGCTGAGAGGATGAATAGGACAATCTTGGAAAATGTCAGGAGTATGTTGTCAGATGCAAAGCTACCCAAGGTGTTTTGGGGGGAAGCAGTCAGTACAACTTGTTATCTTATTAACAAGTCACCTTCCTCAGCAATTGAGTTCAGGACACCTGATGAGGTGTGGTATGGGAGGATCTCGGACTACAATAACCTGAAGGTATTTGGTTGCTCAGCTTTTGCCCACTTCAGGCAGGATAAGCTGGAGCCTAGAGCACTGAGATGTATCTTCTTAGGATATCCTAAGGGAGTGAAAGGATACAAGTTATGGTGTTTGGAACCTAGACATAAAAGGAGTATTGTCAGTAGAGATGTGATTTTCAACGAGAAAGTCATGGGATATAATAAGCCCATCAGCATACACGACTCAGATGGTATACTTTCAGGAGATGGATCTCAGGTTGAGGTGGAGACTCCTGAAAGGAACTCAGGACAAGGAATTTTTGAGATAGGTGAAACCTCAGGACGGACTCAAGAGGGGAAAGTGATACTGACGATCATTCTGACCACTCAATTTCAGATATTAAAGGCCAAGATCTCAGGAACTATAGTCTAACAAGAGACAGACACAGGAGAAGTATACACCCTCCCACTAGATACGGTCATGCTGATATGGTGTCATATGCCCTGATAACCGCTGAAGAGGTGGAGCATCAGGAACCACAAAGTTATGCTGAAGTTGTGTCAGGTAAAGACAAGAAGAGATGGATATTGGCCATGACTGAGGAACTTCAGTCATTAGAGAAGAACAACACTTGGACCTTAGTGAACAAAGTTCAGGGACAGAAGGTAGTCAGTTCCAAGTGGATCTTCAAGAAGAAATCTGAAATGGGGTCAGGAGGAAGAGAGAAGCTGAGATATAAGGCAAGGCTTGTTGCCAGAGGCTTCACTCAGAGAGAGGGGGTAGACTTCAATGAGGTATTCTCACCAGTGGTGAAACACTGTTCAATCAGAATCCTATTGTCAAAGGTAGCTCAGAAGGACTTGGAGCGTCAGCAGTTGGATGTCAAGCCTTTCTACACGGAGACCTGGAAAAAACTATACACATGCAACAACCTGAAGGTTTTATTTTACCTGGGAATCAGGATAAGGTGTGTCTACTGAAGAAATTATTGTATGGATTGAAGCAAAGTCCGAGACAATGGTATAAGAAGTTTGATAGTTTTATGATCTCCATAGGCTTTACAAGATGCAGGTATGATAGTTGTGTCTATCTTGAAAAACAAGGGAAGGAAGTACTCACATATCTGCTGCTCTATGTGGATGACATGTTGGTTGCAAGCAAGAGTCCTGAAATAATTCAGAGGCTAAAGGCAAAGCTCAGTTGCACATTTGACATGAAGGATCTGGGCATGGCTAAGAGGATACTGGGGATGGAAATTATCAGAGATAAGGACAAAGGGAGGGTGTTCTTAACTCAGAAGGATTACATCCTGAAGATACTCAGGAGGTTCAACATGCATGAAGCCAGAGTTGTATCTACACCCCTTGGTCAACAGTTCAAACTGACATCAAGTCAGTGTCCGAAGTCAGAAGAAGAAAAGGCAAACATGAGTAAAATCCCTTACTCAAATGGGATAGGTAGCATAATGTATGCTATGGTGTGCAGCAGGCCAGATTTAGCACATTCAGTCAGTGTGGTCAGTAGATTTATGGCAAATCCTGGAAAGACACACTGGGAGGCTTTTAAGTGGATCATGAGATACTTAAAGGGAACTGAGAATCTAGGGTTACTCTTCGAGAAGACTAAGGATGGCACTCAACCACTTCAGGGATACGTGGACTCAGATTATGCTGGAAGCATTGATACAAGGAAATCCTTATCAGGATATGTGTTCACATTATATGGTACAACAATCAGCTGGAGAGCAGTACTCCAATCAGTAGTGGCACTCTCAACTACTGAGGCTGAGTATATTGCGATGACTGAAGCAGTGAAGGAAGCAATGTGGCTCAAGGGTATGATTAAAGAATTCGGAATCAGACAAAAGGAAGTTGCAGATCAGTGTGACAATCAGAGCACAATTCATTTGGTTAAACATCAGGTCTTTCATGAAAGGTCAAAGCATATTGATGTCAGACTTCATTTTGTGAGAGATGTGGTGGAAAAGAAAGTGATTTCAGTGCAGAAGGTTTCCACTGAGGACAATGCTGCGGATATGCTGACTAAGGTCTTGCCTATTTCCAAATTCAGATATTGCTTGGAGCTGATCAAGCTGCAGTCATGGGATGTACCATGAGCTAGGTCCTGAGGTGGAGTGTGGAATGGGGGAAACTCACTTACTTTAAGGTGGAGAATTGTTAAGTGTAAAGATAAACTGAGTTTGAGTACTGAAGATTAGTCAGGAATCCTGATCCTGAGTATTGGATCCGGAGGAATATTCCTGAGGAATGAGCCTGAGCGAAGACTTGATCCTGAGTCAGGAGTGTTCTGATCCTGACACTCCTCCTGAATGTCATCCTGAGTGGTCAGATCAGTGAAGACACTAAAGACTCAGTAGAACTGAAGGCAATCCTGAGAGATCATCCTGAGCTGAAAATCACCTACTCCCTGAGTTACTCAGCATGAAGGCGATCCTGAGCTGACAGTTAAGAAAACAGAGCATGGCAAAGGCGACTTCACTAGAGTGATAAAGTCTGTTATTTGGGCAGCTGGCGGAGCAATCTCATTGGACGCCGGAACAGTTATTCAAGGCGGTTATAACCATACGAATCTCGTTGATTGGTTAAGAGCTCAAAGGCGGTTAAGGGTCTGATCTATAAATATGTATTCATTCCAGTCTTTTAAGCGTGTGCTTCATTCTAAATCTTAGAGAGAGAGAAAACTTGTATTCTGTAAACATTATTCATCATTTAGTGAAGTGAACCAACCCCATCCGTGGATGTAGATCAATTTGATCGAACCACGTAAATTGCTTGTTCTTTAGATTTCCTGATTATTTCTGTTGAGTGTGTTCATCCGGCAAGTTCTTCCAATTGCTCTGAAAAACTTCAAGTCTTATTGAGCTCGATTCAGTTTCGATTGATTTCACAACATGAATAAATTCTGGAATGAAATATGGGGTCTAATTTATAATAGTTGATAACTCGCACACGGGCAACCTGGGTTCGAATCTCCGAACACGATGATTCAGGACCGGAGAGAATCCGACCCATCCATGGGCTGTGCTAACCAAACCGACGCGATGGTCCCGTTCAACAATTAAAGGCTCCTTAGCTCCTCTAAAGCGCCCAATGCGACTATGTGTGTGCCCGAGCCCGTGCGGGTGTAGAATGATGGTCTTTGGGTGCTAACCTTTAGGCACCAACATGTAGACTATATAATATTATTAATTCTATTATTCACAAGTCTATATACAAGGGACTCCAAAGTCCTCACATTTTCCTACGTGGGACAAGAAAATATTTCCATATTTTCTCTCTTATTTTTCCCTCTTTAACATGTTAAGTTGCCAACTTCATGTATTAATATCTCGTTCACCCGAAATTATTTTTGAGCAAATTAATACTCCAAATTTATCTACTCCGAACGTAGATTAACATTTTGCAGCTTAATTTCATTTTTTACTAATGGAACATCATTATAAAATTGGTCAAACTTGGGTCATCCAGCCAAATTCAAAACCAATTTCCAACAATTGATATATACGGTTTTTAGTACACAATACATGATGATAATACTCTCCCTATCCAGCAAATTATTTTTCACTTTCTTTTTTTATTTGGCCACAAAACTTTTTCCCATTTTCTTATTTGGAAATAACTCATACTCACAATAAAAGTTTGAGTTCCACAATACTTTCTTTTTTCTTACTTTAACTATCATTTTAATATAATGTTATTTTTTATTAAATCCCGTGCTAACTATAAAATGGGAAAAGTTTTATGGACAGAGGGAGTATTAAAATACTATATGAACCCTGCACTTCCTCAGTATGAAAGAAGGTCATTCTATTTTCCCTTTGTCATTATAGACTTGTTTTCTACTCCCTTCCATATTAATATTCACGGGTTAAAGGAAACACATAAGAAAAAAATTATTAATTTTTTAGACCAATAAATAATGAGTATTTTGAAATAAAATAAATATTGTGAGAGTGTTTTATTTTTATTTATAAAGTTTGAAATATATTATGGAGTGTTTTAGAAAAAAAATGTAAAAATTATTAGGGAATAAAAATACTATTTTCATCTCATAATGATAAATTTAGAGGTTTTTCACACAAAGTAAAAAGATAAAAGCTACTATCTCAATTCTACACCTATTGCTACATTTAATGTTCGGCACAAATTTTAATGTGTAGATTGTTTATTATATAATCTATACATGTATAAAAATAGAAATGAAGATTGAAGAGAGAGAAAAATAAGTATAGTGCACTTGCTTTGTGGTGAAATGGTAAGACACACTCTCCAATAATGAGAGCGAGTTAATTTTATAAAAAATATTATCTTTTACTTTATGCCAACAATTTCTATTTTAATCAAAATTTTAATTTTATTTTCAACACACTATATGTCAAACTATTTGCCCTCTAAGATATTTAATTTAACATATATATTCGACATATAAAAATAAAATTTAAATTTTAAATATATATTTTGTTATTATAAAAGTAATTATTTATTGACTTTAATCATACGGTTGAAATTTAAATGCCTTTGCTTAGATTATGTACCTTACGTAAAAAAATAAATCATTTTATTAATTTTAGTGCATAATTTTAAAATTATATGATCGATTCAACATTTTAATACTCTCATATACTATATAATCTTTTCATATAAAAGAAAAATAACAATGATAAAAAAATTTTAATAAAATTAATAAATAAATTTAGTTTACATTAATTTATTTGGGTCGATAAAGAAATATTTTATTCAAAAGAATTGAATAACATATATAATATACTCAATTCTAATTAAAATTTATATTTTATTTAATTTAAATATCTATTATAATTTATTACTTATATAATTTTATATTTAAAATTTATAATATTCAATTCATGCATCGTATCGGAGGATTAATAATTTTTTATGTAAAAAGAATAGTGTATTATATGAATAATTTATTATATAAAATTGACTTTTAAGGGGAATAACAGGTTGAGATATATGAAGTTAAAAAAATATATATTACTATTTCAAAAAATATATAGCACTAAACATGGGACATACGTTTTGGTAAATGTTGTATTAAATGTGGGACAGAGGAATACTATAGTTATAAATTCGAATATATATATATATATATAAATTTTCTCACATGACTCTTTGACTACTCATTTCCAGTGGAGTCGCTCTATTATGAAATTGATATCATAATTCATAACATTATTTCAATAATATTATTAGTTTTATAAACAACTTATTACAATTTACTTCGTGATATTAATTTATAAGCGAAAAGTATTTAATGAATGTAACCATATAATTTTTATATGAAAGCTTCTATCAGCGAGGTTAATTATATGGACAGTATATATTAAATAAATTATTCCGTCCAAAAAAAAAAAAAAACTCATACTTTTATTTCTGGGACAAAAATTTTTACACTCCTAAAATAAAAAATCTTCATAAACTCCACACTCACAATGACCACAAATTTACATAAAATATTATTACTTTTTGATAAGCACACAATTCAACCAATATATATATTTTATACATAATTTTATAAAATTATCCATTAAATTACCAATCGTTACATTTTTATTTATTTATTTTGCATCTCCTTTCATAGGATGGAGGAAGTACCCTTGTTGGTGTACACGTTTAAGAAAAAAAGTTGTCGTATTAACTATGTTATATATTATTTCAAGTAATATATCCATTATGTATGTGTATCGTGCATGTAATTAATATTATATATATGTGTGTGTGTGTGTGTGTGTGTGTAAAGGAATGCGTTGCTCCAAAAAGTAAATTCCAGCCAATTAGAAAGAAATCTGCTAATCAACATTGCTTAAGATTGTGGAATTTCTCAATTAAGATGCATGGGAGTAGTTTATCGTGTGTGGAAAAAGATTGAAATTAGAGGCTTTCTTGTCTTGCGCTGCTTAATTAATGTATAGCTGAGCTGACCAAGTCTTATTATATAAGACAAAAATTAGGGAAACATACGTCTGACAAATTTGATAAATTTTTTTAATGAAACGTACGGATCTAAACTAACTATATGTTTTTATATTTATTATTCAGTTATGCTATATTTTTACCTTTTAATTACTTAAATTAATTCTGAATGTGGATTCACAAAAATTAATAAAATATATTATTATTATTATTCAATTATCCATATCTTTTAACTAATTGATAAATTTTGAAAGTGTTTTCATGTAAATGAAGAAGTTTTAATCTATTGAAATAGAAATAACAGAAACATATTTTACCGAGATAAAAAGTTTTATGGTCTCATAACTTATTGAATGTCCGATTTTAATCCCAAAAAATTTAACTTTTCAATTTTGGTCCCATAACTCTTGGTGTTTGTCCAATTTTGATCCCATTTTTACAAAAAAATTTAAATAATGTTATTTTTTGCCATGCACAACACATATTGTGGTTAAATTTGAAATTTTCTGGCACTCTTGCTGACGTGGGTGCCAAATAATTAATTTATTTATTAATTTTGTATCTTTTACTTATTTTTTCAATATTATTGAAACACTTATAAAAATAATAAAATATCAGCAAAGATGATGGAAAGTTCCAAATTCAACTACCATGTGCACCGTACATGGCAAAAAATAATATTATTTTTACTTTTTCGGTAAAAATGGGACAAAAAATGGACAAACTCTAAGAGTTACGGGACCAAAATCGAAAAGTTAAAATTTTTTGGACCAAAATTGGACAAACTAAGAGTTACGGGACCAAAATTAAAAAGTTAAAATTTTTGGGACAAAAATCGGACACTCAATAAGTTATGAGACTAAAAAACTTTTTTTCTCTATTTTACCCTAAGAAAGAAGTTAATTTAGGTAATAATGGTATGTAATTAAATATTTATGTGATGGTCATGAGATGAATAATTAGGTTTAATTTGTAGAGAATGAAGGTACGGTAATTAAAGTGAAAATGATGATGATGATGATCAAATTAAGTGATGGAATTAGGATGGACCCGTAAGTAGACTACTACTCTAAATTAATATCCACTGAGATAGAGATTGATTGTCTGCCGACAATTTGTAATCACTCGATGACTAATTAAGTAAAAACTAAAACTGTTTGGAATTAAAGATATATATTATGGTGCATTTGCCTTTCTATTCTTTTCAAGATTAATATCTAACGTAATTATGTAGAAGATATATAATACCACGCAGGGCGGACAAAAGGGGCGGATATATATGTATGGATTGCCCGGGCCAAATAGGTCGCCGGGACCTTCATGAGTTGTTGGAATTAATTGTCTTACCCTTTGATCAACACGAACAATGTCACTGATATATTAGTAAATGCAGCGGAAATTATCACTAGCTTGTTGGTATCCTTGTTTTGTCATTTCTCACAGTTGTTCTGTACTCAGGGTCCAGTATAATGAATGGTTTGCATAGAATAATCCACAAATTGGTATCGTCAGAAAATAGAATGGGTTTGATAATTTGTGTGAGTTATGTTATGAGACAGGAGTTTAATCTTAGGGGATTAGGATATTTCCTCAATGTTTCATAATTTCCTTGTTTTCCATACTCTGTAATTCATTCACTGAATCTCTTTCGTTATTGGAAAAATTAGGAATATATGTAACCCATGTAAAATGAGAATACTGGAGTTAAATCAATAACTCCCTTAACTTCTCATTAACTTCCCCAATCCTCTATCCACACTTCTTATGTGGAATATATATATATATATATATATATATAAATATATATATATATATAAATAGAAATAATATAATAATAATAAAATATTATTTACATGAGTTGATGAGAAATTATCGCAAACAAATGTATTCAATGGTGTAATGAGTAAAATAAAGTTGAGTTTTGACTACTGAGTTTTGAATGCTGAGATTAAAATCCTGAGTACTAATTCTGAAGTCTGAAAGCTGAGAGTTTGACTCTGATCCTGAGCCTGATCATGGGTTCGATACTGAGCATGAGTGCATTTATGCCGAATCACTTCCTGAGTGTTCCGATCTTGAAAGAACTTGTTTACTAAAATCTCAGTTACCTGAAGATATAATCCTAAGTTACTTTATCGTGAGCTGAATACACCGATTTCCTGAGTTACTTAAACTAAAGACGTACTTTGTTCCATCCTGAAGCGGCGGTTATAAATTGAATGAACATAACTAACTAAGACTGAGAAGAACGAGGGCAGCCTCAATCACAGTAGCTTAGTTGGTTATTTAAAACAGTTAAAGGAATAATTCTGTTGGACTTTGATCAGTTAATCTTGGCAGTTGCAACAGTTGGTTGGTTAAGGATTGGTTATGATTAATGTGAAATTTGCTCGAAATTCTTGTACTTTTATTGCTAATTTTATTAGGATTTCATGCATTTTCTACACTAAATTGATCATTTGAGCTTAATTGTAAAATTATCATTTTTGTTACAATTTTATGAAAATTTTAGATAAATTCATGAATCATATTGTCTAATTGTGATTTGGGTCCAAATGAAATATTGATTCATATTTAATTAATTGAGGCCCATGATCATGATTAAATTCTTTATGTTATAACCCCAAAGTTGTGCCCATTTTGTGAATTATTTAGAAGCCCAAAAAAATTATCAATTAAGTTGGCCCATTTGATTAAATTGGATACTATTTATTGCAGAAGTATTCTTTGACCAAGCAGGATAAAGTTGGAACATGTGACCTTGCTTCTGTGAGTCATTGAAGAAAGAAAGAGACGTGGCAGATTTTCCTTCCCACACTTTCTTCAACCAACCCACCATGGAAGCTCTGGAATTCCCAAAAACAGCTAATTGAAGAAACCACCATCCTCAAGTCTGAAATTCCACTACTGTCTACTCAAATTCCACTTCACCGGAGATTAATTGAAGAAGACATGGAAGCAATCCCCTGTTCGCGAGAAGTAGAAGATGTGCAGCCCACTTCACCGGAAAATGGAATTCGACCATTCACAGCCCTTTGCCGCGAAGCTTCTCCTGCTACCGTATCTTCCGCCGCCTGAAAGCTCCCTCGCCGGAGCAATAGAAGACAACCACCGTCACAATTCCCAGCCAGAAATCGCCATGCCAAAAGCCATCCCCTTTTCAAAGTTTCGCCGGAAATCTTGCAGCTTCCCATCGTACTCTTTTCAGCCGTTCAGCCGCTCAGCCGCAACAGCCCGTCGTCGCACCCAGATGTTCCCCTATATCGCCGGAATCCGCCTCGGGAATAAATCGTGAAAATGCTTGAAGAAGTGTAAAAGGTAAAAACGTTTTTCTTTTTTCGTATGGACCGTGCGACATGTTAGCCCTGGCCCATGCCATCTTTGTGAAGAGCCCGTGCAAAACCAAGTCGAAGTAATTTGCACTGGCCAGCTGAAAATTCAAAAGACCGTGCAAGGTGTGCCAAAATAATTCGCACGGTCCAGCAAAAATATTCGCACGGTCCCACATTTAATTCGTACGGACCAGCTGAAAATTCGCATGACCGTGCGACAACAAAAAAGAGCCCGTGCGAGGTAAGATTTTAGAAAAATGAAATTGGGCTTACAAGTGAGGCCCATTGTTTGATAACCATTTAGCCCATGCTATATAAAGATTTCGGCAGCAAGCTTCTGGGAGGAATCAGATTACATTCACGCAGCTTCTTCGAGGCCAAGCAAGGGGGAGCTCCTCTCCCCCACTTCTCACACACTTCACACAGTAGATTAGGGATTTATCTTTCTTGCAAATTATAGATAGATTCTAGTAGGATTCTAATTTCCTTGCAAGATTTTGAAGTGTTGAAACTCCATTATGAGGTGATATTATTTCTTCATTTTGCTTTTAGAGTTTTATTTTCTATGTTCATGATTTATTGTTTTATCTTTGTTATGAGTTTACTTGATTTTATTATGGGCTAAATTTCTTGTGCTTAGGGTGTTGGATATTATGTGAGAATTGACTAATCTATTGTGTATGTGCTTGAATTTTAATTTATTTTGTGGTTGAGCTCCTAATTTGTGATTACTTGAGTTTTAATTGATTGTTCTTCGTCGTTTATGCATTTCAATTGAGTGAGCAAAAAACGAGAGTTGAGCTTGTTCGATTGAGTGTTTAATTGAGCTGAATGATTTGTTAATTGCTTTTGTTGAAACGTCTATTACACCCAGAGGGGATAGGTCGTTGAGAACACCCACAATTAGGCACTAGGTTGATGTAACAAGAGTTAATCAATTAGGTGAGGTTTATCCTAGTTCGATCATTTGAAGAGTTGATTTTCGATGCATGTGTACAATAGGTCTTAGATTTAATTATATCTAATGAAGTTTGTGTTGTGATTTTGTGGAATTGGTTGATTGGGTTCTTTGATAATGAGTTTATTGAGTGTTAATTAATTGTATCTATTAGATGGTGTATTAGGTTCCAGTAGCAAAAAGCGAGAATTGAGCTAGTGTAGACGAGTGCATTCATTGAGGGATATGAGAGATTAATTACTTTAGTTAAGTACTTAAACCGTCGAGAGAGGCTAAGGACTTTAGAACACTCCTAATCGGACATTGAGTTAATTGAATGAGAGTTTGTTAATTCGGTGAGGTTTAGACTTAGCCTAAGAAGCCAATAAAATAAAAGATCGACATAAATTAATTTAGGTTCAAGGATCACATAATTGAAAACACCCGAAGCACTTCAATTCTCATTTCATCTTAGTAGGTTGAATTAGGTAGTTTAATTTAGTTGCTTTGATTTTATTTTTCTTAGCCCAAAACCCAAAAATATTTATCGCTTTCATAGTTTGGTAGCACTCCATATTTTATTGTCTCCTTGCACTAGAACACCCCCTAGGGTTCGATATTTTTTATTACTTGGTCAAACTTACGTACTACAAAGATCATATACACTTGTAGGCTGAGCGAATTTTGTGTGAATAAATTTGCGCAATCAGGTTACTTGATTAGAGGATTAAGGTTTGTGCATATATATATACGTATTCAAACCAGAGTCAGATACACTGAGCAAGTTAGAGAGATTGAAACATTGTATCATGTATACTATATTCTTCAAATTAGTGAAAGTGAGGAACCTCATCCGTGGACGTAGATCAATTGATCGAACCATGTAAATCTTTTTTTCTTGAGTTGTTTTGATTTTCTTATTTTCTGCAATTGTGTTCATCTTGCTTTGAAGAAAGAATTCTTCATAGATTCATTTCTTGCTTGAAAAGGAGTTTAAAGTCATAAGTCGATTAAATTCACAACAAGTGGCGCCGTCTGTGGGAAGAATCGACTGATTCAATCATCAATCATGGCATCTGTCAAGCTTGATTTTGAGAAATTCATTGGAGCAAACAATTTTGGTTTGTGGATGATCAAGATGAAGACTCTCTTGACTCATCATTTGTTAGCAAATGCCCTGAAGCCAGAAGACCTATGACCCTCCTCCTCGTCTGAAAATCCAATCAAGAAACATGAGATATTGGAGAAAACTCATAGAACCATTATTTTGTGCTTGGGGGATAAGCCTCTAAGGGGGGTGTGTAAGGAGAAGACTACAATTGATATATGGAGTAAACTGGAAAAGGTGTATCAGACTATATCTGTCACCAACAAACTGTTCATGAAGCAAAAACTACTTGCCTTCAAGATGACTGAAGAAAATGAGTTGATTGAGCAACTTGAGGAGTTTAACAATGACACTGATGATCTTTAGAACCTGAGAGTGGAGATTGATGATGATGACAAGGATTTGATACTCTTGAATTCTCTGCCAAAATCTTTAGAGAATTTTAAGGATGCACTACTATTTGGAAGATAAGATCAATTGTGCTTTGATGATATTCTAGCTGCACTCAAAACTAAATCCCTACAGTTACAAGCTGATAAGAAAACTCCAGTGCAAGCTGAAGGCCTAAATATCAAATTCAAGAAGGGCAAGAAAAGTTGTTGGGAAATGATTAATAAAAGGTTTTGATAAAATCCCAAAGACCCTCCTGATGTTTGAATGTTTCTCTAAGACTTAGAAATCTAGCCCAAAGTGTTAGGAGGCTATGATAAAGAATTCAGAAAACAGGTTAGTATAAATAGGCTACTTGAGTTAAAACTAGCCTGATCTATTTAGACTAGCCTGATGAAGGATTAGCAGATACACCCACCTTCTGAAGAATGCACCTCAGAAGATTAAGTTCAATTGGCCTAAAGAACTCCCCTGAAGACAAGTAACCTGATTCATTAAATGCTATTCAGCATTAATGAAGGAAGTTGCAAACACATAAATGAAGTGTTAAATGAAACAAAGAGAATGTTTCAAGGCCACCTGATGAAAAGACAGAAGACTTTAATGAAACCGTTGTGACTAGACTGAAGAACAATTAAGTCAGACCAATGAGAAGCTGCCACCTATGTACTGACCTGACATAAAAGACTAACCTGTCAGTACCAAGTTCAGAAGCAACCAACAACCTAGGATGGCACAGTTTTCAAAGGCGGCTGCATTAACTCTAAGCAGGCATTTAATGAGCTTTCAATCATTAATGCTTAAGAGTTGACCATCCAAAATCTGAAGAAGATCTTGAAAAACGTTAGAATACAACATTTGACATATTTGACCATTCCAAAATCTGAGAAAGATTTTGAAGAACGTTGGAACACCAAAATAGCTTAATTTGAAACTATCTCTCCAACGGATAGTCTTTCAAATTGAGTCTATAAATATAGGAGTTGAAGAAGAAGCTAAGTACGAGAAACTATCAAGCTCATCTGAAAATCCAAAAAGCTCTCCAAAGCTCATCTCATTCTCAAGCACTCGAAATCACTCTAGTTTCCCAAGTGCTCACATTGTTTAGAGCTCAACTCTGTATTTAGGCTTACACTGTAATATCCTTAGAAGCCTACTGAGATAACCCAATCTAGATATTGCTCAACACTATAAAGGGTTATCTCAACCTTAGTTGGAGAACTCAAGCCCTTAAACTGAAATAGGTTCAAGGCTATGAGTTGGAAGAAAGTAAGATGAGGAGTGTCTCAGTCTGAAATCTTGAGAGGACTAGAACTCAGTGAAAATCCTAGAGATCAAGAGAAGTTGTTCTTGATCAGTGAACCTTGACACTCTAAAACAAGGAATTCCTGTGGTTAAGGAATTCTCCTGTTAAATCAGGAAAAGTGGATGTAAGGAGAGTTCAACTCCGAACCACTATAAATCCCCTGTGTCTTTACTGCTTTATTCGTTTGTGTGAGTTAAAACTTTGAAAAGTTGTTGAATTAATCCGCTGCATAATTTAAACTTTGATCAAGCACATAGGCCACTTATCAGGGGACCTTCAAGTCCACTGATATTTTAAGCAGATAGCCTGTGTTCTTTAGTCTACTGTAAAACTATACTATTTCCAAAAATCTGTACTTACAGGTGTATTCCCCCCCATACACCTGTTATTGTTTATTTAGGACCAACAAAAGTTTTCAGAACAAGTAGACGAAGAACACAAAGGGATCAAAATCTGGTGAATTTGTTGAGAAGAGGAGATGTTTTTCTTGCCATAAAACTGGCCATCTCAAGAAGAATTGCCCAAAAAGAAATAGGAAACAAGGAGAGGAACAAAAGGCTGATATAATCGTTGCTGATGAAGGGTAGGATAGTGCTACGGTGTTGACTGTGACAAACTTGAAGCTGAATGATGAATGGATACTTGACTCAGGATGTTCATTTCACATGTGCCCAGATGAATCATTATTCAGGGAGATGAAGAGGTTTGATGGGGGCTCAGTTATGTTAGGCGACAATCAAACATGCAAGGTGAATGAGAGTGGATCTGTCAGGTTAAAGCTACATGATGGAGTGGAAAAGAGTACTCTCAAATGTGAGGCTTATGCCAGAACTGATGAGGAATCTGATCTCCCTGGTTCACTGAATCAACTGGGTTATGAATTCAACACAAAAGATGGGTTCATCTTGATTACAAAAGGGAATAAGTTATACATGAAATGGAAGAAAGTTAATGGATTGTATATCCTTATCGGGAGCACTTCTACTAGTTTAGTAAACAGTGTTATGGATAGTACTGAGGATATGATATGACATAAAAGATTAAGCCATATAGGAGAAAGGGGACTCCAAGAACTGACAAAGTAGAAGACATTTGGGGATGGAAAAATAATGAAACTAGATTTCTGTGATCATTGTGTCCTAGGCAAGTCCAATAAGGTCCCATTCCCAAAGGGTAAGAAGATCACTGATGCACCTCTGGATTATGTTCATTCTGATATCTGGGGGCAACTAAGGTTGAGACTCATGGAGGTGGGAGATACTTCATGACAATCATTGATGACTTCAGCAGGAAAGTATGGGTGTTCATACTCAGGCAGAAGAGTGAAGCCTTAGCAAAGTTCAAGGATTAGATCAGTGAACAAGAAAATAAAATAGGGAAATCCATTAAGCATCTCAGGACTGATAATGGATTGGAGTATGTTTTAGAGGAGTTTAACAATTTCTGAAAAGAAAGAGGCATCGCTAGACACAAGACAGTCTATGCAAATCCTCAGCAAAATGGTTTGGCTCAAAGGATGAATAGGACTCTCCTGGAGAAAGTCAGGTGCATGTTGTCAGATACAAAGTTACCTAAGGTGTTTTGGGGGGGAGGCAGTCAGTACAGCTTGTTATCTCATCAATAAGTCACCATCCTAAGCTATTGAGTTCAGGTCACCTGATGAAGTATGGTATGGAAGGGTCTCAGAATACAAGAACCTGAAGATCTTTGGTTGCTTAGCATTTGCTCATATAAGGCAGGATAAGCTGGAAGCAAGAGCACTGAGATGTATCTTTATTGGATATCCTAAGGGTGTAAAAGAACAAGTTATAATGTCTTGAACCTAGGCACAAAAGGTGCATTGACAGTAGAGATGTGACTTTCAATGAGAAAGTCATGGGATACAACCAGCCTATAAGCACACAAGACTCAGATGGCATTCTTTCAGAAGAAGGTTCTCATGTTGAGGTGGAGACTCATTACAAAAACTCAGGACAAGCAATTACTGAGGCAGATACACCACAAGAGGAGTCAGAGGTCAGTTAAACTGATGAACATTCTGACCACTCAATTTCAGAATTTGAAGGCCAAGATCTCAGGAATTATAGTCTAGCAAGAAAGATTGTAGAAGTTGGAAATATATAATCGTGCGCTCCTTGGCCGTCTAGTGCCTAGGGCCACCTAGTTTTTTTTAATTTTTTTAAAAAAATATAAAAATACAAAATTTGGGCCACCTAGGACCGCCTAGAAGCCGTCTAGCTCTGAAAATGCCTAGAATTGCGGATTTAGCAAAAATCTGGTTGGCAAAAGGCCGCTTAGGCCGATTTCTGCATCACTGCTAGCAAGAGACAGACACAGGAGTAGCATACACCCTCCAGCAAGATTTGGTCAAGCTGACATGGTGTCCTATACCTTAATAACTACTGAAGAGGTGGAGCATCAGGAACCACAAACTTATACAGAAGCTATGTCAGACAAAGATAAAGAGAGATGAATATTGACAATGACTGAAGAACTTTAGTCATTAGAGAAGAACAACACTGGGATCTTAGTGAACAAAGTTCAGGGACAGAAGGTAGTCAGTTCCAAGTGGATTTTCAAGAAGAAATCTAAAATGGAGTCTGGAGGTAAAGAACAGCTGAGATACAAGGCAAGACTTGTGACTAGAGGTTTCACTCAAAGAGGGGGGATAGATTTCAATGAGTTATTCTCACCAGTTGTGAAACACTGTTCAATAAGAATTCTATTGTCAATGGTAGCTCAGGAGGACTTAGAGCTTCAACAGTTGGATGTCAAGACATTCTTTCTACATGGAGATCTTGAATAGACGATACACATGCAACAACCTGAAGGTTTTATCTTACCAGAAAATCAGGACAAGGTGTGTCTACTGAAGAAGTCAATGTATGGACCCAAGTAAAGTCCTAGGCAATGGTACAAGAAGTTTGACAACTTCATGATCTCTATAGGCTTCACTAGGTGCATGTATGATAGTTGTGTCTATCTTGATAAATAAGGAAATGAAATACTCACCTATCTGCTGCTATATGTGGATGACATGTTGGTAGCAAGCAAGAGTTCTGAAAGAATTCAGAAGTTGAAAGCAAAGCTCAATAGTACATTTGACATGAAGGATTTGGGCAGTGCTAAGAGGATACTTGGCATGGAAATCATCAAAGATAAGAGCAATGGAAGGTTGTTCTTAACTCAAAGGGATTACATCCTGAAAATACTCAGGAGGTTCAACATGCATGAATCAAGAGTGGTATCTACTCCACTTGGTCAACAATTCAGGCTGACAGCAGATCAGTGTCCCAAGATAGTCAAAGAGAAGGCACAGATGAGTGAAACCTCTAGCCAGATTTAGCATAAGTAGTCAGTGTGGTCAATCAATTTTACTTTTTATTATTTATGCAAATACTCAAATAGAATTGGTAGCATAATGTAAGCTATGGTGTGTAGTAGGCCAGATTTAGCATAAGCAATCAGTGTGGTCAGCAGATTTATGTCCAGGAAAGACACACTGGGAGGCTTTTAAGTGGATCATGAGATACTTAAAAGGTACCGCAAATCTGGGATTACTCCTTGAGAAAACTAAGTACATCACACTACCTCTGTAAGGATATGTTGATTCAAACTATGCTGGGAGCATTGATACAAGGAAATCCTTAACAGGTTATGTGTTTACACTATATGGTACAACAATTAGTTGGAGAGTAGTACTCCAATCAGTGGTCGCACTCCCTACCACTGAGGTTGAATATATTGCAATGACAGAAGCAGTAAAAGAAGCAATGTGGCTCAAAGAAATGATTAAAGAGTTTGGAATAAGGCAAAAGGAAGTTGCAGTTCAGTGTGAAAACCAAAGCACAATTCATTTGGTCAAACATCATGTCTTTCATGAAAGATCCAAGCATATTGATGTAAGGCTTCATTTTGTGAGAGATGTGGTGGAGAAGAAAGTGATTTTAGTACAGAAGGTTTCTACTGAAGACAATGCAACAGATATGTTGACAAAAGTTCTACCTACTTCCAAGTTCAATTACTGTTTGGAGCTGATCAAGTTACAGTCATGGGATGTACCATAAATTGCAGCTAAGGTGGATAGTGGAATGGGGAAACTCACTTACTTTAAGGTGGAGAATTGTGTGATACCCAAATCCTTCACTAGTTATTAATTATAGTAATTCGCTCATTTCTAGTATTTTATCTTAAATTCTTGTTATTTGTTTATATATGAATTTATTTTATAAATTGAAATTTGAATGTTTGGCATTTTACAGAATTAGCATTTATGATCATTGTCTGAGCTGTTGATTTAAAATAGTATAAATAAATAAAATATCAATTTCTGATAGACCAAATATATTTTATGCATTACGCATATTTTATTTATTATTGTGTTATTTATTATTTGAGCGCATGCCATATTATACATGTGCGGCTTGTAACTCTATGATTATTATATTACTTTTAAATAAATTATTTATAAATTAGTTTATGATTTAAATCTTCTTTTATAATGAATAAATCATAATGTAATTTATATTTGGCACTCAGTTAGTATATAAACATAACATGCAGATGATTTCATTATTGGTGGACATGATTATTAACATTAGATATAAATTGTAAATTAGATTAAGATGAATGACAACATAAAAATAAAAATAAAAATAATAATAATAATAATAATAATAATATAATATTAATAATGTAATATGTAAATATAAGCTAAGTTTGGATACTGAAATCTAGTCAGGAATCCTGATCCTGAGGTTTTGGATCCGGAGGAAAATTCCTGAGGTGATATCCTGAGCCTGACAAAAACTGGCCCTGAGCCTGAGCGAAGGTTTCATCCCGAGTCTAAGTGTGCTGATCCTGACTCTCATCCTGAATGTTTAGACCAGTAAAGGCACTTGTACTGAAGACTAAGTATACCTGAAGGCGCTATCCTGAGTTAATAGGTATGAATAAACAGAGTATGACGAAGACAGGTTTAACAGAGTGATAAAGTCGGTTATTTTGACAGCTGGCGGAGTAATCCTATTGGACGCCAGAACAGTTATTCTGGGCGGTTATAATCATACAAATTCGTTGATTGGTTAATAGCTTAAAGGCAGTTAGGGGATAGATCTATAAATACGTATTCATACCAGGAATTAACGACTGTGAGAGACACTCAATACTTAGAGAGATTAGAGTGAGAAAGCTTTGTATTCTGAAAACATTATTCCATTGATTAGTGAAGTGAGCGACCCCATCAGTGGACGTAGATAAATTTGATTGAACCACGTAAATTCTCTATTCTTTGATTTCTTAATTTCTGCAATTTTTGTGTTCATCAGATTTCTTCTAGTTTCTGATTATAGCTTGGAGATTCAAAATCTTGTTGAGGTCAATTATTCCAATTCATTCCCAACAAGTGGCGCCGTCTGTGGGAAATGAGGAAGAATCGATTGTGTTAATCATCAATCAGTGGCATCTACCAAGTTGGATTTCGAGAAATTCACTGGAGCAAATGACTTTGGTTTGTGGAAGATCAAGATGAAGGCTCTCTTGACCCATCATGGGTTATCAAATGCCCTGAAGCCTGAAGATCAATGACCCTCTACTTCATCAGAAAATCCAAACAAGAAACAGGAGATTTTGGAGAAAGCTCATAGCACCATTATTTTATGTTTGGGGGATAAGCCTCTGAGGGAGGTGTGCATGGAGAAGACTGCTATTGGCGTTTGGAGTAAACTGGAGAAGGTGTATTAGACTAAGTCTGTCACCAACAAATTGTTCATGAAACATAAACTGATTTCGTTCAGGATGAATGAAGAGAAGGAGTTTGTTGATAAAAGAATCTAAGCTTGAGGATTAGAGAATAACCCAAGTATAAACAAGATGAAATGTGTGGGCAACTCGCCCAAGTCTATAGGTGATGGGGCAGCGAGCCTACGTGGCCATTCCCCACATGCTCGCCTAAGTGCTCACCGAGTTGTTCGCCCAGGTGCCCACTCGAGCTCTGGTGTAACGAAGCAACGAACCTGTAGAGCTGAAACCGACTTGCTCGCCATCATGCTCGCCCTGATGCTCGCCAAGATGCTCGCCCAGCTCATAGGGAAGCAAGACATCCGACTCTGAGAATAAACCCATGGAGCCAAGACTAGGTTGCTCGCCTTCATGCTCGCCCACCTGCTCGCCCTAAATGTTCGCCCTCAGCCTGGACATGGCAAGGCAGTAGGCCAAGAGGATAAGCTTATAATGCTAGCCCGTCTGTTCGCCCCTTTGCTCACTGCAATGCTCGCATTTCCCTCGAGAGAAAGAAGACACAAGATGTCTAGGGAACCCATATAAAGGGTTCAGATCACTTAGGCTAGAGTTAGTGGAGTGAAACTTCCAGGGGGTGACAAGTGGAGGACACTTGTTACCACCAGAAGCCATATGGCTTAAATAGATGCCACCCCACCCTTAAAAAGGGTATAAATATGTAAAAATGTCTCATTTGAAGGGATCTGAAATCCAAATACAAAAGACCCACTTATGAAATTTCTCTCTCTCTAATTCTCTCTACATTTCACTTGATTATTCCAATTACTATCTTTTAATTATTGTTTGAGTGATTTTCATAGATTAATTAGCCACATAACATTACAATTAGTAAAATCGTTCAACAATTTGGCGCTAGAAGGAGGGCTCGAACCTCCGTCGATTGAAGAATTCGGTGCTCATTCATAATTCGTCCGAAGAACACGAAGAACGCCCCTCGAAGTTTGGTGAGAATTTTGAGGAATATCTTCAATTGTGAGTGTTTTCAAGAATTTGTTATCTTCGAAAACACAAACTAGAAAAGATTTCTTTGAAAACTCATCTACTGTATTCAATTGTCACCACGAACAATGACGAGACATATGTACGAGACCTCCCACGATGAATCCCACACCACCTCGACGAGTCAAAGGTGGAAAGGAAGGGGACCATCCGGACACCGTCGAACAGAACAAGCTCGTGTCCCGGTGTTACCGGTGGCTCCAGTTGGTCAACAAATCGAAACTACCATTGAATCAATGGTCAGAACACCCGAGGACATCGAGAGAGCAATGACCACCCTGAAACAATTACAAAGACAACAGATGGTAGTAGCACGTCAACCGGTGATTCAGGTTGCCTAGACTGAGACGAGACATGATACTCGAACAAGCTACCATCCTCAGGAGGAAGAAGCCAGTAGTGGACTTGTCGTACCCGAAAGTTCAAGAGGCAAACAGAAAATGTCTGATCGCCTCGGACCACAACCCCAACGCTCAAACCAGCGACCAGCTGGGCGAGCAGACGGGCGACCAGCTGACCAAGCACATAACCAACCTGAGCGCCTTGACGGGTCACAAGGTGATAGGCGCAGTAATCAAAGTCATCACTCGGAAGGTAGAAGGTCAGAGCATTCGTACCGCCAAGAGCCTTGCGAGTCTGATGCTAGGCATCAACGCAGACCTGTACAGGAAAGGTTGAGGAGACTGGCGTCCGAGAGGTTAGGGCCGAATGCTGCAAGTAACCTCCAGCGACCACACCGAGAGATCGCCCAAAGTGAGGGACTGCCGGGGGCAGCACGTCATCATGAGGTACACCCGGAACAGCCTCAAGGAGGGGGATCATCCCGGGGGTCGTCAGTTCTAGAGATAGAAAAATTGAAGAAAGCTGTGGAGGACTTACAACACCAGGTGGCCATCAAAGATAAGGTTGAGACGTACACATCACTTCCAATATCACCATTGTCACCAGTCATCTTGACTGCACCCATCCAGAAGAAAATACAATTTCCCTCATTAGTGTTGTACGAAGGAGAGTCTAACCCCAAGGTTCACATCTCAAAGTACGCTGATTACATGATCTCAATGGGGGCGTCAGACGCGAGGCAATGCCGGAACTTTCCTTTAACTCTTGGAGACCGTGCACACAGATGGTTCTCGGCCTTGACACCTGGATCGATTCAATCATTTGGACAATTGACACGGGAGTTCTTATCCCACTTTTCGAGATTCGGGACGTATCTGACACAAAAGCACAGTTTGGCCAACATCTCACAGGGGGCCGAGGAGACTGACCAGCAATATCTGGAATGATTTGATAAAATCCTTCTGGAAGGTGAAGCAGTCAGTGACGATACAAAGGTTGTGGCAGTCATGGCGGGACTGCGTAAAGGAACGGACCTGTGGAAAGAAATGCATCTAGCTTGTCCTAGTACATACGCTGAGTTCCGCCACAAAGCCGGTGTGTACGTCGCAATGCAAGAAGCAATGGCCAAACAGTTGGGTCCAGAGGTTGATGATAAGAAAAGTGGGAAGAAGTCTGGTGGTAGTGGTTACAAGGCCCCGAAAAACTTGAAATCATTTGGGGACACGGCGGAATACAAAGAAAAACTGAACCAAGTGTTGACTACCACAATTGACCACGTCTTCACAGCTGTGAAGGATCAAGATATGTTGGCTGCACCCCGAAGGATCAGGCAGGATCGAAGCAAACTAAACCCGAATAAATTTTGTGCGTATCATCAAAGTATCGGGCACTTCACTTGTGAGTGCCGTGATCTGTTGAAACAGTTGTGGAAGTTTTATGAAGATGGGAAATTAGCCGAATTCATCAAAAAAGCTCCGGGGAAAGGCAGCGTCAGACAAGACAGGAAGCATCGGATGATGAAGGTAGTGATGAGGCAGAAAGGGCCCCAAACAGACAAGTAAGGAGAGGTCCACCAGCAAGGCCGACACATCTAGAACCTAACCGAGAAATCCTTGTACTTGAAGAGGTTGGTTCGGCTGGAGGAATGGTAGATGGCCGTCCAACATCGAAGAGGCAAAAGAAAGCAGAAATTCAGGCGGTCAATCAAGTACAAGAGATAGGGTCCGGATCGAAAGCAACCACTAAACCAACTGCAGATTTGACTTTCTCACAGGCAGATCTCGAAGGGGTCCTTACACCGCACAACGACTCCCTGGTTATCAGCGCCAATATCATGAATGCAAGAGTACACCGGCTGCTAGTGGATACTGGAGCCTACACGAACATCCTGTTCAAGAAAACACTAGACCAGTTAGGGGATTACGAATCCTATATAGAGGATTGTAATCACAAAATAGTGGGATTCGGAGAGGTTGTGACCGTCCCACTAGGTGTAATAAGGTTGCCCGTAGAACTTGTAGCGCTAGAGGACCCGAAAAGGAGGATGACAAGGTTGTTAGATTTCTTAGTCGTAGATCAACCATCCACCTATAACGGGTTCCTCGGCCGCCCTTTCATTTCCAAATTTAAAGCCGCATGTTCTACTTACTACTATTGTATTAAATTCCCAACTCTTAAGGGTGCAGGTACGGTCAAAGGGGATCAGAAGAAGGCGCGGGAATGCCTATTAACTTTGAAAAAGCCCGTTAACCAGGTGTTAGTGTTTGAAGGTCCAATATCACAACCCTCCCCGGACGGGCCGAGCAGTTTGGATGATGTCTCAATAGACACCGAAATGATGGAAGTAGATCAGACGCCGGAGGGCATGGAGATAGATGATGCGCTCCAGCAAGTCCAGCCGGACTGGGAGCAAACGGTAAATAACCCGGAGGATCAAGGCCAAGACCCCACAACCATGGTCGGAATAAGTGGTGACACAGAACCAACAGTTGAACCAGAGGACATCGAGCCTCGATTGGACTATGAACCAACCCCGGAAAGGATGGATACACATCTCGAAGGGCCAATTGATGACCCCATGTGGAAAGACAAAAAGCGACACTCTACACCAGTTGAGGAACTCAGATCCATACAAGTTGACCCAAATAAACAAGATTTAGAACTCTTTATTGGGTCGAAGTTGGAGGAGCCTTATAGAAGCCGAATGGAGGAATTCCTTCGGGCTAACCTCGATGTGTTTGCATGGTCACACGAGGATATGACCAGCATACCGGTGGAGCACGCATGCCATCGCCTGAACATAGATCCCACAAAGAAGCCTGTCCGTCAGAAGAGAAGAAAATATGGGCCAGACAAGTATGAGGCATTAACCGGCGAGGTAAAAAAACTTTTGGACAATAAACTCATAAAGGAAGCATTGTGTCCTCAATGGGTGGCGAATCCTGTCCTGGTCAAGAAACCAAATGAAACATGGAGGTTATGTATAGACTTCACAGACCTCAATGCGGCATGTCCAAAGGATAACTTTCCGTTGCCCCACATCGACCAGCTGGTGGACAATACGGCGGGACATGAACTAATGACGTTTGTTGATGCCTTTGCAGGTTACCATCAGATTGCCATGCATCCCGATGATCAAGAACATACAGCCTTTTATACAAACAAAAATTTATTTTGTTGGAAGAGAATGCCCTTCGGGTTGATCAATGCCGGTGCCACATATCAAAGATTAGTCAACAAGATGTTCGACCAACACCTTGGTGACACAATGGAGGTCTATGTTGACGACATTGTAGTGAAGAGTCTTAGAAAAGAAGACCATCTAGAGCACCTCAAGCAAGCATTCGACATCATGAGGGCGTATAACATGAAACTTAACCCAAAGAAAAGCAGCTTTGGGGTGCAATCCGGTAAGTTCTTGGGACATCTCGTGAGTCAACGGGGTATAGAAGTTAACCCTTCACAAGTCAAATGTATCCTCGACATGGGACCACCGAAGGATGTACCTGCAGTTCAAAGACTTACCGGATGTCTCGCGGCACTCAACAGATTCATATCCAGATCCGGAGATAAGAATAGACCCTTCTTCGAGTCTATCAAAGGCAAGGGCATTTGCAAAAGAACCGGGAAGACCAATTATGTATGGACGGATGCTTGCCAAAAGGCGTTCGAAGACATAAAAAACTACCTCAGTAATCCCCCGATACTATCAAAGCCGGTGCCAGGAGAAAAACTGCACCTATACCTGGCGGCATTAGAAGTAGCCATAAGCTCAGCCTTGGTGCGTGCGGAAGGTAAGGCACATCTGCCAATATATTATGTCAGCCAAGTGCTGCATGACACGGAACTACGATATTCCCCAATGGAGAAGTTGGCATATGCGTTAGTGATGAGCGTGCGGAAGCTCCGGCCATACTTCTTCGACCATCAAGTGGAAGTTTTAACAACTTCCCCCTGAGGCAAGTCTTACATAGACCCGATACCACCGGACGATTGTTAAAATGGTCACTCGAGGTCAGCCAGTATGGTATAACATACGCACCCCAAACAGCGATCAAAGGGCAGGCTTTAGCAGACTTTATAGTAGAGCTAACCTACCCTCAAGATCCGATGAGGGGACATATTTACCCATGGCACCTCTACGTGGACGGCTCAGCAACAAGTTACGCAGCTGGAGCGGGTGTCGTCCTAATAAGTCCTGACAAACAAGTGTTCACCTCCGCAATAAGGTTTGATTTCCTAGCAACAAACAACGAAGCTGAATACGAAGCACTTATTGCGGGCCTGAGACTATCATTAGCTGTGGGGGCAACCAGACTTCAGATTTTCGGAGATTCACAGCTAATCATATCTCAAGTCCGAGGTGAATACGAGGCAAAGGACCGACAAATGATCATTTACCAAAGGATCGTTGCGCACCTGATATCAAAGTTCGAGCAAGTGTACATTGAACAGATCCCCTGACTGGAGAACACCCAAGCAGATGCTTTAGCCCGGTTAGCTACAAGCACCGGAGAACCAAGCATCTCAGAAGTGGTGGTCACAAAGCTAACCAATCCTTCAACATTTGATTATGTTAATCAAGTGTTGAAGAGGGGGCAACAAATAATCAATAGCCAGCAACAGTCTACTGATGATTGGCGAACACCTATCAGCAAATACTTGTCCAACGGAGAACAACCGGGAGATCCATGGGAAGCGCGGTGAATTGTGAAACAAGCTGCTAGATACACAATGATCGAAGGACAATTATACAAGAAATGAATCTCACTTCCATTACTCAAGTGCCTTTCCTCGGAAGAAGGTCAAAAGGTGTTGGAAGAAATCCATGAAGGGATATGTGGAAGTCATGCCGGGGGGCAAGCCTTGGCTTACAAAACTATTAGGCAAGGGTATTATTGGCCAACACTACGAAAGGATACTATCAGATATGCTAAGAGATGCTTGAAGTGCCAACAGTTCGCTCCGAGTATCCACACCCCGGCACAAGAGTTGAAATCAGTATATAGTCCGTGGCCATTCGCTAAATGGGGTATCGACTTGATCGGCCCATTCCCTCCCTGGAAGGGTGGGGTAAAATTTGTAGTGGTGGCCATGGACTATTACACTAAGTGGGCCGAAGCTGAAGCACTAACGACGATAACCCAAGAGAAGATGATAAGCTTTATTTGGAAGAACCTGGTATGCAGATTTGGGTTACCACAGTCAATAGTCACGGATAACGGGAGGCAGTTCGATTGAAGTAAGTTAAGAGACTTTTGCACATCTTGGAACATCAAGAAACATTACTCCACACCATATCATCCTCAATCAAACGGACAAGTTGAAGCAGTGAATAAAATCTTGAAACACATCCTAAAGATCCGTTTAGAAGAAAGAAAGGTCAGTTGGGCTGACGAGCTTTCGGAAGTCTTATGGACTTACAGAACGTCCTATAGAACAAGTACCGGGGAGACACCATTCACAATGGCTTTCGGAGTTGAAGCAGTCATCCCAGTGGAGATCCAACATCGGACATGGAGGATAATCGAATACAATGAGGAAGCAAATGAAGGTGATATGGCGGTAGAAAAAGATCTGATTGAAGAAACAAGAACCTCGACAGAATTGAGGAATGCAGTCTATAAGCGACGAGCCAAGAAATACTACAACTCACTGGTAAAAGATAGAAAATTCCAAATTGGCGACCTGGTGATGCGAAGGATATTAGCAGTCCCGATTGGAGTGTTTGGTCCGAAATGGGAAGGTCCGTTTAAAGTAACAAAAAGTTGGCCAAATGGGACGTATGACCTGGAGGATATGCAAGGCAACCCTTCGGCATACACATGGAATGCGGCGCATCTCAAAAAATTCTACCAGTGAAGACTTGTGTAAATATTCTAAGAAAACTTGCTTACCCAATATGTATAGGGGCAAGCAGGTCCGTGTTAGACGGAGACAAATCTGTAAAGTTATTATTATGTTGAATAAAGAGGATGTTTCCTTTCGAATTGCTCTTTCCAAAAATGTCTTTAGTTATAAGCTCCAAAGACTTACGAGTCCACAATAAAGGCAAGGTATTGAGACTAACCCTAAGGTTATACCATTAAAAGGGAGTCCTTACCAATTAATAAGCCTACATCGAAAGAGGTGAAGAGTAAAAGGTGTAAATTCGCGATTCCGTGAAAGGAAAAGTAAGACGAATCAATTAAAACACCGAACATCAAAAGCGAACACTAAATAACTAAGACAAAAGTATTAACAGCAAAGCAAGTATAAGCAAATCCAATAAAAAGGAAACAGCGAATTCATTAATACCAAAAGGAGGTCTAAGTACATGTGGGGCGCCTTCGAGGGCGAAAAAGTAAAAGTTTCGAGCGTCGCAAAATTACAAGTAAAAATGTCTTCAAGGACGATTGAAACAAAAAGAGAAAAGACCCCCACCACTTTACTGGTCGCCAGGCTGATCGCCCACCTGCTCGCCAGCCTGGTCGCCAGCCTGTTCGCCGCCCTGACCCACCGGCTCGACGGCCTGCTCGCCTGCCTGACCGCCCACCTGCTCGCCGGCGCCTGAAGGAGAAAGACCTGGAAGGACCTCAAAAGGAGATAGACTTTCGGTGTCTACCATCGAGTCATCTTGAGCGTCGATCTTAATAGGTGGGTATTTCCCACCAACGATCTTAAGAGTTGGAGGAATGACGCTCAGGTCCACGCCCATCTCCTCAAGGTCCACAATATCAACCACCAAGCCATCCCGAAGAGGACGCTCGGTGAGAAAGTCAGTAAACTCCTTCTTCAGAGCAGTCCAAGGGTCCTCGTTCTCACCAACAGCATGGTGATAAGCCCGAAGGTTCTCAACAAAGGCGTAAACGAAACTAAAATCAGAAGACTCGGCTCGTATATTAGCTACGGAATCGGCGGTGTAACAGTCAGTGTGCGCAGCCTTGAGGTCAGCAAGCTCGATCCGGGTTGCCCGAAGATCTCTCTCCAACTCAGCGACCTTCCCACGAGCAATCCGGCCTTCTTCCAGTTGAGCTCGAACACTTGCTAGCTCGGCTCGGAGACCATCAGCTTCAGCTTGAGCCTTCTCAACACTTGCAATAGCCAATCTCTCAGCATCTAAAGAGGCCTTTGCCTTGGCTTCCGCAGCAGCGATTTTCTTCTTCGCATCATCCCTCTCTTTCCTCGCACTATCTGTCAGCACCGTGTAAGCCTTCTCTAAGGTCACAGCTTGCTCAAAAGCGCGCTGAGCACTGAAAAGAGCCCCACTCGTATGATGCATGGCCATATGGATATTATCCGTCATCGACTGGCGCTGAATGATGTCTTCCTGAGGCTGAGACCAGTGCCGAACGGTAGATTCGACGGCAAGGTGAGTGGAACCCTTGAGCTCGGTTAGAGACTTCAGAGGTCGGGCAAGTGCGAAATGATGCACAGTTGCGCTCCGGTGCTGGTAACGTGAGGGATCATACCTGAGTAGAAATTCAAACAAGTCTGAAACAAATCTGAAAAATATTCGAAGTATAAATATGTTACGAGTCTGAAGAGTATTACCCTGCTGCTCGATCCTGATCCCATCCAAGAATCGAGATATCCGACAACTGCCCAACAGATCGTATGGGGGCAGGAGCGGAGGAAGTGCCAACAGGGGCAGGAAGGGTTGACTCCGGAGTCTCGACCCGGCCTGAGCCTCCTGGGGCTGAAGATCTTGTAACTCTGGCCCTCTTGACGGCCTCACCTTCACGCTCAATGCGTGAACCATCTCCTCGGAGCACTCGCCGGTTACCACCGCTCGGAGAGTCACTCGGAGCTTGACAATCCTCGGTACGAGGAGCCCGAGGAGCGATGGATCAGGTACTCGGCCCGGTACCGGCGGCCTTCTTGGTAGTCTTAGCAGCGACTTGAGCGGCTAACACCACGGATGGGGGCCCTCTTGGTACGTGCCATCCCGAATTTCTGGTTTAGAGTTTTGAAAGACGGAGGGATGGCGATAGAAACTTCAGGAACTGCAAGCATTAAGAGACAGAAAGAGTTAGAAAACTTTCATAAAATCTCAAAGTCAAAAGTACTATACAAGAACTCAAAATGGATATACCTGCGGGACGAGCAACCTGAGCTCGCAGATGGTGAGGAGTGGTGATTAACCCCGAGGCAACGCGGCAACTGAAATTGTTCAAATACTCAAAAGTTATGTCCTTCTTGTTCCGGCGGCAAACAAGAATGCAGGTGAACTTGAACTCCTCAGACAAGCTCGTCTTCTTCCAACGCTGAGGGATCAAGCCTGTAGAAATAAAGAACAAAGAATGTCATATATTGTAACAAGGATGGAATTTAAAGTGCAAACGAATCCTACGTTGTAACTCGCCAAACTCAGTAGGGGACATTATACGTCCCCCGAGACCCTCGTTGTTATCAGGAGCCCGCCAGTCACCGCCGATAAAAAAGAATTGTTCCTTCCAGTCTCTCACTTTGTTGGGCAGTCCCTCAAGGATCTTCATATCGCTCCTCGCCTTAAGGTAATAATAACCCTGGCCCTCCTCAGAGCACTTGCTAAGGCAGAGGGTATAATTCACCTCTTGAGGAGTCAGGCGATCATTGTACCTCTCCAAGGCGAAAACCGTACAGAGTGATATCAGGTACGTCCAAGCGTTGGGGGTTAGCTGTGTGATCGCTAAACCCGTCGTCTCCAAAAAGCGCCCGATGAGGGGGTGGAGGGGTAACGTTACACCAGTAGCCAAGGTATGCACGTTTATGGCTGTTAATCCTTCTGGGGGACAGTCATCTCTTTCTTTCTCCCGAGGAGCATACATCGTGACGTCGCAGGGAATGTGATACTCCCTCCGGATGTGGTCAAGATCATCCTCGTCAATGACACTCACTACGGTGTTCGCCTTGTAGTTTGTACGGTCACCTTGTTCAAGTTCCCGATACTGCCGAGGAGGAGTCGGGAACTCGGCAGCATATCGCTCGTAGTATGCTCTCCAGTCGAACTCTTGTGCAATGCCTTCGGGAATGGACCTCTCGGACATGTGCGGTTGAGGGAAGCTAACAGACTCGAACCACTCAGTGATAGAGTCGTCGCTATCGTCACTACTGGAGAGCGTCTCTACGTCCTCCGTATCATTATTCTCTGGGCGAGCAACGGGCTGTTCGATTACTTGATCGCCCAGCTGCTCGCCAGGATGCTCGCCGGTCTCCTCGCCGGCTTGCTCGCCTCCCTCCTCCAAGAACCGATTAACCTCTTCAACCGCAGAATCGGATCCCACCAAATGGACCGAGGACAAGCCTACGATCGGGCCACCTTTCTCTACATTTTCCACCGTTGGTCGTTTGCCCAGATTCCGTTGAGAAATGGTTCGACTTGAAGATGATGACATGATTCGAGAAAGTAGAGAAAGAAAAAGTTGACCCTAGGATGTGCTAACTATGGATTGCGAGTATCACCAACGGGATTCCGATCAGAAATTCCGGCAAAGAATCCGACAAACAAATACACAAAATGGACATGCAAAAATTAAAAGAAAATGAAGGTAATGTAAAGAAAAGATAAAAGAGATAGAGAAACTACCTGGGATGTTGAGTCACAAAATCGTTCGCCGGAATGAAGGGGATTACTAAAGTCGTCGGAAAAAGCTCAAGGGTTATTTCGCCGGGAATTCCAGAGAGAAATAGTGAATGAGGAAGAAGATGAATAGTAACTAAGAAGCCCTATTTATACGTTCGGGTTAAAGTGAAAGAGGGAAAAGAATTTCAGGGACCTAGTTGCAAAGTATTCGAAAAGTTTTTGAAGAGGCACGCCTTTTCATGCGACTGATTGGCACACGAAACGATGAGGCGCCTCATTTTTCGGAGCGTCACCTTAATTACCAAAGAGAGAGAGAGCGAGCAGGATGGCGAGCACCATGTTTCTCGCTAAGTTGCTCGCCCGATTGCTCGCCCAGTTGCTTGTCTGCATGATAAGATCAACTCCAGTATATACTTCGATGTCGAATCAAAGCATATACTGAGGGGCAAATGTTGATAAAAGAATCTAAGCTTGAGGATTAGAGAATAACCCAAGTATAAATAAGATGAAATGTGTGGGCTGCTCGCCCGCATGCTCGCCACCATGCTCGCCCCTATGCTCGCCCAAGTCTATAGGTGACGGGGCAGCGAGCCTACGTGGCCATTCCCCACATGCTCGCCTAAGTGCTCACCGAGTTGTTCGCCCAGGTGCCCGCTCGAGCTCTGGTGTAACGAAGCAACGAACATGTAGAGCTGAAACCGACTTGCTCGCCATCATGCTCGCCCTGATGCTCGCCAAGATGCTCGCCCAGCTCATAGGGAAGCAAGACATCCGACTCTGAGAATAAACCCATGGAGCCAAGACTAGGTTGCTCGCCTTCATGCTCGCTCACCTGCTCACCCTAAATGTTCACCCTCAGCCTGGACATGGCAAGGCAGTAGGCCAAGAGGATAAGCTTATAATGCTCGCCCGTCTGCTCGTCCCTTTGCTCGCTGCAATGCTCGCATTTCCCTCGAGAGAAAGAAGACACAAGATGTCTAGGGAACCCATATAAAGGGTTCAGATCACTTAGGCTAGAGTTAGTGGAGTGAAACTTCCAGGGGGTGACAAGTGGAGGACACTTGTCACCACCAGAAGTCATATGGCTTAAATAGATGCCACCTCACCCTTAAAAAGGGTATAAATATGTAAAAATGTCTCATTTGAAGGGATCTGAAATCCAAATACAAAAGACCCACTTATGAAATTTCTCTCTCTATAATTCTCTCTACATTTCACTTGATTATTCCAATTATTATCTTTTAATTATTGTTTGAGTGATTTTCATAGATTAATTAGCCACATAACATTACAATTAGTAAAATCATTCAACAGAGTTGATTGAACAACTGAAGGAGTTTAACAAGGCTGCTGATGATCTTGAGAACCTGGGAGTGGAAATTGATGATGATGATGATAAGACTTTGATGCTCTTGAATTCTCTGCCTATATCCTTTGAGAATTTCAAGGATACTCTACTATTTGGAAAGCAGGATCAATTGTCATTTGATGATATTTTGGATGCACTCAAAACAAAGTCCCTGCAGTTACAAGCTGACAAGAAAAGTTCAGTGTAGGCTGAAGGCCAGAATGTCAGATTTAAGAAGGGCAATAAAGTGTTTCAGAACAAGAAGAAGAAGAACACAAAGGGTTCAAAATCTTGTGATTTTGTTGAGAGGAGGAAATGTTTTGCTTGCCACAAAACTAGTCATCTCAAGAAGAATTGCCCTGACAGAAATAAGAATCAAGGGGAAGAACAAAAGGCTGATATAATTGTTGCTGCTGAAGAAGGGTATGGTAGTGCTGAGGTGTTGACGGTTACTAACCTGAAACTGAATGATGAATGAGTACTAGATTCAGGATGTTCATTCCATATGTGCCCGGATGAATCATTATTCAGGGAGTTGAGGAGGTTTGATGGAGGCTCAGCAGTTTTGGGCAATAATCAAACGTGTAAAGTGAAGTGGAGTGGTTCTGTTAGGTTGAAGCTGCATGATGGAGTGGATTGAATACTCTCAAATGTAAGGCTGGTGCCAGAACTGAAGACAAATCTGATCTCCATGGGTTCACTTAATCAATTGGGTTATGAATTCAACACTAAGGATGAGTTCATCCTGATCACTAACGCTAATAAGGTATACTTGAAAGACAAGAAAGTCAATGGATTGTATATCTTGATTGGGAGCACTTCTACTGGGTCAGCAAACAATGTTATGGACAATACTGAGACTATGATATGGCATAAGAGTTTAGGCCATGTTGGAGAGAGGGGGCTCCAAGACCTTTCTAAGCAGAAGGTATTTGGAGATGGAAAGGTACTGAAGATGGATTTCTGTGATCATTGTGTCCTGGGAAAATTTAAGAAAATTCCATTTCCAAAGGGTAAGAAAACTACTGATGCACCACTGGATTATGTTCATTCTGATATCTGGGGACCAACTAAGGTGGAGACTCGTGGAGGTAGAAGATACTTCATGACAGTCATTGATGATTTCAACAGGAAAGTATGGGTATTCATACTGAAATAGAAGAGTGAGGCCTTACCAAAGTTCAGAGATTGGGTCAGTGAACAAGAAAATAAAAGAGGAAGATCCATTAAACGCCTCAGGACTGATAATGGATTGGAGTATGTATCAGATGAGTTTAACAATTTCTGCAAAGAAAGGGGAATCACTAGACATAGAACAGTTCCTACAAATTCTCAGCAAAATGGCCTGATTGAGAGGATGAATAGGACAATCCTGGAAAAGGTCAGGAGTATGCTATCAGATGCAAAGCTACCCAAGGTGTTTTGGGGGGAGGCAGTCAGTACAACTTGTTATCTCATTAACAAGTCACCATCCTCAGGTATTGAGTTCAGGACACCTGATGAGGTGTGGTATGGAAGAATCTCGGATTACAACAACCTGGAAGTTTTTAGATGCTCAGCTTTTGCCCATATCAGGCAGGACAAGATGGAACCTAGAGCACTGAGATGTATCTTTATTGGATATCCTAATGGGGTAAATGGATACAAGTTATGGTGTCTGGAACCTGGTCACAAAAGGTGTATTGTCAGTAGAGATGTGACCTTCAATGAGAAAGTCATGGGATACAATCAGCCCATAAGCACTCAGGACTCGGATGGTAATCTTTCATAAGATGGATTTCAGGTTGAGGTGGAGAATCCTGACAAGAACTCGGGACAAGCTGGCACTGAGTTAGGTGAAAACTCAAGAAGGTCTCAGGAGGTATCTGAAGAAAGTGATACTGAAGAACATTCAGACCATTCAATTTCAGATACTGAAGGCCAAGATCTACATTCAGACCATTCAAGAGACAGACACAGGAGAAGCATACATCCTCCGACTAGATTTGGTCAGGCTGACATGGTGTCCTATGCCCTGATAACTGCTGAAGAGGTAGAGCATTAGGAACCACAAAGCTATGCTGAAGCTGTGTCAGGAAAAGATAAAGAGAGAGATGGATGTTGGCAATGACTGAGGAACTTCAGTCATTAGAGCAGAACAACACTTGGACCTTGGTGAACAAAGTTTAGGGATAGAAGGTAGTCAGTTCCAAGTGGATCTTCAAGAAGAAATCTGAAATGGGGTCAGGAGGATAAGAGAAACTGAGATACAAGGCAAGACTTGTAGCTAGAGGTTTCACTCAAAGAGAGGGGGTAGATTTCAATGAGGTATTCTCACCAGTTGTTAAACACTGTTCAATAAGAATCCTATTGTCATAGGTAGCTCAGGAGGACTTAGAGCTTCAGCAGTTAGATGTCAAGATAACATTTCTACATGGAGATCTGGAAGAAACAATACACATGCAACAACCTGAAGGTTTTATTTTACCAGGAAATCAGGAGAAGGTGTGTCTACTGAAGAAATCATTGTTGGACTGAAGCAAAGTCCTAGGCAATGGTACAAGAAGTTTGACAGTTTCATGACCTCCATAGGCTTTACAAGATGCAGGTATGATAGTTGTGTCTCTCTTGAAAAACAAGGGAAGGAAGTACTCACATATCTGCTACTCTATGTGGATGACATGTTGGTTGCAAGCAAAAGTCCTGAAAGAATTCAGAGGTTAAAAGAAAAAGTCAGTAGTACATTTGACATGAAGGATTTGGGAAATGCAAAGAGGATATTGGGCATGGAAATTATTAGAGATAAGAGCAAGGGAAAATTGTTCTTAACTCAGAAGGATTACATCCTGAAGATACTCAAGAGGTTCAACATGCATGAATCTAAGATTAAATCTACTCCCCTTGGTCAAAAATTTAAATTGACATCAGACCAGTGTCCGAAATCAGAAGATGAGAATGCGCAAATGAGTAAAATTCCTTACTCAAACGGAATTGGTAGCATAATGTATGCTATTGTGTGTAGCAGGCCAGATTTAGCACATTCAGTCAGTGTGGTCAGTAGATTTATGGCAAATCAAGGAAAGACACATTGGGAGGCTTTTAAGTGGATCATGAGATACTTAAAAGGAACTGGAAATCTGGGGTTACTCTTTGAGAAGACTAAGGACAGCACACAACCTCTACAAGGATATGTGGACTCAGATTATGCTGGAAGCATTGACATGAGGAAATCCTTAACAGGATATGTGTTCACCTTATATGGTACAACAATAAGCTGGAGAGCAATACTTCAATCAGTAATGGCACTCTCAACTACTGAGGCTGAATATATTGCCATGACTGAAGCAGTAAAGGAAGCAATGTGGCTCGAGTGTATTATTAAAGAATTTGGAATCAGGCAGAAGGAAGTTGCAGTTCAGTGTGACAACCAGAGCACAATTCATCTGGTCAAGCATCAGGTCTTTCATGAAAGATCCAAGCATATTGATGTTAGGCTTCATTTTGTGAGAGATGTGGTGGAGAAGAAAGTAATTTCAGTGAAGAAGGTTTCTACTGAGGACAATGCAGCAGATATGTTGACGAAGGTCTTACCTATTTCCAAGTTCAGATACTGTTTGGAGCTGATCAAGCTACATTCATGGAATGTACCATGACTTGGTCCTGAGGTGGAGTGTGGAATGGGGAAACTCACTTACTTTAAGGTGGAGAATTGTTATATGTAAAGATAAGCTAAGTTTGGATACTGAAATCTAGTCAGGAATCCTGATCCTGAGGTTTTGGATCCGGAGGAAAATTCCTGAGCCTGACAGAAACTGGCCCTGAGCCTGAGCGAAGGTTTCATCCTGAGTCTAAGTGTGCTGATCCTGACTCTCATCCTGAATGTTCAAATCAGTAAAGGCACTTGTACTGAAGACTCAGTATACCTGAAGGTGCTGTCCTGAGAAGATTATCATGAGCTAATAGTTATGAATAAAACAACGTATGACGAAGGCGGGTTTGACTGAGTGATAAACTCGGTTATTTTGACAGCTGACGGAGTAATCCTATTGGACGCCGGAACAATTATTTTGGGCGGTTATAACTATACAAATTTGTTGATTGGTTAATAGCTTAAAGACGGTTAAAAGATAGATCTATAAATACATATTCATACCAGGAATTAATGACTGTGAGAGACACTCAATACTTAGAGAGATTAGTCTGAGAAAGTTTTGTATTCTGTAAACATTATTCCATTAATTAGTGAAGTGAGCGACCCCATCCGTGGACGTAGATCAATTTGATCGAACCACGTAAATTCTCTATTCTTTGATTTTTTAATTTCTGCAATTTTTGTGTTCATCGAATTTCTTCGAGTTTCTGATTATAGCTTGGAGATTCAAAATTCTTTTGAGGTCGATTATTCCAATTCATTCCCAACAAATAAAAATAATAATAATAATAAGAGAGGAAGCTTACCAATGAAGGAATTAGTAAGGCGGCTGTGCATATATATAAATATATTTCAACTTTTCAAATAAAGGACATATTACCGAAGCTGCTGGAATGTTTAGTAGCTAGGTCGGAAAAAAAAAAGAAAGGAATAAAGAAAGAAAGAAAGGAGAAGAGAGCGAAAGAGAGATCAGGTTTGGAATTTTGGTGATGTCAAAATGGAGAGTAATCCATGTTATTGACTTTTAAAAGCAGGGTAAAGCTTTGTTTATACTTTTATATATAGTTTCATTTGCACCGCTTAATTGAAAAGTATTATTCATAATTTATAGACTATTATAGATTAAATTGGAGATATTTACTACAACAAAATGATAATTAGTAGAGTCCTGAAGTTAAAGCATAATTGAATTAGTGTTAAATTCTTCTTGTGAATTATTTTGGTTAACGAACTAAGTCATTAGTTTGGAGAATAACTTAATTAATGGATTAATCAGGTGGGCTAGCTCACCTGGCCACCGGGCTTCTCACTTGAGTGGTGGTCTGGGTTCGATTCCCTCGTGAGGAACACGATTTCCTTAAAACAAAATATGTCCCTCACTCTAGGTGCTTAGTGAATATTTGAGACACTTGTTTCCCAGGATACAACGATAAACAGCAACGATATAGCACTATATCTTGCTTAAATGAACTGAGATATTGTTCGTAAAATCACCAGAGTATCCTCAGGATCAGGATAATCAATCCTCAGGATAAGGATATCCTCAGGATTATTCTCAGGATAATTCACCTTTGTTACAACAACCTTAAAACTTCAATTTCTCATTCACCCAATATCGGAATTGGGCGAGTAATATACTGAATCGAAGCTCTCTTCGAGGAGCACAAATTCCAATAATCCCCCACATGAATGGAAATTGATACAGATACCAAAAAAGGTTTTTGGTGATATATATCGACGTTAGAAGCTTGCAAAGGATAGATAGGTGTTACCCTTTGAACATTCCCTTGTCAAAATACACTTACTTTACTAATTGAATAGTAGACGTGATGTCTTTGAACTATTAACCATTGGTGTAAACGGTGGTGTAATTCACTCAAGTTCTTCCTAACAACTCTCAGTTCTCATGAGTATGTTCGTTTTCGCCATGAACATCCACCTGGTTCTGCAAGAGTTTCTAGGAATATGCCTTATAATATTCCATTCGAAGCGGCCCCACTTCCCTCTCACATAGGTGATTCTTTTGAGAGTTTCTCTAACTCTCCTCAAATCATTAACAGCCATTTTGCTAATCCTCACAACACTTCACTGTAATATCTTTTAGGCAATGGAATTTCTAGGGTTTAATTAGATTATCCCCCACAAAACAGTGATTTTGAGTTAGACAATTAGGTTGTCCTTTTGAACCTAATTCTTGGGACCTCCAATCATTTAGGTAAGGTTTTCCTTCATCTCAACTCATTTTTCTAAGGCTTTAAGTCTCATTCCTCTAGATGACGACAAAATTAACTCTCTATTTAACCCTTTGGTTAACGGATCCGCTATGTTATCTTTAGACCTTACATAGTCTATTGTGATAACCCCAATTGAGAGTAGTTGTTTAATGGTATTATGTCGACGACGAATATGTCTAGACTTACCATTATATAAATTACTTTGTGCCCTACCAATTGCAGATTGACTATCACAGTGAATGCAAATTGATGGCACCGGTTTCATCCATTTCGGAATATCTTCTAAAAAATTCCTAAGCTATTCGGCTTCTTCACCACATTTATCTAAAGCAATAAACTTTGATTCCATGGTAGATCTTGCTATCACCGTTTGTTTAGAAGATCTCCAAGATATGGTTGCTCCTCCTAAAGTGAAGACGTATCCACTTGTAGACTTTGAGTCCTTTATGTCTGATATCCAATTAGCATCACTGTAACCTTCAATTACAGCCAGATATCTAGTATAATGCAGTCCATCGCGTATGCCTCAAGTATCTAAGTACTCTTACAATAGATTTCCAGTGACATTCACCCGGATTACTAGTGTATCTACTTAACTTGTTTACGACGTAGGCCAAGTCCGGTCTTGTACAACTGGTTAAGTACATTAGACTACCTATTACTCTTGAGTACTCCACTTGACTCACACCTTCACCTCTATTTTTGGCTAGATGTTGGCTAGAATCTATTGGAGTTCTAGCAAAAGTCGTATAATTTTTGCTAAACTTCTCTAGAATCTTATCCACATAATGAGTTTGACTCAAGATAATTCCTTCTGATGTTTTATGAATTTTAATTCCAAGTATAACATCAGCTAGTCCCATATCTTTCATGTCAAATTTGGAATTCAACATATTCTTTATGGACTTCACCATTTTATCATTACTTCCAATGATTAATATGTCATCTACATAAAGACACATGATTATGTAACTATCTTCCGTGTCTTTTATATAAACACATTTGTCACATTCATTAATTTGAAATCCATGTTCTAACATGGCATTATCAAATTTTCTCATGTCACTGTTTGGTGCTTGTTTCAAACCATATAATGATTTTACTAATTTGCACACATTGTTTTCTTGTCCCGGTGCTAAGAAACCCTCGGGTTGTTCCATGTAAATCTCCTCATCTAAATCATCATTTAGAAAGGCAGTTTTTACATCCATTTGATGTATTTCAAGATTTCTCAAAGCGGCAATTGCTATGATTAATCTTATCGACGTAATTCTCATTACGGGAGAGTACGTATCAAAGTAGTCAAGACCTTCTTTTTGTCTATAACCTTTTTATCACAAGTCTTGCCTTGTATTAATCAATGGTCCAGTCCGCTTTCATTTTCCTTTTGAAAATCCACTTGTATCCTAATAGTTTACTTCCCGGAGGGAGATCCACTAGTTCCCACGTGTGATTTTGCAAAATAGAATTTACTTCACTTTGAATTGCTTCTTTCCAAAGAGGACTTTCGGAAGAGTTCACGGCTTCCTTGAAGCTTCGAGGTTCACTTTCGAGCATATAAGTTAGAAAATCCGGACCAAAGGATTTTTCTACTCGTGCTCTTTTACTACGTCTTGGTTCAACCTCTTCATCATCTACAATTTCATCAATTGTAGGGTTTACAAAACTAAGGTTCACATGGTTAGGGTTTGCATGTTCTTTAGAAGTACTAGCCCCTTCATTTATTTCAACATTTATTAACAATGAGGCATTTCTTGATTCCATGATCGTATTCTTATGAATATCATCAATTTGAGATTCATATACAAGAAATCGATAGGTACTACTGTTATGTGCATATCCAATAAATATACAATCAACAGTTTTAGAGCCTATTTTTACTTTCTTAGGTGGTGGAATTGCAAACTTAGCAAGACACCCCCACACTTTTAAGTATTTATGGGATGGTGCTCGACCATGCCATAATTCATATGGCCTTTTATTAACTTTCTTACGTGGTATCTTATTTAAAAGATAATTTGCCGTCAACACCGCTTTACCCCACATATTTTGAGAAAGCCCGGAATCTAGTAACATTGCATTCATCATTTCTTTCAATGTTCTATTTTTCTGTTCTGCGACACCATTTTGTTGAGGTGAATAAGGTGCGGTAGTTTCATGCTTAATTCTGTGTTGTTCACAAAATTCGGCAAATGAAAACTCATACTCACCTCCTCTATCACTTTTCAACATTTTAATTTTTCGATTGAGTTGGTTTTCAACCTCATTTTTATAAAGCACAAACTTGTCAAAAGCTTCATCTTTACTTTTTAGAAGATACACAAAACAAAATTTTGTGCTATCATCTACAAAAGTCATGAAATATTTATTTCCACCACGTGTTTATACACTTTTTAAATTGCACACACCCGTGTGAATTAATTCAAGTGGCTCACTATTTTTTTCAATAGTTTGAAAAGATAACCGAGTCATTTTCGCTTCTATACAAATCTCACACTTATGATTTGTATCAATTTAGAGTGTAGGAATACTATTCATATTCATCAATTTTGTTAATGAATTAAAATTGACATGTTCCAAACGACCATGCCACGTAATAGACGACTCAATCAACTGAGAAGAAGAAGAGGCATTTTTATTCATATTTTTCTTGATAGTCATTACATTGAGCTTAAAAAGCCCATCACATTCATAGCCCTTTTCGACATACACTTCATTCTTGGATAAAATAACTTTATCCGCCCCTATTACAATTTTGAACCCATATTTGTTCAATAAGGACTCGGACACCAAATTCTTACGAATTTCCGGTACATACAAAATATCGTTCAAAGTTAACTCCTTATCGGAGGTAAATTTCAGCACTACTTTCCCTTTGCCCTTGACATCGGAAGTGGATGAATTTCCCATGTAGAGTTTTTCTTCATGGACATTTTCATCAAGGAAATTAAATAATTCCTTGGAAGAACAAATATGACGGGTTGCACCAGTATCGAGCCACCATTCACGTGGGTTTAAGCCCACCATATTTACCTCGGACACAACGGCCGAGAAATGCTTCTCATCTTGGTTGACCATATTTGCTTGATCTTTCTTCGACTTTCTACATTGAGCCGCCTTGTGACCGGGTTTCTCGCAATTGTAGCAAGTCCTGGTGAATTTTCTTTTAAAATCATCCTTCTTCGGACCCAAATTCTTAGTCGAAGGATTTTCTTTTTTCTTCCCATTATTTTTGGGGTTAGTCCTCGAGCCTTGGCCTTGTTCAACAACGTTGGCTTTAGGCTCGGAGGCACCATATCTTTTGCTTGATTTCTTGTTGTCCTCTTCAATATGAAGACGAACAACAAGCTCCTCCACGGTCATCTCCTTTCTTTTGAAGTTCATCCCGGTGAACTTCTCCCGCTTGTCGTGGTGGTGAACTGGAATTGTCACCGAAGGAACCGTCGAACCAACAAAAGTGGATGCAGAGGCTGGAGCAGTGGGAGCCACCGGGGTAATGTCATTCGTCACATTTGAGTTTGTATCAGCCATCTTGAAGAATTATTTTGTTTTAAGACTGTAGGAAGTAGCACTTGATGGCTGAAATAATATAAATAAAATAATATGGAAAATCGAGGCTCATGAGGAACACGATTTCCTTAAATAAAATATGTCCCTCACTCTAGGTGCTTAGTGAATATTTGGGACACTTGTTTCCCAAGATAAAACGATAAAAAGCAACGATATATCACTATATCTTGCTTAAATGAATTGAGATATTGTTCGTAAATCACCATAGTATGAACAAAAATAGCGGAATATTTGGGCAAAAGAATGTGGCAAATTGCCAGAAAATATCTGTATATTTTTTCACTCAAAGTTTGTATTTCTTGTTGTTCTTGTATTTCTTGCAACACATAAGAATACTATTTATAGTATTAAAAAAATGATTATTGGAGTGTGGCCATAAAGACCCACAAATGGTCTTGACTATAACCGACAAAACGTCTGAATTAATTGCATTAACTCAGATTTTTCAAGTTTCAAAACGTGTTGTAACTATAGAGATTCTAGAATATCAGCAGGCTTGAAAAATGCCTCTCAGCAGGCCTGAAAATGGCCTCTCAGCAGGCCTGAAAAATTCCTCTCAACAGGCCTGAAAATTGCCTCTCAACAGGCCTGAAAATTGCCTCTCAGCAGGCCTGAAAAGTGTCTCTCAACATGCCTGAAAAGTGCCTCTCAGGACTATTTCAGGACTATTCTCAGGACAATTTCAGGATCCACTCAGGACTATTCTCAGGATGAACTATGCTCAGGATCAGGATGAATTATCCTCAGGATCAGGATAAACTATCCTCAAGATCAGGATATCCTCAGGATCAGGATAACCTATTCTCCGGATAATCTCAGGATAATCCACCTTTGTTACAACATCCTTAAAACTTCAATTTCTCATTCACCCAATATCAAAATTGGGCGAGTAATATATCGAATCGAAACTCTTTTCGAGGAGCACAAATTCCAATAGATACATGTTGTCATAAGCTTGTTTCCTCATAATATATTTATTAGTACTATTCTTAATGTTAAGATTAGATCATTCTGTTATTGGAGAATTTTAAGAAATGAATTAGGTAACTATATAATTTTTTTTGTTTGACTAATGAGATAATTTTAGTTAATGCCTCAATTGTGGTTTTTAATTTGATACATATTAAGTTAATAGCAGGTTAAAGTTCTCCTAATTTTAATTAATTTAATGATGATATTAATTCTGATATCAATTCTAAATTGTGATAGAGGAGAAGAAGTAATATCATATCTAAATTAATAAATAAAAGTTTATTCCATTTATTAAAAAATCTTATTTTTATGCAATATGGTATTATCATGATAAGAGTTCAATCAATAGAGTTTCATATTTTGAATTTTATTTGCTACGTAGAACTTTTGAGAGGTAAAATGAGTCTCTGTTATTTATAATATATATAAGAACGAGTGAGAGAAAGCTTTAATTTAAATTTCATAAGTTAGTAATTTGAAGTGATATTTATAGCTTATTTTTATTAGATTTACCAGTGAAGATTTACGGATTCGAGTTATCAATACTTTTGGGGGAGTAAGGTAAGTAGAAATTCATTTGCAACTACAATGCATAAACATATTATTTTATAATTTATTTATGTTTGGGTGATAATATGTGAAATTAAGTGGATTGTAATATGTGAACTTTAATCCGCAATTATATGAAATGTGCTTGCGAGCTATATATTTAATGTGGAATGAGCCTGTGAGCTCTATATATTATGTTGAATGAGCTTGTGAGCTCTATATGTGATATTGATGGAGTCAGTGAGCTCCATAATTGATACAAGTTGAACCTGTGAGTTCAGTTATATTTTAATATTGTGCAATATGTTGCATTACATTGCATTGCATTAAACATGCATATCATGCATTGAAATGAACTTAATTGGTTTTAAAAGTTTGAGCACTGATTATACACCGAATGCGGTAAGGGGCGACTTGGGAAGGAGCGACCTAGGGAAACCTAGCGTAGGCTACCTGGTATGGGCCAACACCTTATTTGATTATGATATGATTTGGGTGTTTCCCTAGGGGGACTTCCTGCGCGGACAGAGGGTCATGTTTGGTGATGGACCTTGCTGGTCACTGGAGGGTAGATCCTTGGATTCACTGATATGGGTCGGCGGGGTGGGATCACTTCCTGGTGGACATGGGGGCGTATGTGAGGTCTGAACCCTGATGGGGCACAAGAGGATGGGCCCCACGTCGATATCATTATTGGTCACTTGATTATGTGTGCATTGAGCTCTTTCCTGTGTATGACAGTGTGTCTAGGGGCCCTGGTGAGTATTTCATAAATAAATTGGTGATTTTAAAAGAGTGTGCATGGGGAGGTTTTCAAAGGAATCACATTATCATGCATAATTTCTGCTTACTGAGATTTATAAATCTCATTTAGTTTAGCATTGTAGGTAACCCTGATGATATGTGATCTGGTGATGAAACTGGAGTAGTTGCGGCGTTCTTGCAGACTTTTTGAGTTACGATGTACATAGATGACAACCTACGGGCTAGACCGTGGCTTGTTTTGCTTCCGTTGTAGTATATTGTGTTTTTTTTAAACCTGTATTGTATCATATTGTAAAATTATGGATTCTGATGTATGGTTTTGAAGGTGGCGTGGTTTGCTTGTGTGGTTTGAAACTACTTTTGTGAATGTAAAAAGGTTGTTGAGTTTGATATAGTGTTATGATGTATATTGAAAAAAATTATAGTCGGTTTTCAGGTTGAGTTTTATTTAAATTTGCCATATGTTTGTATGTGTTAAGTGTGGTCGTATCAAATTGTAATGAGTAAAAGAAAGTTGAGTTTTGATTACTGAGTTTTGAACCCTGAAACTGGAATCCTGAGTACTAATCCTGAAGTTTGAAAGCTGAGAGTTTGATTCTGATCCTGAGCCTGATCATGGGTTCGATACTGAGCCTAAGTGCACTGATCCTGACTCAGTTTCTGAGTGTTCTGATCCTGAAAGCACTAGTTTACTAAAAGCTTAGTTACATGAAGGCACAATCTTGAGTTACTTTATCATGAGCTGAATACACTGGTTTCCTGAGTCACTTGAACTGAAGACGTTCTTTGTTTCATCCTGAAGCGGCGGTTATGAACTGAATGAACATAACTAACTAAGGCTGAGAAGAACGAAAGTGACCTCAATCACAGTAGCTTAGTTGGTTATTTAAAGCAGTTGGAGAAATAATTCTATTGGACTTTGATCAGTTATCTTGCCAGTTGCAACCGTTGGTTGGTTATGGATTGGTTACTTGATTAGAGGATTAGGGTTTGTGCATATATATATATATATATATATATATATATATATATATATATATACACGTATTCAAACCAGAGTCAGATACACAGAGCAAGTTACAGAGATTGAAACATTGTATCTTGTATACTCTATTCTTCAAATTAGTAAAAGTGAGGAACACCACCCGTGGACGTAGATCAATTGATCGAACCACGTAAATCTTTTGTTTTTGAGTTATTTTAATTTTCTTATTTTCTGCAATTGTGTTCATCTTGCTTTGAAGAAGGAATTCTTCATAGATTCGATTCTTACTTGAAAAGGAGTTTAAAGTCATAAGTCGATTAAATTCACAACAAGTGTTGTCTTTTTCATTTGTATTATAACTTTGGAATTCATTATTATTCAAAATAAAATTGAATTACACAATATAATACAATAAAATAGATGGATGGATGGATGGATGGAAAAGTCGATTTGTAAAGTTATATATATATGATCACAACATGACTTATGACCCTCTCTTTTATTTCTTTTAACATCGATCATTATTTTATTAACATGTTAGTTTTTTCATATTTCTCTCTCCATCTTAGTCTATTGTTATATCTTAAACTATGAGTAAAATATAAATCCTACACTATAGAATGTGGCTAGACAGATTAGGTCCGGTGAAATATAAATCCTACACTATGGAATGTGGGTATTTAACATGCATTGAATACTTGGTTGGAGCATACAGAACAAACAAGTGACATATTATTATTTTTTTAACAATTTCACTCTTTATTATTTATGTAAATACCCAATCTATTTTATAATATTGGATAATGTTTGCTAAACAAAATTTATATATTGTCATGAGAGATCCTGCCCACAACCGCACTATACATATAGGTCTCGTTTACTTTGTTGGATAAAGGTGTGTTATTTAAATAACACCCCTTTATCTAGTGTTTATTTCAATGATTTATAAAATCAGGTAATCCTTTAGACCCGGGTTAAATCTCCCTTATTCCTCAATTTTTATCCGTCCAAAATGAGCGGACAAAATTAACCCGTCCACTGTTCATGAAGAATAAGAAGTAGGAGGAGGCAATTTGGACTTTTGCAATATAACAATTGAAATAGACAAGGAAAGTAAACAATATGTGCATGAATGATTATAGACCTTTACCTATAGAGTTTAAGTTATCCTTGGTTAACCCTTCCCAACGAAGTAAACATAGCCATAGAGTGAGGTGAAGAATCCAAGCCTCCCTAGTACAAGTTGTGTAACCCAAACTCAACGCATTAGTCTTGTATGCACTAGATACACTGTACAAGTTATTTTTATTTTAAAAATTTATACAAAATATTATTATTAAAAAGTGTATTTTTAATAATGTAACTTTTCAGTAGTAATTTCCGTAACTTTTCAATAATAAATAGTGTAGCTTTTTAAAAATACACTTAAGTTGCACGGTGCTTATGATGTACAAGAGACTTACTCAAACTCAACGAGAATAACTTTTTAAGGATTTATTTTGAAGTAGTTTGAATTTTTATTAACTTCAGTTTCTTTCAAGGCCTTTATTTTTATTTTTATTTTAGTTTGGCTACCATTTTAGTATTAATTATTTAATTGGTGCAAAAAAAAATTACCTCCATTTTGTGAGCTTGGTTTTAGTAAAAGTAGAAAAACAAAAGAGGAGTATTGTTTTCATTTTCTACTTTGATATTATTGAGATAAAACGAAAAATCCGCCCAACAATTTTAGCCGCAGTGAAAGAGTGATTAGGGGAGGGCCTTGGATCTATATTGGGCCTTAAAAAGATAGCTACCAAATGTCTGTTTAGCCTACACAGATATCAAAAGCGCACCAGCTTTTTTGGAAAATACACTATGCCAATGAATACACTATCTTTAATTTGGTACTTTTTTATATTTTCGATATTTTTTTGAACATAATGTAAATAAAAAATTTAAAAAAAAGTGTGAAATTTTTTGTAAAAATTTCGAAAAAAAGTGCAGAATATTTTCAATAATAGTGTATTTTAAAGAAAGACTAGTGACAATAACCTGGGCATATCTAAACTACCTGGGTCATAATCGGACTCGGCAAATGGAGCCTATAGCTATTAGTTTGCTTGAGAACGGTAACAAAACATATATTAATATGTTGTATCCAATCAGATAAAATCAATGTTTTAAAATTTGAAGGATCAATATAATTAGGTGCTTTTTGTATTGAATTTTTATTTTTGGAATATATTAACTTTTTGACAATTTTTTAGTAACCTTTATCTTATTTTTATATTGATTATAGAAAAAAAAAAAAGTAGATGTGGGTTTCATGTTATTGAAGTTGGTTTTTGAAATGTGTGGGTGTGTGTTGGGGTGGGGGAGGAGTGTTTCTTAAGTAAGGATGAAGTTATGGTTTTTTAATTTCCGAAAAAAAAAAAGTAATACAAATTTGTTAATTTTTTCATTTGTTTGTATTTAAATAAGGTGGCTGTGGGTGTGGACAGTGTTTAGTGGTTAACAGAATTTTATTCCAGTGTTGGCCTCATATCGGTCCAGGTAGTATCAGGGCCTTCACACTGAATTCTTTCTTACCAGACTGACTCAACCTAAAAAATCAAAAATCAAAACTAAAGATGTAAATCCTTTCATGTGTGCGATTTTTTACACCTGAAAAGTAAAATGAAATTTAGGAGTAAATTTGGATTTTTTTTTTAAATTTTATTAGGTGTCAACATTGCACCTAAAAAAATATCTTCACAATTAAAGCTTCTCCTACTTTTATAACACACAAATTTTAAAAAAAATATATTAAATATATAACAAGTACATAAATTGAGGTAAAGATAAAAAAAAAAAAAATACAATGGTTTTGTTTGCACAAGTGTATAACTTTTCATAAAATAGTCGTATTAAAAGTTTATCAATCAAGAAATGATATTGTAATACGCTCACAAAACTCAAATGCACTCTGCCTCTGCCTCTCTGCTTCCAATTTGATTTTGTTTGCAGTTTTCAATCCACAGCAGCTTCTTCTTCTTCTTCTTCTTCTTCACCTCTGAAACCCCTCCAACTTGTATACGCGGATGCAACGCCAGTCTCTGCCTTCCTCTATCCTCTTCGCTCTTAAATGCTGCACCAATTTGCCCCACAACGTTACCATCATACGCCATCTCCACGCTCACATTCTCAAACTCGGTTTCTCTGCTCACGTTTACATCGCCACTTCTCTCCTCTCCGTCTACTCCTCCACGGTTTTTAACGACGCCCGTGTCCTGTTCGATGAAATGCCTATTAGAAACACTGTCACTTGGAACGTTATGATCACGGGACATTCACGGCAGGGGGATATTAAGACTGCCCGCGATGTGTTCGACGCAATGCCCCTGCGAAACCTCGCTTCCTGGTCTGCAATGCTCGCAGCTTATATGGACCATTCCCTCTGGAACCAAGGGGTAGCACTCTTTCACCAAATGCAGCTATCAACCATAAACCCCGATCAGCTAATTATAGGTTTGATTTTATAGCGGTGCGGGAGAATGGGTTCTGTTGGATCGATTCTTGGAAAATCCATACATGGTTTTGCCATAAAGAACATATGGGAATTGAATGTGGAGTTGGGTACTCGTTTAGTTGACATGTATGCAAAATGCGGGCTTTTAAAGAATGCTTGCTCAGTATTCAACATGATCAAGGGTGCGAACGTTGTGTCATGGACAGCATTAATTTGTGGAGCTGCACAGCACGGCCATGGGGAAGAAGCTTTGAAGATGTTTGAGAGGATGAGAGAAGCTGGGATGAAGCCCAATGAGTTAACATTTACTGGAATACTTGCAGCTTGTGTGCGATCTGGGTTGGTGGATGAGGGCCGTAGATATTTTAGGATGATAGATGAGTACGAGTTGAGGCCAAGAATTGAGCACTTTGGGTGCATGGTGGATTTATTTGGCAAGGCGGGAATGTTGGAGGAAGCATATGAGGTTATCAGGACGATGCCTTTCGAAGCCAATGTTGTCGTGTGGGGTTCATTTTTGTCATCGTGTAAGCTGCATGGTGAGTATGAGATGGCTGAGAAGGTTATTGATAAGGTGATGAAGATGGTGAGGCCAGAAAATGATGGGGGGGTTTACTCATGACTAATAGCTGATTTGTATGTATTAGGGGAGAAGGTGAGTGAAGCTGAGAGATTAAGAGAGTTGATGGTGAAGAAGAATGTAAGGAAAGTGAGGGCATATAGCTTAACATGTACAAAGTACTTGAAGTAATCCCAATCTCTTGAAATATACTCTTCGTCTAATATATATTGCTCATTTTGTTATTTTCGTCCTAATATATATTGCTCATTTTGTTATTTTCGTCCGTCCCACTATATGTTTCTCATTTATTTTTTTATCTTTTTTAGAAACTACTATTCACCTTTTTATTATTATTTTCATTACTTTTTACACTATTCATATTACTTTTTCATTTTTTCCATCAAATTACTTATATTTTTTTACTTTTACCTTAATCCGTGTGCCCAAAAGCAATGAGCAACTTATATCGGGACGGAAGGAGTATGAAACATATTATTTTTACAGCTTCTCTTGCCCAATCTCTTTTCCTTCATCTTTAACTAAACTCATGATATAAGAATATATTCAATATTTATTTTTAATTTTTATAGGAGTCATATGCACAGTGTTGTTCTAGTAATTTAGGGCCCTAAAAGTAGAAGCGAAAATGAGATCAACCAAAACAAGATTCACGTTTTCCTTGCAATAGCTGTATCGGTAAAGTTGAATAACATATGAAAGAAGAGCTTTTAATGAGCTGTTTGCCAACACTTATATTTCTCGTAATCTAAAAACAGAGCAAGAAAACTATGCCTAGAAATGTGCTAAAGATCAAAACTATCGCATCACACTGAGACCAAAAAAGTGAAAAAACTGGGAGTCTCGTCCATGGCAAAGATCACTTACGCCTAAAGGGTGGAAAAAGGTACCCATGTTGGTTTTCAATGCGTAAAAGGGAGTAGCTCCATCACACTCCTCTAGCGTAGGAGTAAGTCAGGTTGATTTTGTTTTCTATACTTCATAGTAGCCGGCTGAGGGACTTAATGAGCAATTTCAAGTTCTTTTTTGTAGCTTCATCCCCGGTAAATCCCAACACATCGGAGCTTATATTCTGCAGAATGGTTAGCAGTTAAAGATGAACATGTAGCAACAAGTAATACTGATAATATAAAGAGAGGTCATAACCACTCAAACAATCAAAATCAAGGGCAGAACCTACCTCAATGTTCTTCAACGTGAAAATGAGGGTATAAATCGATTTCTGAATTAATTCGGTGTTTTCTGGTGTCAAAATTGCTGATTGCACCTTTCTGTATATTTCAGACATAAGTAGCATTAGCCAATTTCTACATAACTCGTATTCAGAAAATGCAAAGCCCAAACATTCTATTGATGAACAAACCATTTTGACCTGAAACTTAAGAATTTAACACTAAATTGCAGATTACGACATATTGTACCTGTCAGATCTACATTTAGATATGCCATAAGAGGGCCACATAACTATGTATGTGCTAAACAAATGGATTTCTGAACATAGGCAAGGGTAATTGTGGTAGATATCGCAACACAATGAAAAACAGTTTTTTCCATCTTCTGTTCCTTAATGAAGGAAATGCTAAATAACAGTTTCTAATTAGTAGGAAGCCTGAGGTTATCTATCAAACAATATGGCAATATCATATGCATTTTGAAATGATTTTATTTTGCATATGCTTAATTCATTATAAACTACAATACCCTTCTGTTTCAAGCACACATCTAAGCCTACCTCAGGTCAGCAGAAGCTCGTGAAAGACTTTTGGTTAAGTTCTCAACTTCCTTCAGCAAATCACTGTCATGAACTTCAGCCAGCAACGGTTCTACTTCTTCAGCTATGGCTTGAATCTGAGAAATCACTACATCAGAGACAGAATTTTGCATGAGAACAATTCCATGCTATGACACAACAGTGAAATCATTTATTTGTTCAAGAACAAATCAAAATGAATGCGTCTAGTCATCCATATCGTGAATTTACTAGCCCCTTTTCACAAAAGCTTTAATTTGCTTTTGTTGGCTGCACCATGTAAAGATGCATAGCATAAACATTGAAAAGCTGCCGTTAAGCACCTGTGAAGAGCCATGGCTACCTACTCCTCTGTCCTATAATAACATCAACACTTTACTTATTCGGAAGCCCAAAAATAGAAAATGCTACATAAATTCCATCCTCATAGTATCCACAATCTTACACGAAATGCCATTATTTTTGAGCCCACACATACACACAATTAACCCATTTCTTCACTTTATACATAAAGGTTTACGAAATTACCCCTCAAAACTCTATTTATTACTTCACTTTCTAATTTTGTGAGTCCGATTTTGCGTGCAAGTTAACATGGGACAAAGGGAGTGTATCACATATATGATGAGATATTGAGATCAGATATCCTAAACTCCTAGTCCAAACTAATCTTGTACAAATATGAAATATGCAACGTCGAAAAGGAAAATGAAATACTAATGCATCGAATTATTCAGCAAATAACAGCAGGGCAAGCTGTAAGAGATGCAAACTAAGTTAAATATACAGAGCTCATAAGAAAACTAACTTCATAAATGCATGAACTTTCCAGTAGTGATTGCTTAATAGGTATACTAAGTATCATCTCATACTCAGTATATACAAAAAATGATTACAAACTCGTGCTATACTGAAACAGATACAACAACAAACTAAGCCTTTATCCCACTGTGTGGGGTGGTCAACTATATGGAGGTCCTTTTAATCCCCAAGCCATCCCAAGGGCGTTGTGTTTCTCTGATTTTCTCATCTATTGAGGCTACTCACTATCTTTCTATCTAATCTAGCACATCCCCACATGGCACACTCATAGCAACATTTCATTTTTATTACCCACATATTTTTGTTCATGTTAAAATTTAGTAGCTCAACACTTTGATCCAAAAGGCATTGTTGGTCTATAGAAATTTCCTTTATAATTTAATACCACTTCTTGGTCACAGAGTGTACAGGATGATAAAGTTAAACAGAGAGAGAAGGAAAAATTGAAACGTCGATTTAACAGCAGTAAACATTAGTATCTCAATATTGCTGGAAAGAATTTAGTTAAAATTGCCAGATAAAACAACAGAGTATTTGTGAAACAAGCACAGTTATATTTCAAAATCACATGCGGTTTATATAGCACACAGAGAGAGAAGCTATATATGCGCCCAAAAGTACACTCCAGAATTAAGTTACAGAAATTAAAACAAATACTCTATTGGGCAACTGAAAGTGATTTACTCTCTGTAGTAACCACTTTTGTTATAAAAAATGATAACATTTTCCTTGATTCAATGACAGAATATTATCTAATATGCAAGAGTTTGGCAGCAAACAGAATAATGTAAATTCAAAACTATAATGACATCATCAGCACAGCTAAAGTCAGTTTATTCGAGATAAACCTACAGTCGTAGTATAAGAAAAAGAAGAGACACACTGACCACACCTTTGTAATCAGAGGTTGCGCCTCTTCAATGACATTGGTAATCCGTTCAGCCAATGAAAAGGTATTTGCAACACCAATTTCTTCAACTTCATGCCCAATGCGAGTGAATATTCCAACCAATACATCCAAACTCACACCTTGGCTCCCTTTTACCTTTTCTCTATCGCATACAATTAAACCCTCTTTAAAGCACCCTGCTTGAAGAGGCCCCATTGAAGGTGTTGGAATGGGGTCTCGGGGTGTGATATCAATGATAGTTTCCATGAGAAGACCAGATTGGTTGACTTCAATCAATGAATTCCGTGGTATTATAATTTTATCATCGTCAATCTAAAACACCAACATTAAGAATAATAATATAGTCAGAAGTCACACTAGGAAACAAGTCAAAAACCTATTTAACAGGCTCACCTCAACAAGTGCCTCGATATTCCTCAATGAGGGATTGATACGAACCACATTCCCAACATTAATGCCCCTAATCCGAACAGGTGTTCCAGTGGAAATGCCACAAGCCTGGTCAAACTCAAATGCAACCAAATACCTGTTAAACTTTGATCTTAACTGAAAACCCCTCAACCAAGCCAAACTAAATGCCAGTAGAAATGCCCCAGAAATAAGGAACAAGCCAACTCCACCCTCCCACACACTTTTCCTACCAAAACCAAAATCACTCAGAGGTCTCAAAGTTTGCTTCCAAATCTTCTGAGGGACATCCAAAACCAGCGAGAGTGGACTCTTCGTTTCTGAAGACGATGCATTTTGCTGGGTATGATCCGTATCACCAGACGAAGCCGCTTTCACAGATAAGGGTTTCCTGTTCTTATGTGGAATATCCAGACATGGCAAGAAACCCAATGCTGCACCATTCCGTGAAGCAGGTTTGATGGAATAGGAACGCAAGAGTGTTGGGCTGCTCGAAAGAAAAAGCACTAGATTCCCTTCCATATATCTCTATTTCCTTAAGCCATATATTGAATACTTATGTGTCTATGTATTTGATTACAATGAATTGATAATCGTCAGCAGTGAAATACTTTCCTAGATTCTTGACATGAAGGGAACGCCAAAAGCTTCCAGATATCAAGACCCTAAAATATTCCAAACGTAGCAATGCTTTACTAAGGTGACATACCTGATGAATGCAGTGGAGTGGGAGAAAATCAAATGAATACCAGACATAAGTAAAATTATGCATCAAAGCTCAAATTGACTACAATATCTTACAGCTATTTGCCTATCCGGGCCAGAAGCTCTTGCAGAAATCCAAGCCCTAGCATGCAGGTCTGCAACCCGCGAGCGAGAGATGGAGAACGAGAAACTTCACTGTAACTAACCAGATTGAAATATTTTTTTGGGCCGTAATTCTTATAGTCGGGCCTACAATCCAGATGTAGCTCATTGGGTATTGAATTGGGTCCAGATATATAAATGGGAAAATTGTGGGCCGGTACCACTTTTGCATACTAATATAGAGTTGGTGCCTTAAACTCTCCTCATTTTCACTGCGTGCAAAACCATCTACCAATGCGTTAAACTTCCCATAAATTACATCTAATTGCTATTGTCTTTAACAGGACCAAATCTACCTAATTAATGCAGATCTTACCCAAATCTTCTCTAATATCTCCTCTCTCTCTCATACGCTACCCATCTATCTCTCTCGAGTTTCAAAAATCCCATCATATGTATCTCTCTCATATTCCACTCTCTCTCTAGTAAATATACCAAATATGCACGGCGGTGAGAGAAAGACGGATGGAGCGGAGCGAGCAACCGCGGCAGACACAGCGGTCGTTACATGCGTTGGGCCACCGGTAACAAGGACAGACGCGACGGAGTGGCGGATCTGGACCGATGAGACGACGGAGTGGCGGATCTGGACCGAGGAGACGACGGAGCGGATCGGGACCGATGAGACGACGGAGCGGATCGGGACCGATGAGACGACGGAGTAGTTTTTCCGACTATTCTGTCACCGAAAAATTCCAGGGAACAGTCCTTTTTCGCCGCTCCGGTTCAAACCAAGGCCAGAAACAAGAGGGCCCGAACAGGAGTTCGGGTCACCTAGTCGTCTTCTTCATCCTCCTCCACGACATCGTTTTGCCCATAGCCGGTTCCGAGCCAAACCTATGATTTCATCGCTGGGAATTCAAGCCGCTGGGTCAAGCAATTACATCGGAAACCCATATTGGTATTGAGATTCTTATGGATGGAAAAGAACATCAGATGTAATTGTGGCAGGAGCAAACTGGTGGGAAATAGCTTGTAAGGTTTTTTTTTTTAAGTGATGACATATGTGTCCGGATCCTTGAGGGCTGTCGTGTTTATTGAAATTTGTTTTGATGGGGTTGATTTCATTGTTTTCTTTGCCCAGTTTTTTAGATCCATCTATCTAATCACCCGAAAATTTTATCCGGGCTCTACCAACACAAGAATATGTAGTACAATAAGAAACACTGCAGTACAATGATAATTGCTATAGTACAATAAGAAACATTGTGATACAATGGTAATTGCTATAGTACAATAAGAAACACTGTAGTACAGACATCAATATAGACGTCACTAGCCGGAAAAGTACAGACATCAATATAGATGTGACTAGCCGGAAAAGAGGACGTCCAAAAAATTCTCAAATCAATAAACAGTAACAACTAATATCATTAACTAGTTCAATAGTACATTCACAAGCTCAATAGTACAATTTCGTTTAGTCGGAAAATTTCAGCTGTCAATAAACCTGTTTTTACCTGTCGGAGAAGATGATCGGTGCTTCCTGTCTTGGAGCAACGTCGAGCTCTGATGCAAATTTGGATGATGTGGAAAATATTTTTGTTGCAGCCATATAGATTTTGCAATCTACACAGTGAAATGTCTTGTCAACAGTATTGTTTGAAAAAATCTTCCTTCTGCACCCACCTTAAATATCTAAATATTGGAGCACTTAGTGTTAGTTTATACTAGTTAGGAAGCACCTAACTGTCGTGGCCCCTATATACATATCCACTTTTAATTTATACACATATTTTTATTTTAAATTATTTTAACGATTAAATTTTGTACAAAAACGGCTTATAATAAATTGTCATTCACCGATTTTAAAGTATCAAATATTTATCAAAGTATTAAAAATTTGAATCAATAACATTATATTATAATTATTATATATTTTATTAACTTTAATTTTTAATAATCCCAACTATTATATGTATACACTATCATTGTTATATATATTTACTAACACGGTTGAAAAATTAAATATATTTTTATAACAATAATAATAATATATATATAATAGTTTTATACAAAAATAAGAATTTATGTCTTTGAAGAAAATATATATATATATATATATATATTATCTTATCTTAATATTATATAAAGACGAAGTTATGAAATCAACCAGAATGCTCGATTTTAATTTCCTCTATTCTCATTTATTCTGGCATTAAGAATTAATCTCGATCTTATAATTTAAGTGTTTTAATCTTGACCGTACATTTTATATTTTATAAATATAGTTATAAAATCAACCAGAATGCTCGATTTTAATTTCATCTATTCTCATTCATTCTTGCATTAAGAATTAATCTCGATCTTATAATTTAAGTGTTTTAATCTTGATCGTACATTTTATATTTTATAAATATATATATATATATATATATACATATATATATATCTTATATAAATCTTATAAATATATTCATAATATCAAATCATATATCTAATTTTTTTAATCTCAACCGTTCATCTTAATTTCTATACTTCAATAAATTTCAACTCCATAAACATTATTGTTCTGATCATTTAACCTTATTTCTTCGTGCGTCTCTTGTTTTTTCTTATTTCTCTTCTTCGTATTCTAATATTAAAAAAAAATTTGCAGGTTCATATTTCACATTTAATAATCTGGTGAAATAAATTTTTTTCTAAAGCTACACAACTTCAGTAGTTTTCTTTTGGAGGTAACGTTTAGTTGCTATAATTACAGATCTATTTGATTTAAAATTTTGATGTTTGAATTGCATATTTATTCTAGAACATAATATTATGTATGTGTTATCCATGTGTATATAATTTTAATTTTATGATATTTGAATTGTTTATTTGTCTATTTAATATATTTTTTCATGTTTTTAATAGTTAAAATTTTGATGTTTGAATTGTTTTCTTTTCTATTGCTACACAATTTTTATGGTTTTTTAGGTAATATTTAATTGCTACAATTGGAAATCTATTTGATTTAAATTTTTTATGTTTGAATTGTTTATTTATCTTTTTAATATTTTTTCATGTTTTAAATATTCTGATATTATTTTTTATATTCAGTTTTAATTGTAGGTTCGTATTAAAATCATTGTGTCTGTGTCATCCATATATGCCGTAAGTTATTTATAATTCTAGAACCAAAGATGTTATTGAAATAATATTGTGTATGCATTGTGAATGTGTACATATTTTTTAAGTACTTAATTTATTTACCGCAATATTGTTTATGTGTTGTGCATGTATACATAATTGATACACGTATATGTTGGATTCAAGAAATCAGACACGCATATATATATATATATATATATATATATATA
>JAPKLY010000053.1:914595-998746 GCA_026898435.1 Prunella vulgaris | reverse complement strand
ATATTATGTCCATATATTATAATAATATATTTCAATATATTATAACACTCCCCCTTGGACATAATATGACAAGGAAGAATGCAAGTGTTACTTAGTGGAGTGTTACAAATGGCCTCGAGGATACAATCATCAGGATTGTTTAACATTTGTTACTCCCCCTGAAGATAACAACCTTCCAAGTCGACGCATCCCGATTCCATGTACGTACTTTTCAAAAGTCGAAGTAGGAAGGGATTTAGTGAGCAAATCAGCTAGATTGTCACTTAAGCGTACTTGTTTTATCGTGATCTCACCACTCTTCTGGAGTTCGTGAGGATAAAAGAATTTTGGGGATATATGCTTCGTCAAGTTCCCTTTGACATAGCCGTTGCTCATTTGTGCAATACATGCAGCATTATCTTCATAGATAATTGATGGGCTTAAGTCAATAGAAGGGATACCACAAGAATCGTGATGTGTTTTATAAGGGACTTTAACCACACACATTCTCGTGCAGTTTCGTATAGAGCTATGATCTCTGAGTGGTTTGACGATGTGGTCACCAAAGTTTGTTTGACAGATCTCCATGAAATGGCTGTTCCACCACAGAGGAAAACATAACCCGTTTGCGATTTTGCATTATGAGGATCAGATAGATAACCAGCATCAGCATAACCTATAAGTGTTTTGTCTTGGTTTCTTTGATAGAAAAGACCAAGATCTTGTGAACCTTGAAGATATCGTAAGATGTGTTTCACACCATTCCAATGTCTCCTTGTAGGGGAGACACTGAACCTTGCAAGTAGATTGACTGCAAAGGCAATATCGGGCCTAGTGCAGTTTGCAAGATAGAGCAGTGCACCAATTGCACTTAGATATGGAACTTCAGGTCCCAATAGCTCTTCGGTATCTTCTTTAGGTCTAAATGGGTCCTTTTCTAAATCGAGGGAACGGACTACCATTGGAGTGCTTAAAGGATGAGATTTATCCATATGGAATCTTTCCAACACTTTCTTTAGGTAAGCTGATTGGTGTATCAGTATTCCTTCAGGGAAATGCTCGATCTGCAGACCGAGACAGAACTTGGTTTTACCCAAAGTTTTCATTTCAAATTCAAATTTTAAGATTGAACTTGCTTTTTCAATCTCTTTCCTTGTTCCGATAATGTTTAGATCATCCACATACACCGAGATGATGCAAAAACCATTAAGGGATTTCTTAATAAAGACACAAGGAAAAGCCTCGTTATTTACGTATTCCTTCTTCAGGAGGAATTCGCTTAGTCGATTATACCACATACGACCTGACTATTTTAAGCCATATAACGAGCGTTGCAATTTAATGCTGAACATACTACGATGTTCGTTATTCCTCATTTGAGGAATAGTTAATCCATCAGGGATTTTCATATAGATGTCATAATCTAATGATCCGTATAAGTATGCGGTAACTATATCCATTAACTGCATTTAACTGCCAGGGATATATGGCGGAACTTTATAATATTAACAACAGGAGTATTTGTTTGATCACATCAAACTCAATAATGGGTCACTGCGAAAAACCCTTAAGCTGTTAATCTCGCTTTGTATCTCTCAACTTCATTTTGTTTCGTATTAATACCCATTTATATCCTTCAGGGATAAAATGTTTAGGGGGTATGTACGATAGAACAAAACAGTTTATTTTGCGAGTCTAGCTCTTCCATATTTGCTTCTTTCTATTGCATCTAATCAAATTTAGATACTGGTACCAGATTTTAGAAAGAGCAACTATGGGTACGAATATGTTGTCGACAACAGTGATATGTTTGTCTCCTGTGTTTATTTAAGATTCATGTAAACCAGATCTTGATCATTTCCCATTGATCTGGGTGTTCCGCAATCCTAGTATTTTGATTGCTATGTGCACGTGCTTTTTACTAGGATTTCTCGTCTTCAGGACGAATCTCTTCAGGAGATTTCATGAGTGACTGAATATATTATTAGCATTAATATACCATGGTTTTGTGTAAGGAGGTTCATTACGCTTCTGGCGTATAGGGGCATCCTTAACTATTCACAGTCACTTCATTTATAATCAGTAATGCATTTGATAATGCATCTGACAGATTACTTGCTGATTATTGCAAGTTTATTTTCTTTTGAACTTTTGGTTCAAGTTTGACTAGTGCGTGGGCCTAAGTATTGAAGATCTTTTGTGTTCCAACATAATTTCACGGCATTTATTAATTGTGGTATTTTTCTCTCCCCCTAAGGCCGGAAATAGATCTTCGTCGAATGTGCAGTCAGCGAAACGGGCTGTAAACTGATCCCCAGTTAAAGGCTCGAGGTATTTAAGTATTGTGAGAGATACAAAATTGATGTAAATACCGAGTTTCCTTTGTGGGCCCATAGATGTTCACTTATGTGGTGGTATTGGAACATACACTGCACAATCGAATGTTCGCAGATGGGAAATGTTAGGTTCATTTCCACGCACGAGTTGAATAGGGGAATATTCATGATATGCAGTTGGTCGGATTTGGATTAGTGATGATGCATGTAAGATTGCATGCCCCCAACATGAAATAGGTAAGTTCGTTTTTTGTAGTAGTGGTCTAACGATTAATTTAAGACGTTTAATTAATGATTTAGCTAGACCATTTTGAGTATGAACATGAGGGACCGAATGCTCCACTTTGATTCCCAGTGCCATGCAAAAATCATCGAATGCCTTAGAGGTGAATTCACTGGCATTATCCATACGAATGGATTTAATAGGATGATCTGGGAATTGAGATCTCAACAGGATGATCTATGCAATAAGCTTTGCAAAAGCAGTATTGCGAGTGGATATCATCGTTACATAAGTCCACCGAGTGGATGCATCTATTAGGACCATAAAATACTGAAATGGTCTAGATGCTGGATGTATTGGTCCATAAATATCTCCTTGAATCCGTTCAAGGAATTTAGGAGATTCAGTTCTTACTTTACTACTAGAAGGACGAATTATGAGTTTACCCATTGTGCAAGCATCACATTTGTATTCATTAACAGAAGGGATTCTGTTGTGTGTTATGTTATGGCCAGATGAATTACATAGAATCCGACGCATCATGGATTGTTCTGGATGTTTTAACCGCTCATGCCATAATTTGAAAGAATTTGGATCATTAAATTTTAGATTAAGGGCTAAATGGAGATTTGAGGGTCTGATGTATGTGTAATACAAGCCAGACGAGAAAGATGGAAGTTTTTCGACGATGTGTTTATGACAATTTAAATAGTGAGTCATCAACAGATATTCACTATTGTCCTCAGTATTTGTTTCAATGTGATAGTCATTCTGTCGAATGTCTTTGAAACTGAGGAGGGTACGCTTTGATTGTGAAAACAATAAAGCATTTTCGATTATTAATTCGGTACCCATAGGTAGAATGATCGAGGCTCTTCCGGAGCCAACGATTTGTATGTCGTCATCGAAAATAGTAGTGACACTTCCTTTCTTTTCGGTTGATGTTAGGAAAAATTGTCTATCTTTTAAGATAGTATATGTAGTAGCACTATCTACTAAGCACAAAACATTAATATCCATAAGCACTTAAGTGTATGTTTGGATACGTTTAGATATGAGGAATGCTAAGGAGAGCCAAGATTACAGACGCTGATTGATCAGCCGCACAAGGGATCACTTAGGTCCTACTTTATAAAAAACGTATTAAATTTTGTAGTCAATAGTCATATGTGCACCCAAGAGGTCATCCTTTGTCTATGACAAAGCCTGCTTTAGGCAGGTCGGTGTGGTGTGTTTCACCGTGATGAGCCTTCCCATTTTTGTCTTTTAGCATACGTTGATACGTCTCCACCAAATGTTTTGGTGTATGACACAAGCGAGACCAATGGTCGTCGCATCCACACTTGTGACAGACTTGTTTGTTCTGTGCACGTGAGCTCGGTAGTTGATCTTGAGGTGCATTCATTTCAGTTGCACTATGTTGTGCATTGTTGCGACCTCGACCTCGTCCCCTACCACGGCCTCGACTTCGGGTCGATCCGCGTCCCCCACTCGTCTCATTTCCTTTTCCACGTTTACGGCCTCTAGAGTTCCTCCGAGTAGCATGTGCTTCAGGCACAACTTGTGAGCCAACCGATCTAGTATTGTGATTTTTCATCAACAATTGGTTGTGCTTTTCTGCAACTAAAAGTGCAAAAATGAGGTCGGAGTGTGATTGATACTCTTTGGTCCTGTACTGCTGCTGGAGTACAAGATTACTAGCATGGAATGTGGAAAGAGTTTTCTCGATCAACTGATCATCAGGGATCGGTTCACCGCACAGCTTAAGCTGCGAAACTATGCGATGTAGGGCGGAGTTGTACTCCGTCACAGACTTGAAGTTTTGGGAAACGAAGTGTTATCCATTCATGTCTGGTTTCTGGGAGGATCACATTTTGTTGTTGTTGGAATCGATCCTGGAGGGATTTCCACAACGTCAATGGATCTTTTTCAGTGAGGTATTCGTTCTTAAGATCTTTGTGAAGATTATGTCTTAAGAAAATTAGAGCTTTTGCCTTTTGGGCAGTTGTGGATTTAAATGGTTGTCTAGTTATGTCGGTAAGGTCTTTAGAGACAAGGTGAGTTTCAACGTTGAGAGCCCATGTCAAATAGTTATGGCAATCAAGTGCCAATTAATCGAATTCACATTTAGTGATGTTTGACATGTTTTTGCTACAAAAAATTAATAAATGGAAATTTATTAAAATTATTTGTTTGTAGCTTTTAATAATTAAGGCTCAATCATAAAAATGCTAAGACAAAAATTAATAATAGGGGGTATTTAATAAAGGATTGAGTGTATGACTTGTGTAAGACATTTATTAATGGGACTTGAACCCAAAAATAATTATTGGATAAGGCCTTAAAAAAAATTTTGATGATTTGAGCTTCATAATACCATTATGAATTTTTATTAATGGGACAACGGGCCCAAAAATAATTTTTAGGATCTAAATTAATTAGGATCGACTAAAATAAAATGCCCAAAAAAAATTGGCCTATGTAAATATTATTATTAATTAATTTTTTTTTATTGTTTAATGAAGGGCCCAGGATTAAGCTGCCCATTTAGGAAATTAAATAGGCCCAAAATGATAATAACATCGGGCCCAAATAATGCAGCCCATTTGGATTAAAAACTAGGCCAAGTAATAAAAAAGATGGCCCAAAACGAATTAGCCCATAAGATTTAAAAGATCAACTTTCAGGTAGGGTTTCCGGATATTTTGGCGTTGCTTCGTCAATTAGTCGCGATCGAAATAGTAAGCAGATCGTGGGCGGATTTTACGCCGATCGTTACGCGCAGGTCAGTGCCGGAGGTGAAGAGCGCCGCCTCGACGAAATCGCGGCCGTTGCGTGCTGTGCCGTCTCCGGCGCCATCGCGCGGAGTTCGCCGTCGCGAGGAGTTCAGAGCTCCATCGCGCCAGTGGCGCGCCGCCGTGCTCGCAGCGTTGCCGAGGCATCGCGGCGCAAGGGACCGCCGCCATTCGCGGAAAACGTGCGTTCACCGTCGCCGACGTACGCAGTCAGACACCATTCGTCGCCGTCCGTATAACGGCCGTCGTCGCTCAGAGGCGTCGCGGCTGTTGTCGGCGCAGCAGCTTGCGTCGTCGCGCACAGCCGCCGGTGCCGTCGTGACCGTCAGGCGTCGCACGCCGTCGTCACAAATGGACGGTTGTCGAGCCACTTCAGGGGCAATCGACGTCACGGGTAGGTGCGATTTTGATTCGCGATTTGAGCACTAATACGGGTAGGTATCAATTTCAGAAATTGATTTGAGTTTAGTCCTGAAAAACCTGATTTGGGTTTCAGAAAATTGATTCCTGATTGTCGATTTGGTCTCTGAAACTGGTATTTCGATTTCTGGAATCGAATTGGGTTTTTGTTCGATGAATAAAACGAAACGAACAACAGGGTATAGGTTTCGTTTTGATGTTGGTTTTGTTTCTCGATTGAGTACAATTTATATCATCAAACAGGGCATATATCGAAAACATACAATCTGAACATACAAAAATCCATATGTTAAAAATGAAATCAAATAGATTAATCCTGAAAACAGGGGGTTTCGAACTCTTTTTGATTTGGGGGTTTTGAATCGGGTTTTGTTATTCAGAAACAAATACAAGCGCATATATGTTATAAACACAAAGAACATGGCGTATGCAGAATCATAACATATAATTGCATACGTGGATGATTGCAGATTATAGGATGCATATGCAAGAGTATATGAATGTATGTATGGGTTTGTTCATATATATAAATGCATAAACATTAAATCTATATATATATGGTCGTGCGATCAGTGCATCATATCTAAAATATATAATTAGACCATAGTTGTCAATACGAACAGATTGCAATATGCACACATACAGAATATTATCTAAGCATATTCAGGCATATTTATAAATTAAACATATGCATACGCAGGATCTCTAGGCATGAATTTTTCAAAATCATTAAAAGAAAAACTCACGGTTTCATAAATCTATAAAATTAATCCTGAATTTTGATCCAGAAAACAGCTGGAGCAATCCTCTTGTAAATCCTTATTGCTCGTAGAGACTCGTGCTGATAACGTGTTGTAATCTTGAGAGGAAAGCGTAAAGCAAAAGTAAAGACACAGTATTGATGACCCAGTTCGTCACGGAGTGACTACGTCTGGGGGCGACCAAGCCAGGAGATATAATAAATATGTACTGCCGTTTACAATATGGAAGTATGTATAGAATACAAAGAGAAGATACAATATATAAAGAATACCTAACCCTAGCATCTAAGTCTTGTGGGCCTAAAGCTCACTGGACTATAATCTATATATTATGTCCATATATTATAATAATATATTTCAATATATTATAACAGTTTGATGTAGGTGGCCGGGGTAGTTGGTTCCAAAAAAAATTCGTACAGTTTGGGCAGAGTGCAAAAAAGGTCATTTGTGGGGTGCAAATTGTATAGTAGCATTTCATTTAATTAAATCGTGGAACTAGGAATGGGAAACCCTATCTCCCAGACTCCCACGCATATCATTATTGATAGAGAGAGAGAGAGAGAGAGAGAGAGAGAGAGAGAGCTTGGTAGCAAGAAAATCAAATACTACTAGTAATTAGTTTTAGAATGTTGATGGAAAGTGTGTGGCGTTTATTAGTGTTACTGATCATGTTGTCCCTTGTTCATAGTGAATTAGATGCAGGGGAGCACAAGTACGGCGTCGTTTTCGACGCCGGAAGCACCGGCTCCAGGGTTCATGTCTTCAACTTCGACAAAAACATGCAACTCCTTCCTGTCGGCAACGATTTTGAGTTATTCCTCGCTGTAATTAATGACTACTACTATATATTCATTAATTAATATATATATAATTTTCCACATTATTATTATTATTATTATTATTATTATTAATTATTGTTGATTATATATATATATGTATAGATAAAACCAGGTCTGAGTTCATATGCAAATGACCCAAAGGCTGCTGCGGAGTCGCTGAGGCCACTGTTGGAGCAAGCTGAAGCTGTGGTTCCTATACCCCTTCGCCCTAAAACACCTCTTAAACTCGGGGTATATATATTTATATTTATTTAATTTCAATTCCTCTCTCTCTATTATTTAATTTGTTATTTACAAATTAATGCGTTTCTTCAGGGGATAGTACTTCCGCTCAAAATTTATACGAAAATAATTTAGGATAAATTTATCATAAAATAATTTTAAAATATACTCCCTCCGTCCCAAAATTACTTTCACACTTTCCTTATTTGGACGTTCCAACTCTTCTTTCACACACCTAAAAAGGAAACTTTTTTCACTCACAAAAGTCAACAAAACACATTTTTTCTTATTTTATTATTTAACTTTACACTCACATACTTACTTTTCCTTGGTTCGCGTGCCCGGGACTACTATGAAAGTAGTTCCGGGACGGAGGTAGTACTACATTTGATAAAAAATTATAAAAATTTAATCAGAACAATTAAAAGTTAGTGGTTAATAAATATCTATAACAATTTTAATATGATACTCTTAACTCAAATTTTTTATATTTCTAATAAAAAGTTTAATACTTTTTGTCAAATATTTAAAATAATTTACAATTATTTCTATTATAAATTATTTTCATATGATACTTTGGCCATAAATATTATTTAAACTCATATATATATATATATATATATATTCAAACCCTAATTAAGAATTAATAACACTTCTCTTCCCTTACTTTCATTATTTTTCATTTTTGTTATTCTAATAAGTTTAGTCATTTTCCAATTTCTTCATTTTTTGTAACTCCTTGGCATTTTCTCTTTTAACTCCAACATTATTTTTACACTTTCTTTTCTGAAAAGTATCAATATTATATTCACATTCCAAATGAAAAATTAACTCACACTAACAAAGGTTAATAACATTATTTTTATTATTCAACTCTTGTATTTATAATTAATTTAATATGTATGTCGAAAGTTATAATAGAACGAAACAGAAGAGTTTTTTCTTTTGGCAATTTCGTGTATCCTCTTGTTTCCATTTCCTAATATCCTTGTCAAAATAATTAATTAAAGTCCTAACATCTTGAATTAAATTGATATGCTGCCCTCCTATAATTAGTTGATATACCCCTGATATATTAATGTATATACTAATACATCTTTCTCTCAAAAGTCTGCAATACTTTTGGAACGCAATTTTTAAGAAAAAATTTAATGAATAGATGTATGATAAAAATTGTGAGATAGAGATTTTAAAAATGAAAATTTACAAAGTTATTTTTATTTTGAGAATATACAAATTTTTATAAAACAAATTAAAAAGGAAAGTATGTGTAATTTTTGTGGAAGGAGACAATAATATTTATACTTATATATGAACACAGGCAACAGCAGGTCTTCGGCAGTTACCAGGCAATGCTTCTGAAGCCATCTTGGATGCGGTAAGATATTACTCCCTCCGTCCCAACATTTTCTTCATGGGTGGAGTTTCACGCATATTAAAAAAAATAAAGTATATGAGTGTGAAGTTAAATAATAAAATATAAAAAGTGTATTTTATTGACTTTTGTGAGTGCGAATTGTTTCATATTTTGAAACGTGAAGAAAGAATTGGGACATCATATAAAAAAAATGTGAAATTTATCTTGGAGAGGGAGTACTAATAATTTGGAGAGGGAGTACTAATAATTAGGAGTACTAATAATTATATTCTTCCCTTTTCCTATACATTTATTTGGACTATATATAACTTTTAAATTTACTACCACAACCGATTATTTATTTTGATTAGGTGAGAGAATATTTCAAGAGTGAAAGCAGGCTGAATACTAAAGACGAATGGGTAACTGTTCTTGATGGAACTGATGAGGGTGCTTTTCAGTGGGTAAGTCAATAAGTCATGCATCCTGTGCTATTACAATTTACACACGTGTGTGATAGAATTAATTAATTAATTTTAATTCTCATGTTTTGCTCAACCAGATATAGGTAGTGTATTTTAAACATTTTATAAAGTTTATAAATATGATTTTTGAATAGCTAATAATAATTATGATAATTTATAATAAATATTTATTAAATTATAATTTCAAATAAATTATTTAATTTTATATTAAAATAAAAGTTTATGAGTGAATTTTCTTTTAAAATTTATAAAAGAGTTGGGACATTCTTTAAAAAATGTTTTAAAAAATTAATTGGAATAGAGATAGTATTTTAATTGGATTTACAGTAATTTGGATGGTGGCTAGGGGTGATCATTCGGTCGGTCCGGTCCAGTTGTGGACCGGACCGAATAGATCGAATTTTTATGTGCCATGGACCGAATCGAATAGTGTCTTGGACCGAATTAGACCGATCATTCGGTCCAAATAGTTTTAAAATAAAAAACTTATATTTCATCACAAATTAAAGATATACTCACAATACAATTATATTAGTTCAATACCAACAAATTAAAGAGATACAATACAATTAAATTCAATAAAATTAGCAATATTAATTTAATAAAGTTCACAACAATTTAAAATTTACACAAATTAGAGCTTGAGTAGTTGTGGATTGAATTTTTAATTTTTAGTTACTAATATGTTTATGTGTCCTATGTATGTGTAGTGCGAATTAGTTCTCATAGTTATATATATATATATATATATATATAATTAATATATTATTATTTTAATTAAAATTCGATCTGTTCGATTTTTGATCTATTTGATTTTGGTTATTCAGAATTCGAATAAATTGAATTTTTAAATTTTGAACCGAAAATTGAATCGAAAGGACCGAATTTTATTAGTTTGATTCGAATTTTTGGGTTTTTTTTTTTTTTTGAACACAAGTTGTCAGGAGGCCCACCACTAATTTCTTTTGAGCTGCTGATAATGAGTCATCTACAGACACTCAATGATAGCTTGTCGCTTTAAAGCTAAAGCTGAAAAAAAAAAATTAGAGGAAGTGTCATAATTTTCACATGTGAAAATGGAACATAACTTTTTCAGTATTTCCATTTGAAAAAAAATACTAGTTGACATTACTATTTTCAATGATTTATTTATGGAAAAAATAATTTATATTATTATTATAATTAGTTTATCTTAAAAAAATTATCAATATTTCCTAAAACGACAGTATATTATACTATCAACTCACAATTTTCTATTTTTTTTTAAAGAAATACGTGTAAAAGGTAATAAAATCATATTTGTGGGGAGAAATAATGGAATTTGAGTTTGTTACGATTGTAAAGAAAGGAATATATAATAATTTTCCTTCATATCTTTTGTTGGAAATATTTGATATTTGATTAAATACTAAATATATTAATTGGTATTGTTTGACCAATAAAAAGAAAATGTTAAAATTAATATCTCGGATGTTAATTGGTACGAGCGTGTTCTACTCTCGGAGTAGATGAATTTAATGTATTAATAGACACAAAATCAATTAATGGTGAGTGAGAAATAGAATCAACAAATCAAAGTTTAAAACTTTGTCCCACATTGAAAAACGAGAAGACTAATATACGTAATATTAGTAATAAGCCAACGAAACTAATCAAACTATAGTTGATTGATTGTCAATCAAAATGGCCACAAGCGCGCGCTCCGAGTTAAGCTTATGACCGTGACCGTGACTGTGGCCTTGGCCTTGGATCTTGGCAATTGGACTTTGGGTGTACTTGGGCCTGGGTCTGGCGTCCATCTAATTTTTTAGAACACAAAAGTTTTGTGGTTCAGCCCAATTAATTCGGTAATGGGTTAAGCCCATACCAAAAGTTGACTTTATAAGTACATATTCGACGAATTTGAAGATGACGTCTAGATGACTCAGCACTGGCCAGGTTCAATGAACCTAAGCTGACTCAGCGGTGACAAATTCGTATCAGTACAAAAATTGTGCAGAAATCATTTATGGCAGGCCAACCGGATTGATTGCAAATTAATTTCCTAACTGCTGACCTTCCTGAAAATTTGTCCTTCAGCATTAATGCTGACACATTTTTTCCCCCATTACGAGTGGAGGTTCACCTATAAATAGGTGTTCTCATTTCATTCAGAGAACACACAACACACTTCTCTCTGTCCGAAATTCTGCATATAGCTTCTAAGTGCAGTCTAGTCCTAACGTCCCTCTGTTCGTCGGAACTTCAAGTCCTGCGGTGCTGCACACTTGAAGGCGTAATGTCGTTTTACCTTTGGGAGCACTATTCCAAACCGAAGAGCACCATCGGGGAATATTCACTTTGCGGGAAGAGTTCCACTCGACTTGGCGTTTGTTTTTATTTCCTTGTTATTTTTAATTTCCGTGTATTGTTCTTCCCCCCGTTATATCCCCTTTTTTATTTATTACAATTGTATTATTCTTTCGACACAAATACTTTTTCCAACAATCGTAAAATGAATATCGTTTTTAAAAAATGTCGAGTAGTGATAATACCTCTGTACCCCCTGTTGAACCTACTGTTCGCGGTTCTTCAAACCCTTCCCCTGCCACCACTGCCCCTGTTCCCCCTGTAACTGTCCAAGTTGGACAAACCCCTCCTCACTCAGTGGTGGCCCCATTTTCTTTTCCTGATGCTAGACCAATTATGGTCCATAGCGAAAGACCCGACAAGTTGTAGTTATTGAGAAATTACCTCCTAGTTGGAGGGATTTCAAAAGTTACTTGAAGCTCATAAAGAAAAGTATGACTTTACAAGAAGTCATTGGAAAACTTCAAATCCATGAAGGCGGCTTGGTAAGAACCAAGAACACTAATGAGGCCAAAGCCAACTTAATGGAAACAAAAAAGAGAAAAAGGCCAACAAATGACAAGGGGAAGAAACCAGCTGGAACAAAATCCAAATTCAATGGTGATTGTTACAACTGCGGAAAATCAAACCTTATGGCCAAAGACTGTAGAGCCCCAAAGAAAGAAAACAACAAGGGGAAACAATCAAAGGCAAATGTGGCCCAAATGGACATCACTGAAGATGATCTAGCTGTTGTGATCACTGAAGTGAATCTGGTGGACAACCCGAAGGAATGGTTCATTGACACTGGAGTCACATGTCATGTCTGTTCTGACTGGAATGCTTTCTCAACTTATGAGCTTGCTGGTGGGAGGAAGTTGCACATGGGAAATCAAGCCACGTCTAAGGTGGTTGGGGTTGGCAACGTCGTTTTGAAGCTGACCACTAACAAGAACCTCTCTCTCCGAGAGGTCCTGCATGTCCCTGACATACACAAGAATCTGATCTCTGGATCTGTGCTTGTAAAGAATAATTTCAAACTTGTATTCGAGTCGAATAGGGTTGTTCTTAGCAAGTACTCTGTGTATCTAGATCGTGGCTATCTCCACGATGGTTTGTTTAAGATGAGCATCATGGTTGTACTCCCAACGGGGAAAAATATTGATAAGAATAAAGAAGCTTCTACTTCATCTTATATTGTTGAGTGCTCTAACTTATGGCATTGTAGATTGGGACATGTAAATCTAAAGTCCATAAAAAATTTAGTAAATTTAAATTTACTTGACATTAAAAATGTTGAAACAAACCAAAAATGTGAAATATGTGTAGAAGCTAAAATGACAAAATTACCTTTTCCATCAATAGAAAGAAACACTGAACCTATAGACTTAATACACACTGATGTGTGTGACTTAAAATTTGTTCAAACTAGAGGTGGAAACAAGTACTTCATCACGTTCATAGATGATGGTACTAGGTTTTGTCACGTTTATCTTTTGCATAGTAAGGATGAAGCATTGAATGCTTTTAAACTATACAAAAATGAAGTGGAAAACCAATTAAGCAAATGAATCAAAATGGTTCGTAGTGATAGAGGTGGGGAATATGTAGCACCATTTGAGAAAATATGTTCCGATTCTGGTATCATACATCAAACAACTGCTCCTTATTCACCTCAATCAAATGGTGTTGTGGAACGCAAGAACCGAACACTCAATGTTGATAAGCTCCGGTTTGCCGCAAAATATTTGGGGCGAAGCCGTTCTATCGGCTAACCACATATTAAACAAAATTCCACACAAAAGTAAGGACACCACTCCTTATGAATTGTGGACAGGACGAAAACCATCATATAAATACCTCAAAATGTGGGGGTGTTTAGCAAAGGTAGAAGTTCCACTACCCAAGCAAGTTAAGATTGGACCAAAAACAGTGGACTGTATCTTTGTAGGTTATGCATTAAATAGTAGTGCATATAGATTCCTAATTCATATATTAGAAGTTTCTGATATGAGTGAAGGAACATTTATGGAATTGAGAAACACAGTATTTTTTGAGAATATCTTTCCTCGTAAAACTAAGGAAGATAAGATCTCAACTAAAAGACCTCGTGAAGAGAGGGTTGATGATGAAGCTGGTCCTTCAACTCAAGAAAATGAGGAGTTGAGATATAGCAAAAGAGCAAAGATAGCTAAAATCTTTGGTCCTGACTTCATTACATTTGTGTTGGAGGATGAACCAAAGAATATCAAAGATGCTCTCTCAAGACCAGATGCTCCACTCTGGCAAGAGGCGATAAATAGTGAAATCAATTCCATTCTGCAAAACCATACATGGGAATTAGTTGATCTCCCACAAGGTTGTAAGACCTTAGGATGCAAATGGATCCTTAAAAGAAAGTATAAAGCAGATGAGTCGATTGATAAAGCACGTTTAGTCGCAAAAAGGTTCAAACAAATCGAAGGGTATGATTTCTTTGATACCTATTCACCAGTAACAAGAATTACATCTATTCGGGTGTTAATCGCGATTGCTTATTTGTACAATCTCGAGATTCACCAAATGGATGTTAAGACTGCATTTCTTAATGGTGAGATGGATGCAGAAATTTACATTGATCAACCCGAAGGCTTTATAGCACCTGGAAATGAGAAAAAGGTGTGCAAGCTTGTGAAATCATTGTATGGACTTAAACAAGCTCTGAAGCAATGACCTTTGAAATTTGACAATACAACGTTGTCAAATGGCTTTCGTATAAATGAGTGTGGCAAATGTGTATATGTGAAGAATACACAAAAAGGATTTGTCATACTGTGTCTTTATGTTGATGACATGACTTCGACATGAAAGACATGGGTGTAACTGGCGTAATTTTAGGAATCAAGATCAGTAGGACATCAAATGGAATATCTTTAACACAATCTCATTATGTGGAGAAAGTGTTAAAGAAATTCAACGTCTTTGATGATCCACCAGCTAAAACACCTTTGGAAGTGAATGTTCACTTGAAGAAAAACAACGGTGAAGCTGTAGCTCAACAAGAATATGCTAGAGTCATTGGGAGCATTATGTACATTTCAAATTGTACGCGTCCTGATATAGCATGTGCCGTGAATAAACTTAGTAGATTCACAAGCAACCCAAGCCACGAGCATTGGATAGCTCTGAGAAGAGTTATGAGGTACTTAAAGTACACTCTAAACTTTGGACTACAGTACACCAGGTATCCAGCTGTACTCGAAGGGTATAGTGATGTCAACTGGATCTCAGACAGCGAAGAGTCCTTCTCAACTAGTGGATGTGTCTTCACTATAGGAGGAGCTGCTGTGTCCCGGAGATCTACAAAACAAACGTGCATAGCCGATCCACCATGGAACCTGAGTTCATAGCTTTAGATACAATTGGTGAAGAAGCTGAGTGGCTTCGAAACTTCCTTGAAGATATTTCATGTTGGAATAAACCAGTATCCACTATAATGGTACATTGTGACTGTCAAGTTGCAATTGGTAGGACTCAAAACGATATGTGTAACAAAAAGTCTAAACACATCCGTCGACGACATAATACTGTTAGACAATTGATCTTGAGTGGTGTAATATCCATAGACTATATTAGGTCTAAGGATAATCTCGTGGATCCTCTAACAAAGAGTATAAATCGAGATCAAATGTCCAAATTGTTTGAAGGAATGAGTCTTAAATCCACCGAACAAAATAAAGTAGTGGTAACCTGACCAAGTTGACTGGAGATCCCAAGATCTTGGTTCAACGGGAAAACTAAGCTGTGGAAGTTAGACGAAATGCTTGGTAATCTGACCATTCCTTAGAAGATAGTACACCAAGTATAGAACCCGTAGGTGGTGTAGGCTAAGTCTGAAGACTTTTAATGAATCCTAAAATCCTAGTAAGGATAGAGTATTACGAGATACTCAAGAGGGTTTCACCTATGTAAGTGTGAAATGAGAGGCTGCTTCAAATATCATTGGATATTAAACACTTATGAATCCAAAGGGTGTCTATGGCCGAAAAGGACAAAAACGTGAGAACAAGAATGGACATAGAGATTGTATTGTGTTACAGCTCGCTGTCTCGGTACACACTAAGGTGGAATAGTTTAAGGCATTGTGTCTACTAGGCCATCAGTGTTTTCGGTTAGCTGGAGTATGGAAGGTTCAAAGCTCCAAGCTACCTGTCCAAATACAATATCGTCTCACTTGGGCTGGGGTGTGTCTCTGCATGTTTATGGGTGTAATTTCCACTCATGTGGGGGATTGTTGAAAATATTTAATTTTTGATTAAATATTAAATATATTAATTGGTATTATTTGACCAATAAAAAGAAAAGTTTAAAATCAATATCTCGGATGTTAATTGGTACGAGCGCGTTCTACTCTCGGAGTAGATGAATTTAATGTATTAATACTCACAAAACCAATTAATAGTGAGTGAAAAATTGAGTCAACAAATCAAAGTTTAAAACTTTAAATTAAGGGAGAGAATTAATTATATAATTAATTCTCATCCCACATTGGAAAACGAGAAGACTAATATACGTAATATTAGTAATAAGTCAACGAAGCTAATCAAACTATAATTGATTAATTGGCAATCAAAATGGCCATACGCGCGCGCCGAGCCCGTGCCCTTGGCCATGGATCTTGGCAATTGGACTTTGGGTGTACTTGGGCCTTGAGCTTGGTGTCCATCTAATTTTTTAGAACACAAAAGTTTTGTGGTTCAACCCAATTAATTCGGTAATGGGTTAAGCTCATACCGAAAGTTGACTTCGTAAGTACAGATTCGACGAATCTGAAGCTGACGTCTAGATGACTCAGCACTGGCCAAGTTCAATAAACCTAAGCTGACTCAGCGATGACAAACTCGTATCAACACAAAAATCGTGCAGAAATCATTTATAGCAGGTCAACCGGATTGATTGCAAATCAATTCCCTAATTGGTGACCTTCTTGAAAATCCGTCTGTCAGCATTAATGCTGACATCTTTTTTTCCCCGTTACGAGTGGAGATTCACCTATAAACTGATGTCCTCATTTCATTTAGAGAACACACACAACACAATTCTCTCTGTCCGAAATTCTGCATATAGCTTCTAAGTGCAGTCTAGTCCTAACGTCCCTCTGTTCGCCAGAACTTCAAGTCCTGCGGTGCTGCACACTTGAAGGCGTAACATTATTTTACCTTTGGGAGCGCTATTCCAAATCGAAGAGCACCACTGGGGAATATTCACTTTGCGAGAAGAGTTCCACTCGACTCGGCGTTTGTTTTTATTTTCTTGTTATTTTTAATTTCCTTGTATTGTTCTTTCCCCCGTTGTATCCTCTTTTTTATTTATTACAGTTGTATTATCCTTTCGACACAAGTACTTTTTTCAACATCTTTATATTATTTTCTCTTAAAAAAATAATTATACTATCACATCATAAGTTAAATATATATATTTTATGATTTTATATCATTACAAATTTAATCAACCATAACAAACGATCTCTTTATGTATATGTAATATTGTTGTCTAAGAAATTAATACTCCTATTATAAGTATTTTGTTGATATTTATATTATAAATAATATTATAATCTAAAATGTATGAAACTCTTGAAAATTTAACATGAAATATTAGGTATTATTATAACATGTTATTATAAATATGTTCCATTTAGAATCACAATAAAATGATATTTTTAAAATATATATAATAATAGATTATATAAATATTGTATGTGGTTAAAACAATTAATAATATAATATTCTCCCTCTATCTCTAGATATTTTGAGCACTTTTCTTTTCGGTCCGTCCCACAACACTTTGCACACTCAATAAATGAAAATAACTATTTTACTTTATCCTCATAATATTTACATATTTATAGAAAAATGTCATTACTTTTACATTTAATCTAACAAGTTTTATTATTTTAGTAATATAATTTTACACATCATTCTCAATACTCCACAGAAGCATATTTTTTTTCTGCACAGAACCAATTAGTAATTAGTGTCAATTTTGTGAATCATTTTGTAATTTTTCCTTTTTTATACTCTTTTCTTAAAAAATGTGTAAAAAATAGTTTGAAATATGTTTAGACACGGAGGGAGTATAACATTGTGACTTATGATGTTCAAATACGTTACAATATTCATATATATATATATATAATTGCGTACATATCATTCATATCTTTCTCTATTTCTTTCAAATGCTTCACTATTGATTGGATATTCTGCTACAAATTTTATATTTTAACCATCATATAATGACTTTTTAGTGGTGGATGATGAAACACATCTTTCTTTTTTCCCTAAATTTCTTATTCTGTTGCAGCCATCATATTCGTTTTACCCTCAAAATTTTAAGGACATTTACATTTTTCTCTCCAGCAGTCTCGTATATGATTTTCTAACAAAGTAATTGGCTAGCTAGTTTGCAACTCTTTCAATTTTTTTAACTTTGTAAAATGCTAATTTTTTTAATAATATTGCCAAAAATTATTTTAACATTTTTTTTGTAATATAAACTTGTCATGCATATATATATATATATATTTAATTGAAAGTACATGTAGGTGGCAATCAACTATTTATTGGGGAGATTTGGGAATGGATACTCAAAGACAGTAGGAGTAGTTGATCTTGGAGGGGGATCCATCCAAATAGCGTATGCTATCTCCGACGAATCTGCAGCCAACGCTCCCCAACTCCCAAATGGTGCCTATGTCTTCGATAAAGATGTTTTAGGAACTAAATATCACCTTTATACGCACAGGTAATATATATATATATATATAACTTTAAATCGACATTAGCTTTTATTTCGAAAAAATGGAAGAAGAAAAGAATCTGATCTTTAACTCACATTAGTCGCAAAAATCACTCAAATCGAAGTCGGGTCACTATTTACCCAATAACTCATAATAGGACTAATTTGTATTAGTAATTAGGGAAAATACACATTTTTATCTTATAAGTTTCGTTGACTTTGGTTTTCTTCCTCTTAAGTTTTGAAATTTTGTTTTCGTCCTTTAACTTACCACAAATTATTGAATTTTTATTTTCGTTCTTTAACTTACCAAAAATTATGGTTTTCGTCCTCCAACCGCCTATAACCAGTCATACAACCGGTAATATACATGTTTATCCATTAATTTTTTTCTTTCTTTCTTTAAATAAAATACTAACGTAGGGGTATTTGGAGGGAATTAAGTCTTGACAAAATACACTTTTAACGGTAAATTCCCTCCCAAATACCGTCCAATACTTACATCCAAAGAATCTTCTGTTCGGATTTATTTTTGAATATGATGTACAAACCGTTCAACGAAACCACAATGACACTTAATATTGCGCTCGAAACTCGTTGATTCATACGAATTTCTTGAAGACATCTCTCTTCCTTTTCGTACAATGAGTATGCGCTCAAAAAAATTTAGACTTTTGAATGTTTTGATTTGGGGATCTTTGTTCTTTTTTTCCCTAATTCTCTTAAGCCTCCATGCCTAGATTTGATCGACTAAGATTTTGATTTGGGAAAGAATTTACGGTTAATCCTGTATTTTATCCATCAAGACCTAATTCCCTCTAAATACCCACGTCAGTATTTCGCTTAAAAAATAGAAAAAAAAATGATCTACGTGTGTATTACCGGTTGTGTGACTGGTTATAGGCGGTTGGAGGACGAAAACCACAATTTTTTGTAAGTTAAAGGATGAAAACAAAAATTCAAAACTTAAAAGGACGAAAACCATAATTTTTGGTAAGTTAAAGGACGAAAACAAAATTTCAAAACTTAAGAGAACGAAAACCAAAATCAACGAAACTTATAGGATATAAAAGTGTATTTTTCCTTGTAATTACTTAAAGGCAATATCAGTAGCCGCGAAAATATACCAAAATTAAACTCAGAGTCATTATTGCCAATGCCAACAGCCCACAATAGAAATGAGAATTATCGATTATTTACATATGGTCGTTAATTACATAATACATTCAACAATATATCAACAGCTAATGATCGTTAATTAGCGATAAATTTCAATATCAACTTCAAATTGATCGTCATTTTTTTTACTTTTGACCAGTCAACAATGTCAGTCTCTAACACATAAGATTGTCGAACGATTTGAAAACGGTTACTAATTTACAAATTTTTTTGCAGTGATATTATTCCTAATTAATTAATTACTCAACATCATGTTTTCTTACTGAGTATGTGTAGTACAAATATAAAAATATACACATGCATGCAGTTTTCTCAACTATGGCCTAAATGCGGCTCGAGCTCAAAGTCTTAAGCTTTCCGGAGCTAATGGCAATCCATGCGTCACAAATGGTTATATAGGTACGTATCTCACAATATTAATTATCCTGAAATTTTTTATTAATGGGACCCAAATTAATTAAACGCATAGCTATCAAGGGAATTCATTATTAATATAGAATTAGTGGAGTAAAATTTATATAAATTTTGTTGAACAAATTTAAATTACACATAAATTTAAAAAAATATATTAAAAATATTAGAATAAAAATATATAATTGAAAATAGAAGTATTGCTAATGTATAATAAAATTAAAAATTAAAGCACCCCTACACTTTAAAAATTGGGGTCTAACCTATGAGTATAAATGTATAATAGCATGCAATTCAACCATGCACTAGGCTATTTTATTATATTGATTGCTAGTATATTAATTTTTTTTATATAGAATTTGGGTTGATGCATGTATATATATATATATATAATTAGGGACGTACGAGTATTCCGGGGTAGTTTATAGAGTATCGGCTCCAAAGAGCGGGACTAGTTTGAGAAGATGCACAAAATTAGTGGGGAAAACACTGAATCTGGATGCGGTCTGCTCCTACAATAATTGCTCCTTTGATGGCATTTGGAATGGTGGCGGTGGACCTGGCCTCAATAACTTGTATGTTGCATCATTCTTCTACGACACTGCTGCTGAGGTACGTACCCAGCTAATTCAGTTAATATCTATTAATTAATTAATTATATATTATTAATTATTGGCCATATATATGTGCGTGCTTAGACTGGTATCGTGAAGGAAAATGAAAATATGGCAAGTATTCGTCCCATAGCGTATCGAAATGCGGCAGAGTGGGCATGCAGGGCGAACGTAGACAATATAAAATTAATATTTCCTTTAATTGATAAGGCAGATGTTCCCTTTTTGTGCATGGATCTTGTATACCAGTACACCTTGCTCGTCGATGCCTTTGGTACGTATACATACATACATACATACATACATACATAATTAATGTCCCTTCAATATGATCGAGTTATTAATTAATGGGTACGTGCACATATGCAGGTAAAGATCCATTTGATGAAATAACAGTGGTGAAAGATGTAGAATATAAGGGTAAGTTGATCCAAGCAGCATGGCCACTCGGATGTGCTGTTGAACTCCTCTCTATCTAATAATAGTATTTAACATGCTAAATATATATATATATATATGCGGACGTACGCAGTATTTATAATCATCATAACTTCTTAATTGTTGCAGCTATATTAATGCAAATTTAAGTAATGATGGATATTGATGATCATGTGTAACAGATTTTCACTTTCTCTTCTTTTAATATTAATTGTTGAAATCAAAGAAATAAAGAAATCTAAAGAACACCAAGATTTACGTGGTTCGATCCAAAATTGATCTACGTCCACGAATGAGGTACCTCTCTCACTAATCGATGAATGATGATACAAATTACAAGAAGTTTGAATCTCTCTGAGTTTCTGAGTTTCTTCCACTTTCTGTGTATGATGATATTAAATTGTCTATCTCTATACATATGTGCGTATATATAAGAATATAAGAACCCAATTAATCCTTGTGATCGTAACCAATCAACAAGAAACTGCTACAGTTGCAACCAAAATTGAATAATGATCAGAGCTCAACGGTTTTCAGTTTTGATACGTTAAAACTGCTCGCCAATTGCCCAACTAGAAGTTTAAACTGCTTAGTAACTGATTCTTGGTTACATCCTGACTTGGAGTCAGTAATCCCTTTCATATCTGCTGATTTGATATGTCCTCAGCTAAGGCTGAGCCCTCATCTGATTTCATCAGTAGACCTTCATCCTAACCAACCATCCTGACCCCCTCAGCAGACCTCCTCAGTTGATCTAGCTGATGACTCCCTCAGCTGATTTATCAGATGACCCTCAGTAGACCTATTAGCTCACCCTCAGCTGATAGTAATAGATTCAATTATCAGCAGTACTTTGCTCATCTGATCTTCATTTCACTTTCTTTGCACCCATAACAATTCTCCACCTCAAAGTAAGTGAGATGCATGCCTTCACCTAATCTTCATATCACAGTAGCATTAATGCACATCTCAAGATTGTACCTTAACAAGTTCCAAGCAGTAGTTGAATTTTGAACTAGGTATCACTTTGGTTAGCATATCAACTGCATTGTCATCAATTGAAACTTTCTGTATTGTGATCACCTTCTTCTCCACCACATCTCTCACAAAATGAAGCCTAACATCAATGTGTTTGGACCCTTCATGAAAGACCTCATGCTTGACTAAATGAATGTCACTTTGATTATCACATTGCACAGTAACTTCATCTTGCTTGATCCCAAATTCTCTAATAATGCCTTTCAGCCACATAGCCTCTTTCACTACTTCTGTCACTGCAATGTATTCAGCTTCTGTGGTTGATAGTGTAACCACATATTGTAATACAGCCCTCCAACTAATGGTTGTGCCATAAAGTGTAAACACATATCCAGTAAGAGATTTTCTTGTATCTATGCTTCCAGCATAGTCTGAATCTACAAAACCTTGTAGAGGTAGCTTGATCTACTGAGTCCTTTCAAACAATAATCCCAAGTGTGATGTACCTTTTAAATATCTCATTATCCACTTGAAATCTTCCCAATGTGCCTTCCCTGGATTAGTCATAAACCTGCTGACCAAGCTCACTGCATGAGCAATGTCAGGTCTGCTGCAAACCATGGCATACATTATGCTTCCAACTCCATTTGAATAATGTATCTTGTTCATTTGAGACTTCTCTTGATGACTCTTAGGACATTGATCAGCTGTGAGTTTGAAGTGTTATCCAAGAGAAGTAGAGACTGATCTGGATTCATGCATATTGAATCTCCTTAAGACTTTCAGTATATAGTCCTTCTGAGTTAAGAACATCCTTCCAACTACCTTGTTTCTGATAATATCCATACCCAGAATTTTCTTTGCACTTCCAAGGTTTTTCATGTCAAAGGTTGAACTGAGCTTATCCTTCAATCTTTGAATTCTTCCAAGACTTTTGCTAGCAATTAACATATCATCCACATAAAGTAATAGATATGTAAGTACCTCAAAGCCTTGTTTTTCCAAGTACACACAGCTGTCATACTTGCATCTGATGAAGCCTATTGACACCATGAAGCTATCAAACCTTTTATACCACTGCATTGGGCTTTGCTTAAGTCCATATAGTGACTTCTTTAGCATACATACATTTCTTCCATCTTCTGGTAGTATGAACCCCTCTGGCTGCAGCATATAAATGGTTTCTTCAAGCTCCACATGTAAAAATGCAGTTTTTACATCTAGCAGCTGTAAATCCAGTCCATCTTGATTCACCTTAGACAATAATATCCTTATTGAGCAGTGCTTCACAACTAGTGAGAATACTTCATTGAAGGCAATTCCTTTCCTTTGTGTGAATCCTCTTGCAACTAACCTTGCCTTGTATCTTATCAGGTCCTGTCCATCTGCCCCAGTCTCAGACTATTTCTTGAATAACCATCTTGAGCTGACAACCTTCTGCCCTTTTGCTTTATCACAAGAACCCATGTGTTGTTCTTTTCAAGTGAATTTAACTCCACTTTCATAGCTGAAATCCACTGATCTTTATCATTTCTTGTCACTTCATCAGCATAGGTTTGAGGTTCTTGATACTCTACCTCTTCTGCCACAGATAAGGCATATGAGATCATATCAGCCTGTCCAAATCTGATTGGTGGATGAATGCTTCTCCTATGTCTGTCTCTGGCCAGACTGTAGTTTCTCAAATCTTGATCCTCTTCCCCTGAATTTTCAGCTTGATCTTCAGAGTCACTATCTTCTGATGCATTAAGCTGATTTTCTTGTGGATTTCTGATATCAGAGTTGTCTTGAGCTTGTTCTTCATTCTGAGTCCTGGTTGTAGGCTCCACCTCAACTGGTGTTTGTCTGATTACGGGGTTATACTCAGCATCTTGAGCATTTCCAGAGGTACCATATCCCATAACTTTCTCATTGAAAGTCACATCTCTGCTGACAATACACTTCTTGTGTCCAGCTTCAAGACACCACAATCTATAACCTTTGACACCTTTTGGATATCCCAGGAAGATGCACTTCAAAGCCATTGGTTTTAACTTATCTTGCCTTATATGTGCAAAGGCTAAGCAACCAAATACCTTTAGATTATTGTAATCTGACAGCTTACCATACCAAAGTTTATCTGGGGTTTTAAAATCAATGGCAGATGAGGGTGTTTTGTTTATCAAGTAGCAAGCAGTATTAACTGCCTCTCCCCAGAATACTTTAGGTAGTTTCGCATCTGACAACATGCATCTGACCTTCTCCAAAATAGTCATGTTCATCCTCTCAGCAAGTCCATTTTGTTGAGGATTTGAGGGAACAGTCTTGTGCCTTGTTATACCCATTTCTTTGCAGAAAATTTCAAACTCTTCTGACACATACTCTAGCCCATTGTCATTCTGAGATGCTTTAAGGGTCTACTCCTTTTGTTTTCTTATTCTAGAAGTCATTCCCTATATTTTCCAAAAGCTTCACTCTTCTGCTAGAGGGTAATCACCCACACCTTTCTGCTGTAATCATCAATGATAGTCATGAAGTACTTTCCTCCTCCATGAGTCTCAGTTCTTGCTGGTCCCCATATGTCAGAGTGTACATAATCTAGAGAAGCATCAGTGTGATGTTGCCCTCTTGGATAGGAGTGTTTCTTGGATTTCCCTAATACATGGTGGTCACAAAAATCTAATTTGATTGTTCTTGAATCCCCAAATGCCTTCTGTTTGGAGAGTTCATTCAGTCCTATTTCACCAATGTGCCCTAACCTCTTGTGCCACAAGATAGCATCAGAGCTGCTCATAACTGCATTTACTGATCTAGTAACTGAGTTACCAATCAAAATGTACAAGCCATTAACCTTTTTGCCTTTCATCATAATGTTGTTATCCTTGGTTATCAATATGAATCCATTCTTTGTATTGAATTCATATCCCAAAACATTAAGTGATCCAAGTGAAATAAGATTTCTCTTCAGCTCAGTTACAAATCTAACATTTTGTAGTATCCTCTCAGCACCATCATGCAGTCTCAACTTTATTGGGCCAGAACCTCTGACCTTGCACATCTGATCATTCCCCAAGAGAACTGATCCACCATCAAATTTCTTGAGATCCCTGAATAAATTTTCATTAGGACACATATGAAATGAACACCCAGAATCTAACATCCAATTTTCACTCAGCTTGACATCAGTAACAACCAAAACCTCAGCACTATCATATCTAGGGGTGGTCATTCGGTCTATTCGGTCGGTTCGGTCCAATTTTGGACCGGACCGAATAGATCGAAATTTTTTAGGTTATGGACCGAACCGGACCGAATAGTGTCTTGGACCAAACTGGACCGAACCGAAATAATTCGGTTCGGTCCAAATAGTTTAAAAATGAAAAAATTATATTTAATCACAAATTAAAGATATAGAATACAATTATATTTAATTTAATACCAACAAATTAAAGAGATACAATACAATTAAATTCAATAAAGTTCGCAACATTAATTTAATAAAGTTCACCACAATTTAAAGTTCATCACAACTTAAAGTTCACCATAATTTAAAATTTTACACAATATAAACTTAAAAGAAATTTCGCTTAGATTTTACTTAGATTTTATTTTTTATTATATATATAATATAATTAATATATATATATATATATAATATAATTAATATATTATTTTTTAATTAAAATTCGGTCCGTTCGGTTTTTTCGGTCTATTCGGTTTTGATTATCCAGAACCGGACCAAACCGAATAGATTGAATTTTTAAAATTTTGGACCAAAAACTGAACCGAATATTTTTGGACCGAACCGAACGGACTGAATTTTATCGGTTCGGTTCGGTTTTTCAGTTTTTTCGGTTTTGTGAACACCCCTAATCATATCCTTCCTGAGCTGCAATTGTGACATCAGCCTTTTTATCCTCTTCATGCTTCCTGGATTTGTCAGGACTATTCTTCTTGAGATGTCCCACCTTCTGACATGAAAAGCATTTTCTCTTCTCCACAAATTAACCAGATTCAGGGCCTTTAACATTCTTTTTCTTCTTTCCTTGAAAGGGTTTCTTCCCTTTCTTGAACTTTATATTCAGCCCTTCACCTTGATTTGTGTTCTTCCTTTCAGATAGCATTTGAAGTGCTTTTGTTTTCAATACATTCTGAATATAATCAGGTGACATCTTCTCTTGCCTTCCAAATAACAGAGCATCCTTGAAATTCTCTAAAGATTTTGGTAGAGAGTTTAGTAACATCAAGGCTTTATCCTCATCTTCAATCTTGACTTCAAGATTCTCCAAATCATCCACTGTTTTGTTGAACTCTTCAAGTTGTTCAACCAAGTCCTGTCTTCTGTCATTTTGAAGGAATGAAGCTCTGGTTCATAAACAGCTTATTAGTAACCGACTTTGTTCGATACACTTGTTCCAGCTTATTCCACACATCAATGGCAGTCTTCTCCTTGTACACCTCTCTCATAGGCTTGTCCCCCCAAGCACAAGATGATTGTGCTATGGGCCTTGTCCAAAATCTCCTGCCTCTTTGCAGGTTCTGATGAGGATGATGAAGGCCATTGATCAGCTGGTTTCAGAGCGTTTGATAATCCATGGTGTGTGAGGAGAGCTTTCATCTTCACCTTCCAGAAACCAAAATCATTAGCCCCTGTGAATTTCTCAAACTCCATCTTCATAGAAGCCATAACAGTTGATTTCACCAATAATTTCTTCGTGCTTCCCACAGACGGCGCCAATTGTTAAACGAAAATTGTTGAAATCAAAGAAATAAAGAAATCTAAAGAACACCAAGATTTACGTGGTTCGATCCAAAATTGATCTACGTCCACGGATGAGGTACCTCTATCACGAATCGATGAATGATGATACAAATTACAAGAAGTTTGAATCTCTCTGAGTTTCTTCCACTTTCTGTGTATGATGATATTAAATTGTCTATCTCTATACATATGTGCGTATATATATAGGAATATGAGAACCCAATTAATCCTTGTGATCGTAACCAATCAACAAGAAACTGCTACAGTTGCAATCGAAATGAATAATGATCAGAGCTCAACGGTTTTCAGTTTTGATTTGTTAAAACTGCTCGCCAATTGCCCAACTGGAAGTTTAAACTGCTTAGTAACTGATTCTTGGTTACGTCCTGACTTAAAGTCAGTAATCCATTTCATATCTGCTGATTTGATATGTCCTTAGCTAAGACTGAGCCCTCAGCTGATTTCATCAGTAGACCTTCATTCTGATCCAATTATACTGACCAACCATCCTGACCCCCTCAGCAGACCTCCTCAGCTGACCTAGCTGATGACTCCCTCAGCTGATTTGTAAGATGACCCTCAGTAAACCCATCAGCTGACCCTCAGCTGATAGTATTAGATTCAATTATCAGCAGTACTTTGCTCATCTGATCTTCATTTCACTTTCTTTGCACCCATAACATTAATCAATGCAGGATCCTCACTTCTTTGGATTTTGTTTTCATATTATTTTAACAGATTTTATATATATGGAAAGAAAGGCAAAGGGTATATATATATATATATATATATATATATATGAAAAATTGATGATTTTTCAATTGTTGTCTATTTGAGAAATTTACAAAAATATAACGGATATTTTAAGAAAGACAATGATAATTTTGAATTGTTTTAATAAAATTTGAAAGACAATAATTATCTAACCAATGTCTATTATAGTGGCCACCTACTACAATGGGCTTTTTTCTGGATCATCAATATTCTTATAATTCCTAACGATTCAGGTTTCTTATTATAATTTATATTTTTTTTCGTTACACTAGCATGTAACATAATAGACTGTCCCAATGAATGATATGTTATTTGTTTCATTAAATGTATATGTGAGTGTGTTTTTTCCGTCTTTAATCTATGTGTGTGTGTGTTGTGATCTCTTATTTCCAATTGACTATTTTGTTTTAATTAGTCTTCTATTGAATAATATCTTTTAATACCTATAATTAGTATGTGGTGATTATTTTGAAATACAAGATAAAATAAAAATTAAAGTTTGAGATATCTGAATTGATTTTTTAATAATATAATGTATGAATAAAAGGTTTAATTAAATAAATAATCAGCAATTGAATGATGAATTTATGTTTGTTACAGTGTTTCTTGAAATAAATTTGAATTAAATGTATTTTACTCGCTATTTAAAATACAGAGTATGATTCGATTGGATGATAATTACATGAGTTTATAGTGTATTTATTGTCTATTTTTATTTAGATATCATATTTTTATTGTCTTAAATTGACTAATTACATTTAATATAGAGAAAAGATATGTTTTGCTATTTTTTTAAAAAATTGGGATTTTTAGAACAAAATACACCTTAAATTATTGATGTCAATTAATGAAATGAGTCGGAAAAGAAAAGGAAAAATGTATGGAGAAGTTACTTGGGCCATTTAGTTTAACTTGTGACCCATTTAATTTAATTCAAACCACAAGAATTGAAGCACAAGTCAAAGCACATTTGTAGAAAAAAAAATGAAGGGAAAAAGCTCAAATGGATGCCCAATTTAATTAATTTTTTATTTTTGGTAAGACATTAAGCTTTCTATGTCTTTTTTTAAATTTATTATTATAATTAAAATTTGTGTACATATAATATCATTCAATATTAATATAACTGTTGGATGATCCTTCTAAGTAGATGATTTATGTGGCTAATTATCTAGGTGGAGTCACCCAAACAATAATCTTAAAAGATAAGCTAGTTTAATAATGTGGAATGTAGAGAGAGGAATAGTGAGAGATATGAGGAAATTGCACTTTTGATCCTACAGGACACTCACCCGATTCAAAATGGTCACAAGCATTTCAGTTTTGGTCTCATATCTTTTTTCTTTACAAAAATAGTCCCAAAAGATTCGAATAATACGAAATTCATCCTATTTCATCTAACACCGTTTTAAAATTAATGGAGAAGTCACATTCTTTGCACGTGCTCTGTTATTAAGTGAAAATAACATAAAGTCAACACAGAAAACACATACTTTGTTGAGATTACACTCAAAATACACAATCATGAATCATCATCTTCTTTATTGGGGAAATTCAACCTAATAATGTTGTGCAGAAAAGGAATACGGAGAAGTTAAAAACCTGATTATGCTGCGAAAAAGAAATTCTCTTTTCGAACCATAATTAGGTTTTGAAGTTCCCCGTATTCCTTTTCTGCGCAACCTTATTGGGGTAAATTTCTCCAATTTCTCCGGTGAAGAAGACGACGATTCGCAATTGTGTAGATTTTTTTGGGTGTAATCTCCACAAAGTATGTGTTTTCTGTATGATTTTGTGTTATTTTGACTTAATAGCATAGCACATGCAAAGAATGTGACTTCTCCGTTAATTTTAAAATGATTTTAGATAATATGGGATGAATTCCGTATTATCTGAATCATTTGAGACTATTTTTGTAAAGAAAAAATATATATATGACCAAAAATGAAATACTTGGGACCATTTTGAATCGGGTGCTTGTCATGTGGGACCAAAAGTGCATTAACCTCTGAGAGATATTATGCAAGGTGTTCTTGTATTAGAGAGAAGTTTGAATCTTTACAAATGTGTACATTTCACCTATTTATACTCTTGCATGGGTGAGGTGGCATGTAGTTAAGCTATTTAGCCTAATATAGTGACAAGTGTCCTCCACTTGTCACTATTTAACACTTTAAACCCATTAACTCTCTTCTAAAAGACTAATCTGTCCTTCTTTATTGGTCTCCCTCCCTGGGGGACCGACTACCTCTTGGGCGAGCAACTTTCAGTGGGGCAGATGTCCTTCACTTGGATGGGGTTGTAACCTGCTCGCCTCTTTGTGGGGTGCCAGGTATACATCCACTCTTGCCCCCATTGGTTGGGTGTGGTTGGTGGTCTTATCAGCATCCGCCGTGGTATTGGGTGAGTAGCATTTAGTTTGTGTTCCCTTTGTTTGCTGGTTGAACTTATACCTTCAGGACAAAGGGCGATCAGGGTGGCGAGCAGCTTCAAGTTGGCCTCACGGGCTTGCTGACTCGGTTCATCCCTGTTTGCCTTTAACCTCCACATGGATAGGTATGTGGCAAGAAAGGTGGCGAGTAGCTTTGACTTGGCCTTGTAGGCTTGCTGACTCAATCCTCTCATGTTTTCCCATCATCTCGTCATAGTCAGGCTTGCTAACTCAATCCTCTCCTGCTCGCCCATCATCTCATCATAGTCAAGATTCTCTTTAATCTTCAACTAAGTATCATTGATTATTCCTTAATTGTCGGTGTGATTCCTTTTATCAATATTTGCCCCCAGTACATGCTTTGATTTGATGTTCATATCGAAGGATGTGCTGGATTTGTTGTGTACAATCTGAGGGATGATGTAAGGACTTTGTGAATAACGGTGAGCATTGGGAGAGAGCAGGTAGGCGAGCAACTTTGTGACTTCGTGTCTTGGTGTGCCTGGCTGTGGTGCTCGTCCACCTGGTCGTCAAATTAAAGGCGGCGGAATAGGAAACGAAGCGTTTCCTTGGTTGGCGTGCCAATCATTCAAATTTTAAAAATCTATACAATTAAGTCCCTGAAGTTCGCCCTTTTTGCTCCTCTTTATTCATAACATATAAATACCATTCACTCAATACTTTCCTTTCTTTTCTTCTTCTTCTTCACACGATTTCTCTCTGCAATTTCTGGCATCCATCTTTCTCAAGCTTTTCCGGCGACTTCTTCGTTCTTCCACTCCTAGGATTATCTCGAAGATTTGTTAAAGGTAGTTCCTCCTTTAGACTTATTCTTCTAACTTTATTTATGTTGATTATTAATCTCTTCAGCCTGCATTCATTTTATCTTATCTCTTGGGATTTTTATTTCTTTGATCTTTCACCGGATTCTCGTCGGGGATTATTGTCGGAGTATAGGCGACAGGATTATCGACCCGTAGTTAACATCATCTTAGAGAAAAATTTCTCCTTCCCTTTCACTTTGTTCACGATGTCTTCCTCTTCGAACTGCACCATCTCCAACCATAATCCGTGCAAATGACAGGTGGAGGAAGGTGGCCCTATTGCCGGCCTTTTGTTAGTTCACTTGGTGGACTCTAATCCCGAGGCCGCCTCTGTTGTGCCTTAAGTGGAGGAGGAAATGGTCGAGCATTCGGGCGAGCAACCTTCTGCTCGCCCAGACATGGCAAACCAAGATTTCATAGAGATTGCCTCTAGTAATGAAGAGGAGTCAATCTTGGATTGGCTTGAATCCGTGGGTTTTCCACAACCCAACATGGTGGAGATGACCATCCCCGAAGGCATCGAGCAGGACTTTGATTGGGGTGCATACTATGAACGGTGTGCGAGCAGCTTTCATGTGCCTCCTCGACAATTTAAGGATTCTCATGGGTCCACCAATTTTAAGGTGAGCACCATGGAGAGCATAAAAGATGAGGGCTATCTAGACAGCATCAGTAGGGATTACAAGATCCCTTGTGATGTTACAATGTACGCGACTCGGGAGAATGAAAGAGTTGATCGCCTCTCTGCTGGTCTAACGGTGATCAATATGCACAGTTTAGCTGTCGGGGTCACGCTTCCTCTCCATCCCCTCGTAGGACATTTTTTGGAAGAGACCAACCAGGCCATCACCCAGCTCACCCCCAACGTGTGGGGCAACTTGTTGGCATTCTTCACTGTTTTCGCCCTTGAGAGGTATAAGGATCACCTTACTCCTGCCGAGGTGAACTACACTCTCTGTCTCAGTAAGTGTTCGATGGAGGGCAACGAGTATTATTACCTCAAGGCGAGGATGGATTTGAAGGTCCTTGAGGGGGTACCCAACAAGGTGAAGAACTGGAAGGAACAGTTCTTCTTCATAGGGGGCGATTGGCAAGCACCAGACATCAATGAAGGGCGTGAGGGACGCATCATGTCCCCTACTGAGTTTGGCGAGTTGCAGCGTAGGACTTTAGTTTGCATATTGGTGGGGTGCTTTCAATATTTTGCTGAGTATTTTTTAACTCTTTTTTACAAGTCTACCGCCTCAACGTTGGAAGAAGTCTAGCATTTCTAAGGAGTTCAACTTTACCTGCATTCTGGTGTGCCGTCGGAACAAGAAAGATAGGACGCTTGAGTATTTAAGCAAGTCTAGTTGACGGATTACCTCGGGTCTACTCACCACTCCACACCATTTGCGAGCTCAAGTTGCTCGCCCCTCTGGTAAAATATTTTAAAATTGGACTTCAATTTAGTTGTAGGAAAAATTTTATGTCTTGGTTGGTAGCTCTATTACTTGCAGCTGAGGAAGTCAAGATCGCCATCCCGCCATCCTTTGAAGCTTTAAATCACAAGGTTAGGATGGAGGGCACAAAGAAAGACCCTCCATCTGTGGTGTTGGCCTCCTAGAAAGCTGCCCCGACGAAGAAAGGGGCGAGCACCTCAGCTGCTCCACTACCCAGGCCCCAAGCTCTTCATCTGGAGGAGCTGGACATCGCCTTCACCGTTGTGATGGGTCGCGAGTCGACCGTGAGGGTGATGCCCCGTCTAGAAGGACAAGGGTCACAAGGGCATCTAGCTCCGGAGGCTCCGGTCGGGCAGACACGTCAGAACAAGCCCTTCCTCACTCTGTCGGGACTTCTACGTTGCCGCCCTTTGTTCATTCTATCGGCCAGCTGATAGACGTCACCCATCTGGGTTGGAACCAAACTCTTGCCACAGAGTAAGGAAACTTTTAGCTTGTAATTCATCATGTTGTTTTGATGAAATTTTCTAAGTATTTCTTGCTTGTCTTGTAGGTACGACCCTGCTCGCCACCCCAATCACTGTGAAGTTGTGCACCAGCGTGCTCTTACTCGCCCTCCAAGTACCTTAGGTGAGCTTCAAGGGCCTATTAGGTGAGCAACAGAGTCTGTTGCTCGCCTCTAGACTTAAGCCTAGGTGGCCAACATCCAACGTCAGTTGGTGACGGATAATTTGCGTCTGGTGATGCATTATTCGAGTGGTGCAATCATCACTGCTCAGCGCACCATGGAACAAGTCCTGACCCTGGAGAAATCTCATACCATCTTGGGCAATGCGGCGCTTAAGGAGAAGGAAGAGATGAAAAAGAAGATGGTCATCCTTGAGGCTAAAGCCAAGGCTTCCTTGGAGGCCAAGAGAGCCGCCATTGCGAGCGCCGAGAAAGCCAAGGTAGAGGCCGACCATCTTCGCTAAGATTTGGCCAGCAACAGGGCCCAAGTTGAAGAGGGACGAGCAGCCCAGGAAAAGGCCACGAAGTTGGAGGAGGAACTCCAAGCTGCTCGCACTATGCTCACTGAACTCAAGGCCGAGCATACTGGCTGCTACTCCGCTGCCGCCGTTGCCGAGATCCGAGTCGAGTCATTTGACTTTAGCTTCGTGTGTGCTTTTGTGGAGAACCTTCACGCATACTATTATGCTATTGACCATAGCGAGGACCCCTGGGATGCGTTGAAGAGGGAATTCGAGGAGTTCGTTACTGATCGTCCCCCCCAAGGATGGGCTCGTGGTCGATGTGGGGGATTTGGCCGAAATGGGGGTAGACTTAGGTGTGTTCCCTCCAGAAGTCAAGATCATTGGGGGCAACTACCCCCCGTTGCAGGTCCGTGAACAGGACGATGCAATGATAGATATCAAAGATCTATTTTTCTTCGAGAACCTGTCGGGCCTTTCCCCTACGACTGGTGAGAATGCCACCTCGGCGGCAGCGGAGAATGTGGGCGAGCAGGCCAGAGGCAAGCATGCTGGGGGCGAGCAGCAGGGCAGGTAGTGAAGACTTGGCCGCCTTTTTTGTCTTTTGTTTATTTTTGTTTCTTTTTTGTTTCTTTTGATATTTGCCCTCGAAGGCGCCCATCATGTACTTAATTTCTTTATCATTAATGAATGTCAGATTTTTGTTTCATCGTGCCTACTTGTATTTTTGCATCGTTGATATTCCTGTCTAAGTTAATGTTGATCGTCTTTATTGAGGTGTTCCATTGATTTGTCTTATTTTCCGCTTATGGGATCGCAAATTTACACCTTGGCTTTAATTTCCATCTTTATGATGTAGGTAGGCTTATTAATTGGTGGGAACTCCCTTTTTTATTTGTTTGAAGGGTCAGTCCCGTCACCTTGCCTTAAAATTATTTTGACTTGAACGTCTTTGATTTGCGAGCTCTAACTTGAGACATTCTTCAAATATCAATTGTTAGTATAGCGAGGCTGTGTAATTTATTCTTGAAAAAATCTTTTTTATTCATCATAACTTGATATACATAACTCTTGTTACATAATCTAATAGTTGCTCGCCCTAAAGTATACATGTTGGACGAGCAGAAATGACTTGGATAATTAAAGCTTCCTATTGAAAATTTTTCTTGAGGTGCGTTGCATTTCAAGTATATGATGATGGGTTGCCTTGCAAGTCCTCTAGGTCGTATGTTCCATTGGACCAGCTTTTCATCACTCTGTAAGGCCCTTCCCAGTTTGGGCCAAATACACTCGGAAGAACTATCAGTATCTTCCTCATCACTAGGTCCCCTGTCTTAAATTTTCTATCTCTGACCTGAGAGTTATAATATTTTTCCACTCATCATTTGTAAGCTGCATTTCTCAATTCTGGCGAAGCTCGTATTTCTTTGATCAGATCCTTCTCTATTGACATATCATCATCGTTTGCATCTTCATGTTTAATGTTGAACTTCTACTGGTATGACTCCTCGACTCTGAAAGCCAATGTAAACGGTGTCTCTCCACTGCTCGTCTTATAGGACATCCTGTAGGTCCACAACACTTCTGGCAACTCGTCTGCCCAGCTGCCTTTCCTATTGTCCGGTTGGACCTTCAAAGTGTGCTTCAATATTTTTTACGGCTTCGACCTGTCCATTCGACGGAGAATGATATGGAGTGGAATAGTATATCTTGGTGTTCCACGAGGTGCAAATATCTCTCAATTTATTCCCATCAAATTGTCTTCCATTATCTGTGACTATTGACTGTGGCAACCCAAACCTGCAGATCAGGTTCTTCCATATGAAGCTTATCATTTTTTTCTTGAGTTATTGTTGTCAGAGCTTCGGCTTCGGCCCACTTGGTGTAATAGTCAACAGTCAAGACCGCAAATTTTACCCCACCTTTTCTAGGTGGGAATAGGCCGATCAAGTCGATACCCCATTTAGCAAAATGTCATGGACTATACACTGATTTCAATTATTGTGTTAGGGTGCGGATGTTCGGAGCAAACTATTGGCACTTCAAACATCTTTTGACATACTTGATGGCGTCTTTTCGTCATGTTGGCCAATAGTATCCTTGCTTGATGGTCTTATATGCCCGGGCTTGCCCCCCAGCGTGGCCTCGACATATTCCTTCATGGATTTCTTCTAACATTTTCCGTCCCTCTTTTGGGGAGGGGCATTTGAGTAGGGGTAGAGAGATTCCCCTTTTATACAACTACTCTCCAACTATCGTGTATCTTGCAGCTTGCTTAGCAATTCGTCGTGCCTCCCAGGGATCTTCTAACTGTTCTCCATTGGTTAAGTATTTTCAGATAGGCGTCCTCCAGTCTTCTACTACTTGTTGCCCCCATTTAACGTTTGATTGATATAATCAAATGTTGAGGATTTTCTATTTTCGTTACTGCAACTTCTGTGATGCTTGCTTCACCTATACTTGTTGCTAAACGAGCCACCGCATCTTCTTGTGTGTTTTCGAGTCGTGGAATCTGCTCAATGTAGACTTGTTCAAATTTTGAAATTAAGTTCGCCACTATCTTTTGGTATATGATCATTTGTCGATCTTTCACTTCATACTCTCCCCGGACCTGAGATATTATTAGCTGGGAATCTCCGAAAATCTGAAGTCTGGTGGCCCCCACAGCTAATGATAGTCTCAGTCCTACAATCAGCGCTTCGTACTCCGCATTGTTGGTTGCCATGAACTCAAATCGTATTGCTGAGGTGAACACCTATCTATCTGGGTTAATCAAGACAACACCTGGCCCCACTGCATTGCTTGTTGCGGAGCCATCGACGTAGAGGTGTCATAGGTAAATACATCCTCTTGTCGGATCTTGAGGGTAGGTTAGCTCTACTATGAAGTCTACTAATGTCTGCCCTTTGATCGATGTTCGGGAGCGTAGGTTATCCTGTATTGAATGACCTCTAGTGACAATTTCAAGAGGCGTCCTGCAGTGTCAGGTCTGTGTAAGATTTATCTTAGGGGAAAGGTGGTCAAGGCTTCCACTTGATGGTCGAAGAAGTATGGTCGCAGCTTTCTCACACTCATCACCAATGCGTGTATGCCAGTTTTCCTGTTGGGCTATATCGTGTTTCTGCATCATGTAGAGTTTGACTAGCATAGTAGATTGGCAGGTGTGATTTTCCTTCTGATCGGACCAACACTGAGCCGATGGCCACCTCCGATGTCGCCAAGTATAGGGATAATTTTTCACCGGGAATTGGTTTTGACAAGACCTGAGGGTTGCTCAAGTATACCTTTATCTTTTCAAACGTCTTTTGGCAATCAACTGTCCACTGAAAATCTTCTTTCTTTTTTACTTTTATGGACTCGAAGAATGGTCTATTTCTGTCGCCGGATCTGAAGATGAAACAGTTTAATGCTGCCAGACATCCGGTAAGTCTTTGGACTTTCTTTACGGAATTGGGAGGTGCCATTTCCATGATGCATTTGACTTGTGTTGGGTTGACCTCAATGCCTTGCTGGCTCACCAAGTGTCCTAGGAATTTTTCGGAATGCACCCCAAAGCTGTTCTTTTTCGGGTTTAACTTCATGTTGTAAGTCCTCATGATATTGAATGCTTGCTTGAGGTGTTTCAAGTGGTCTTCCTTTCTTAGACTCTTTACAACGATGTCATCCACGTAGACCTCCATTGTGTTGCCGATGTGTTGATCAAATATTTTGTTGACTAGTCTTTGATATGTGGCCCCGACGTTAATAAGCCCGAATGACATCCTCTTCCAACAAAACATGTTTTTATTTGTGTAGAAGGTTCTATGCTCCTGGTCTTCGGGATGCATTGCAATCTGGTGATAACCTGCAAAGGCATCCATGAATGTCATTAGTTCATGCCCCGCTGTGTTATCCACTAGTTTATCGATGTGAGGCAACGGGAAGTTGTCTTTTGGACATGCAGCATTGAGGTCCGTGAAGTCTATGCAAAGTCTCCACATCCCATTTGGTTTTCGTACAAGAATGGATTTGCCACCCACTGCGGGCACAACACCACTTGTATTAATTTATTGTACAACAGTTTTTTCACCTCCACAGTTAATGCCTCGTACTTGTCCAGTCCATATTTTCTTCTTTTTTAGCGCACATGTCTTTTTGTTTGATATATGTTGAGGTGATGAAAAGCATGATCAACCGGTATCCCCGTCATGTCTTCATGGGACCAGGCGAATACGTCGAGGTTGGCCTTCAGAAATTTCTCCATCTTGCTCCTCTAGGGTTCCTGAAGCTCGGACCCAATAAAAAACTCTAAGTCTTCTCTATTAGGATCCCCTTGAATGGACCTTAACCCTTCGACTGGCGTTGCACGTCTCTTCTTATCTTTCCAGCATCGGTTCGAGACGGACCCTTCCACGTCAAGGTCAACTTCCATTTATGATGGCTTGTATCCCAACCGAGGTTCCAAGTCCTCTTGTTCGCCTGCTTGGTCTCCTTATCTCGGCGTTGCACCGTCTTCACCTTCTACTGTGATCATGGGTGTGGCGCTGCTTGTCCCGGTGTCTACTTCCATGTGCACCTCTAGTTGTTGGTCCTGCTGGGGTATTTGATTAACTTCCAAATCATCCAGTTGGTGGTCTACTTCCATCATTTATGTTTCTGTTGAAATGATGTCCAATATGTTAGGCTCATCAGGAGAGTATTGTATTTGCATCTCTTCTCGTATACTAGCACTCGGGTAACAAGTTTTTTGATCATCAACAGACACTCTTGTGTTTTCTTTTGATCACCTTTAACTGTTCCTGCACCTTTTGGCATTGAAAATTTGACACAATAATAGTAAGTTGAACATGCAACTTTAAATTCAGAAATGAAGGGCCGGCCGAGGAACCCGTTATAGGAAGACTGCTAATCTACTACTAAAAAGTCTATTAATCTAGTTAGCCTTCTTTCAGGATCCTCAACCGATACAAGTTCAACCGACAAATGGATCATTCCTAGAGGGATGGTTACAACTTCTCCAAACCCTATTATTCTATGATTACAATCTTTGATATATGACTCATAGTCTCCTAACTGTTCTAGTGTCTTCTTGAACAAGATGTTCGTGTATGCTCCGGTGTCCACTAGCAGTCGGTGCACCTTAGTGTTCATGATATTGGCGCTGATCACCGATGAGTCATTGTTGGGTGTGAGAATTCCCTCTAGGTCAGCTTGTGAGAATATCAAATCTGTTGTTGGCTTGGTCAGCATCTTCGACCCTGATCCTATTTCTTGCACTTCGTTAATTGCCCGGATTTCGGCTTTTTTCTGTCTGTTCGATTGTGGTGGGCGTCCATCAACTGTTCCCCCAGCGGGACCCAATTCTTCGAGGACTAGGATCTCTCAGTTTGGCTCTTGGTGAGGTAGTGGTGCGGGAGGTCCTCTTCTGACTTGCCTGTTGGGCCTCCTCTCTTCTTCATCATTGTCTTCATTGTCTGAACCCTCCTGTCGAGGTTGTCTTTGTGTTTTCACCGGTGCTTTTTCTACAAAGACTGTCAGCTTACCATCTTCATAAAATTTCCATAATTGCTTGAGCAAATCCCGGCATTCACTGGTGAAGTGACTGATGCTCTGATGGTAAGCACAATATTTGTTCAGGTTCAACTTGCTTCTGTCTTGTCGGATCCTCCGGGGAGCTGAAAGCATATCCCAATCCTTCACTGCTGTATACACTTGGTAGACAGTAGTGGTCAGTACTTGGTTCAGTTTTTCCTTATATTCGGCTCCGTCTTCGAATGCCTTAAGATTCTTCGGGGCCTTGTAACCACATCCACTTTGCTTCTTGCCATTCTTTCCATCGGTCTCTGTACCTAACTCCTTCTGCAGTGCCTCCTACATGGCCACATACACACCGGCTTTATGTCTGAACTCTGCATATGTGCTGGGACACGATAAATGCATCTCCTTCCAAAGCTCTGTCCCTTTTTTTCAATCTGGCCATTACGGAAACGATCTTCGTGTCCTCGCTGATGGACTCTCCCTCTAAGAGGATCTTGTCGAACCTTTCTAAGTATTGCTGGTCCATCTCTTCCACCCCTTGTGTAATGTTGGCTAGCCTGTGTTTCTGTGTCAAGTATGTACCGAATCCTGAGAAATGGGACAAAAACTCACGAGTGAGCTGCCCGAACGACTGAATTGATCCTTGTGCAAGGGCCGAAAACCATCTGTGTGCTCGATCTCCCAAGGTCAGGGGGAAATTCCTGCACTGAGTAGCACCTGAGGCCCCCATTGATATCATATAATCTGCGTACTTTGATATGTGGACCTTGGGATCCGATTCTCCCTCATATAACACCACAGATGGGAACTGGATTTTCTTTTGTATTGAGGCTGTGAGTATTGTTGTGGACAAAGGCTACATTGGCAAGGATGTCAAAGTTTCTATCTTCTCATTGTTTGCCACTTGCTCACGTAGGTCCTCGACCGTCTTTTTCAGCTTCTCAATCTCCATGAGTGACGACCCCCAGGATGACCCCCCTCCTCGAGGTTGTTCAGGGTGCTCCGCATACTGGAGAGCAGCCCCCTGCAGTCCCTCACTTCGGGTGGCCTCCCTTGGTGGCCGTTGTAGATTGCTCACCCCATTGGGGCCCAGCCTTTCTGATGCATGTCACCTCAACCGTTCTTGCACTGGTCTTCATGGAACCCTGATCTCCGACTGATATGGCTCGTGGGGGTATGTGGACCCGGACTGCCCCCCAGCTGACTTGTGGCCTAATCTGTCTCGTAAGCTTCCCCGGGACCTCTCATGGTGGGGGTTTTTTTGCTCGTCCGCTGGTCACCTTCCTTGTGGGCCTAAACGGTCACTCATCTTCTGTTTTCCTTTCAAACTTACTTGTGGTGCTCGCCCACTACTTGCTTATTGCTCTTGAGCATGATAACTCATTCTGGTATCACGCCTCGTCTCAGTCGGGGCAGTTTGGATCATTGCTGGGCGAGTAGCCAAGGCTTGCTGCCTCTGGATCTCCTTCAGTGCGGTCATTGCTCGCTCAACGTCCTTCGGGGTCTTCATCATGGACTCAATCCTCTCTTGCTCGCCCATCATCTCGTCATAGTCAGGATTCTCTTTAATATTCAATTAAGTATCATTGATTATTTCTTAATTGTCGGTGCGATTCCTTTTATCAACAATAATAAAATAAGTATATAAAATAAATAAATCTCTATGGAAAATGGGCCTGAATATCTGGTGAAAGTAAGGAGTATAACCACCATCGCCATAAACTGGAGATAAATTATCTTCATCCTCAGTCCTATCCCATGGGAAGTGAATCGGGAATTTCCCGCCTTATTCAGGACGAATTCGTAAGGAGCAGATATTCTCAACTTTTAATGTCAAGCCTAATCAAATTTGATTCAAACCATGAAGTCAAACAAAATAGATATGGCTCAACCGATAAAAAAAGGGTCACTTACATATTGGTTCAAAAATTTACTATATTTACAAATTGGTTCAAAAAATTTGCACGGCAATATGCTTTTTTTTTTTTTTTTGCACGGATGTGTTATTTTTTTTTTATTACACAAGACTAATATATAATTTTTGTCAATTTGTTGTACCATGTTGTACTTTTCCCATAAAAAAATACTAATATGGCTCATTTAATATTAATCGGCCCAAATCTACAACATCAAATCAACTTGCTAATGCGTTGGCCACTCTCCTCTTTTTTCTTCTTAAACAATTGGAAAAAAAATGTTATGTGTGCTGACCAAGAAATCAAATCTAGTTAAAGAAAATGTCAACTCTAATTTATTTATTTTTAATAGAAACTATAAAAATATACTTAAGGACCATTTAATTCAATGGACAAAAGACAAATAAATAACTCAAGATAAATTAGATAAGATTATAATTTAAAAATTGTTATTTATGAGTTAAATAGTATATTTGGATTGATGGATTAAGATAATTAGTAATGTAAGATAATTTCATGTTCAATATTGAATTGTAAAGATTAATAATAAAAAAATATGGAATTGATAATTTTGTCTTTTATATCGTAAACATAAATAAAGAGAATTATGATTCTTCTTTCTAATATAAGGGGAGTATTTTAATAAAGATAAACACCATTAATTATTATCATACATATTTCCTAAAATAATACCATTTATAAGAAAATTGAATTTTAGTTTTGACCTTTTTATTAATCTTGGGTCTTTATCCATTAAATTAAACATCAAATTAAATAAGATAATTTAATTTATTTTAGCTTTTCTAACTAACCAATGAAGCCTAATACTTACAAGTAATTTACAGCCTTGAAATAATTTTGTCTCTAGCTATGCGGTTTCAGGTAAGCTTGGTGATGATTCATGGAGAAATATGCCTGAACCACACATCAAATATATAAATTTTAAATGCAAATTATGCAACTATTAAATTCATTAAACCAATCGTTTTATTTAAACATTAATATATATAATCATTTATTCAGATTATAGTAATAGTCAAAAAATAATATTCAGATTATAATATTGATGATTAATCTAATAGGCTAGCTAAAGGTCCTCCTCTGGAATGCTCTATATTTTGCTTTTGTGGATTCTTAAATCTTAATTTTGAACTTCAATCCAACGCTAACAGCCTTGAAGATTCAAATAAATTTTGATGAAATCGTCTTCCAGATAAAATTTAGGGAAAATTTTCATTTTGTCCTTTCTTTACACTCAAAGATTTATTTTGTCCTGTTTTTTGAAAAAAAAAGATTTATTTTACCCTGGATGACATCACCCATTATAACTTATCACATTCCCACAATTCTAAAATTAATCATACAAATAACATCTTGATTTTATCCCATAATTAATTTTAAAATTAATTCCACAATTCCAAAAAATTATCTCCGACGAGTTGTGCAATCCGATTGGCAACACCACAACTCATCAAGTACACCGTCCACTGCAGATGCCGGAAAGAAGCCGTCACTGAAGGTCACTCAAGCCACTACCACCACCATGGTTGTTGAATTGAAGAAAGTCAAGGCAAAACTCACCGCCATCGTTAAATTGAAGAACAGTCGGCCATCTCTGTCATGGCCGTCTTCTCTCTGCAGCCAAGCCTGAGAAGTCGAAGTTCGACCTTGATTACAGTTTTGAGGCGCCGCAGTCAAGCCGGTGAGGCGGCGTTAGGCGGGCCAATTTGACCGCGGTTTGCGGCGGAGTAGGTGTTGTGTATGGGTGAACTCTCGCGTCACGGAACTCAATCGTTCTTTACGCCAAAATGTGATATATAAAACGAAATGTCATATGTAAAACAATCTCAAAAGATTTTGTTTAAAACTATTTATTTTATTTCTTTAAGTGAAAATATAAAAAGAAATTAAAAAAAAAAAAGGTAGATTATTTAGTGAATTGTGTTTAGGTGAGTGGAGCTAAGCGAACGGATGAGCGAAACCTTGTACCAAACATCAACAGCCTTAAGAATCAAGATAAGTTATTAGCACGCTAACTATACTAACTGCTGATTAAATCTCTCTCTCTTTCTCTCTAAATTTACAATAGTTGCTACTTTCCAAAGGCTAGGCTATTCCAAGTCCACAAATCTCAGTCGAATAAAACATATATAATACCTAGGAATAATAATATTAACAAGAAAAATCGCAGCCATAGACCGAGTCAACTGAGTCGGCCTCTTTCAATTGTTTTATCACTTAGTACACGCTGTGTGTAGTAAACTTCACGTCATGGCATAACCCCTTCACTCAACCAATTGTCGTCGTTTTTTAATCCCCAACCTTAGACCTCAACCAAAGTCTTCTCCACCCCCACCCATTTTTCTCTCTCTCTCTCTCTCTCATCTGCAGACAGACATGGCCATGATAATACTAACACTAGTACTGTTATCAATGATGGGGTTATCAGAATCAAGATTTGTGGTGGAGAAGAGCAGCATAAGTGTGGTGTCCCCATACGATGCTCGTTCCAAGCACGACGCTGCCATCGCCAACTTTGGCGTCCCCGATTACGGCGGATCCCTCACTGGCACTCTGCTTTATCCTCAAAAGGGACAGACTGGTTGCTCTGCTTTCCAAGGGGATGATAAGCCCTTCAAGTCTAAGTCCCCTCGCCCCACTATTCTTCTTCTCGACCGTGGAGGTTTATTTCATCTTCTTCTTCTGTGTCTCTTGTAATTTCCTCAATAATTATCTGATTCCAGCCAGGCAACCTACTTTCCAGATTGTTACTTTGCATTGAAGGTTTGGAACGGAGAGCAGGCTGGCGCATCAGCTGTGCTAGTGGCGGACTCCATAGATGAGCCCCTCATCACCATGGATTCCCCCGACGAAAGCTCTGACGCCCAAGGATACACCGACAAGATCGGAATCCCATCAGCCTTGATTGATCATAGATTGGGAGAAAAACTCAAGGATATCCTCCTCAAGAAAGACCAGCTGGTTGTCAAAATAGACTGGACAGAGTCGATGCCCCATCCTGACCAAAGGGTGGAGTACGAGCTCTGGACTAACAGCAATGACGAATGTGGGGTCCGTTGCGATGACCAGATGAACTTCGTCAAGAGTTTCAAGGGGCATGCTCAAATTCTGGAAAAAGCGGGTTATACTCTGTTTACACCCCACTATATAACTTGGTATTGCCCACAAGCTTTTATTCTAAGCGATCAGTGCAAGTCTCAGTGCATAAACCATGGCAGATACTGCGCACCTGATCCAGAACAGGACTTTAGCCAGGGGTATCAAGGGAAAGATGTGGTGTTTGAGAATCTTCGTCAGCTCTGCGTTCATAGGGTTGCAAACGAAACGAACCGATCCTGGGTTTGGTGGGACTATGTGTCTGATTTCCATATCAGGTGTTCCATGAAGAAGAAGAGATACAGTAAAGAATGTGCAGAGGAAGTCATGAGATCACTTGGTAAATCTCCGGTTTGGTTTGGTTTGGTTTCTTATTGTAGTAATGTTTACGTAAACAAATCCTCAATTAATCACCAGGTCTCCCAATTGACAAGATAAACAAGTGCATGGGTGATCCGGAAGCTGATGCTGACAATGATGTCCTTAAAACTGAACAAGATCTTCAGGTCTCTCTCTTTCTTAATATTACTACTAATTTCTAATATTAAATACTAAATCTAATTTTGTATACAGGTTGGCCATGGATCACGTGGTGATGTTACCATCTTACCAACCATGGTTATTAATGATGTTCAATACAGAGGTTAGTTTAATACTACTAATTAAGAGTAACTAAGAATGCGTGTTTATCTAATTTTTTTATGTTGTCTGCATGAAGGAAAGTTGGAGAGTAGTGCAGTGTTGAAGGCTATATGTGCAGGATTTAAGGAGACTACTGATCCTCCTGTTTGCCTAATCGGAGGTTTAGACAATTTCTTTTTAATTCTTTTAATTTTTAATCCAAGTGGGAACATTTAAGACCTCTTCTCTAGAAGATAGATAGATAGATAGATATCATGCATATTATGTCGAAATGATGAGAATTGGTTTACTAATAAACAGACCTGGAGACGAATGAATGCCTTGAAAACAATGGCGGATGTTGGCGGGATTCAAAATCAAATATAACAGCCTGCAAGGTATTTACAATATATATATATACTAGGAAAATACAAGACTGAATTTGAGGGTTGATATATTTTGATTGAAGGACACATTTCGGGGAAGAGTTTGTGAGTGCCCCACAGTGAGTGGTGTTCAGTATGCAGGAGATGGATACACTTCATGTGCAGGTGGGTTCTTCATTGGTTCTAATTTTCTTTTTGTCTTAAAACTAACTTTCTACTACAGCTGTTGGACCGGGAAGGTGTTCATTGAACGACGGAGGGTGCTGGTCGGAATCCAAAAATGGAGTCAGATTTTCAGCATGCAGAGTCAGTGAAATTATAGCCTTAATTAGCTGTTTGTTTTTTGTCCTCCTTGGAGACTAATATATATGGCTAATGTGCAGGACAGTGATGTATCAGGTTGCCACTGCCCACCGGGTTTCAAGGGAGATGGACATAAATGTGAAGGTACTTACTTTAATTATCTCTCTCTCAATCCAATTTTTCATTAGTAGGATATTAAAAAAACTATTGTACGAATTCCAGATTTTGATGAATGCAAAGAAGGGATTTCTTGCCAATGTGATGGATGTAGCTGTAAGAACACATGGGGTGGATTCAGATGCAGTTGCAGCGGTGATCAGCTTTACATAATGGAGCATGATACATGTATAGGTAATTAATTAGTTTTGTGTCCTAAACTACTATCATATCATATATAGCAATTAATTAATTTAATGGAAATGCAGAGAGGAAGAGTTCGAAACTCGGGGGATTGCTTACAGTGGTGGTGCTGTCCGTGGTTGTGGGTGCTGGACTAGCTGGTTACATATTCTACAAATACAGGCTCCGGGTAAGGCTGCATGCAGCTTAATTCTGATATATATTGTGTTGTTTGTTTGAATAACAAATTATGTTTAATTGCAGTCTTACATGGACTCTGAGATTATGGCTATCATGTCCCAATATATGCCACTGGATAGCCAGCAGCAGCAGCAGCAGCAGGTTGTCCATCACCAAGCTGACGCCCTAACACAGTCTTCCTCTGTTGTTTAAGGCCGGCGTCGAGACTGTTAGATTTCACACTCGGGTGTTTCAGTTTTGAATTTGTACTACTTTATAAAGAAATTAATATGCATGCATGGTTAGATTAATTTCTGAATTAATAGTAAACTGTCAAATACTCCTAGCAGTTAAGATTGTATATAGATAGATATATTAATTACAATACCTATACATGATGATATGATGATGGATGGCCAAGTATAGTGTTGTTCAATCATAAGTAATTAATTCCTCTAAGCTCTCACTTTCTTTCCAATGTCTGGCCAACACAACCTAACTTTGATTAAAAGTTGCCACCTAAGAGATGTGTGCATGGTGTTGAAAAAATAATAAACCTCTTAATTCCCAATCTTAATTTATCTTGAGTGAGTGTAGTCTTGCTATCATCTCATTTTCTCTTAACATCTGCTGCAAGGGAATGAAGTAGCAGGACCTCACAGGTAATTCTCCATGAAAGAATGAATTTTTGAGGATACAGAGAAAAAAATAAAGTTTTTCTTTACAAAATCGTTTCAATTAAAGAGGGAGGAAGGAATGAAATGATAAGTGAATCTGCTCAAAGTTATTATTATTTGTTATTGAAGCTATTATTTAATAATATAATCATTATTGATAATTTATATTTTTATGTATGTTTTTAATATTAATAAACAATGTTCTCTCTGTTTCATATTTAATTTTCACATTTCAAAGAAAGCATGTTCCAAACTTCTTTGTCAATTTTTTTTGGTAAAAGATTATACATTAACTCATCTTTAATAAGTCCACTAAAACATTATTTTTATCACTTTTAAAAAAAATCATATTATCACTTTTTTTAAAATATGTACAATCAATATATTTCTGAATAGGGTTAAAAATAATAAGGCCCGTTTGGTAGGGGTGAAAAGCCCAGATAAGAAACTGTTTCTAGTCTTTTACAATGTTTGGTAGCTAAGAAATGTTTTATGAATTGCCCGATTCTTTTCCCATGTGACCGAACTTTACCTACAATTCCATACAATTACACCTAAACCTTAGATACGAAGCTAGAATATGTATCGGGGCCTCCCACACCCGATACCTTATCTCATCTTCGTCCTTCGCCCAGATTTCGCACGCCCCTTCTCAAAATTGTCAGGAGTCGCTCGCAAACTTTGCCCGTTCACCGAAAATAGGAGGACCTTCTCAAGCCTTCTCTATTCGAAGCCATGGCGGCCGCTTCGCCCACCGGAAATAGGAGAACCTTAATTCATCGCCGGAAACCCAACTTCAACACCAGTACTCCTTCGCCCTTCAAAGCTCTAATGCCCGTCACTGTCTACTCCGTCGGAATATGGTCGCAATCTCCATCGGCGTCGCGATTGCCGCCCACGGCGAGGCGAAGTACGATTCATGGGAGGTTTTTCTCCAATTGGGGGCGGTGGTTTTCGAAGCTACCAGATTGGTTATGATTCAATTTCGATTTCGCCATATTTAGGTCTAATTCCATTTGCTCTGAATTTGGCCGTGTTCTTGCTGGTCGGAAAGACCTCCGCCTTGACCATGAATGTTGCAGGGGTTGTGAAGGATTTGTTGTTGATTTCATTTTCCTGGTCTGTGATCAAGGATACAATGACGCCATTGAATCTGCTCGGATATTCGAACCCTTGCTGTTCTTCTAGCTATTGATGCGTGAAATAAGGAGCAGCGGCGCCGGCGAGGTCTTCGCATCTCCGGCAATGACAGTTTCTCTCTTCCAAAGCTGCCATGATTTCTGTTGGGTTGGGCTTCATTGGGCTTTGAGGGTTTTTGGATTCGGATTGAAGAAGAGGTATATACCAAACATCAAAAATATTTTCCTATTGTATCTACCAAACATAAAAAACCTATATTTTCTGGTTGAGATACTGATATGATTTCTACGGGCAAATCTGGTGTTCTTTTCCCATCGAACCTACCAAACGGGGCACTAATTAGTGAGTGTGCAATCATCATATAATAAAGGGAGAATTAATATTAATTTTAAGATGAAAATATAATGAGTATTGTTAAGAGGGGATAATTACTATGGGATTTGTGATTATTTTTTATTTTAATTTATTTTTATAATTTCATTCATATATTATAAATAATATAAACGAATGAATTCTAAGGTGGTGTTTGGTAGGATATATTATCGATATAATATGAATTTTTGTACTGGCTTATCTTGTTTTGTAGGGGGTATAAATTTTATGCTGACCCGTTTTTTATACGGCCGACCCTGTAAAAAAAGAGGTCATATTACACCATTTTCACTGTTCACAATGTAATAAATTATCTCACCATTTTCACCTTACAATTTTTGTATGACTTGAATAGTAACTTTTGTTCTTATATATCTACATATTACACTCTACCAAATGAAATTACTTTTTCTATCTCTATATTATGCCCTACCAAATGAGATTACTTTTTAGGACTAATTTTATGTAATTTTTCTATTACACCCTACCAAATAATATTATATGAATTTTACTTACAAAATTTATAACTCCTAATAGTGCCTACCAAACATCCCCTAAGTGTATTGATCTCGCGTGTTCTATAAATAAATTAAGGTGCATATCACCCGGGCCTTTAATGGGCCCATTTTCTTTTCAAGTATGGACTTGGTCCCAAAGTTTTCCCGCAAAAGCCAGGATCATACGAAAAACGCTACTTCCACCCATCACACTCATAAAATCAGAATTCTGCACCCACCTCGGTATTACAAATAAGATATACAGTCAGAGTCCTGTACTTACTTCGACATATTAATAAGAAGTGCGAGAGCTTCTATCAAAACAATATTGTCGCCACGCGTCCCTTTTCGCACCACCACCAACGCCACAGCCGCCGTCGCCACCACGAAGATATCAAATCATACGGCAGGTTTGTGTTTTCAATCCTCTAGGTTTGGGTTATTTTCGAATTTAATTAGTTTAGGATCTAGGGTTTAGTATTGTTTTTTAGAATTCTTTCTAATGTTCTGTTTCTTTCTTAAGTTCGTTCATAAATTTTTTTTTCTTAATTCTTTCTCAATGGAGGAATGACATTATCTTTGGCCAATTCAATCCGAATTACTGTTGGTGCAACATATAATCGGAGAAGAAAGATGGTGGGTGTAGTTTTATCAAATTATGAGGGATTTATTGGTCATTTTATATACTTATATATTTAAGTGTGTGTACTCTAAACATCTGTGGGTGCATTTAACCTGGGCCTCCTATTGATACGCATAAATTAAAGCAATAATGCCCTAAACATGGAAGGATTCCCAGCATGCGTGCGTGATCTTGAACTTGAAGTTGGAAGGTGTGTCGTCGTCTTCTTCTTCTACTTCTAACGTACTCTCTTTCCTTTCTTCTTTGTTTCTCTGTGTATCTGTTTATTTTTCTTCAATCTCCGGCTGCTAGGAGCTAGGTTCCGATCGGAGTTCTCCGGAAAATATCTGTAGCGTGGTATATTAGTTATGAAATCTATGCAAATTGCACTACATTGTTGAATCTTGCTTACCTCTACCAAAAACCTATTAAATAGTTAGGAGGCTGCAAAGGAAGCAATTTCATCAAAAAAAAAAAAAATAACAAGCTAGATGAAAAATTGAGTATGTTATGATGATTTTTTAAAGGTGTGTCCAATTGATTTGTTTTTTTTTTTTTGAAAGAGGATGTACTAATGCATAGGAAGAGTAGAAACGTCATCAGCGATGATGGATAAACAATCTGGAACCTCGAATAGGGAAGTTGGGGAGTAGCTTGAAAATGAGATACATGTATTACGTTAGCTGGTCATTAACATGGTTTGATAGAAATAACCTGATCTTTAGCATTTATACCACTGTTTGTTAGGATCAAGGTGTAAGACTATTAAATAGTCACTTTCATATTTTATGGAATAGCATTTAGTAGTATCCTGCTGCAAAAGCTTTTGTTCTCTGAGATTTATTTGATACCAATTTATTTTTAATTTAAAGATCTGATAGCTCTCATGAGTTGATCGCACCTCTGACGAACTTTTCTGTACGTTTAACTCTTAGCTTCTGCATCTTCGCAGCCACCTTCTTCTCCTCTTCAACTAGGTTCTTGTCCTTTACTTCTTTGTACCTTTTAAACAATGAGCTTTTCTTTGTCTTGAAGAAATGCCTTTGCCGTTTGCTTTTTCTTCTTTTCATACTCTGCTATTTTTGAATTGCGAATAAATATTATGTCTGTTATATAATTACATGTATTTTCAGTTATAGTTAATAAGTCTGTTGAATGTTGGTTTGTATGGTGTGATTTGTCGACTAATCTTTAGTTTAGAAAGATATGCGCTTCATAGGATAAAGTTTTGCCCCCAAAATTGTTTCTCAGTAAGTAATTCTGATTTCTGATACAGTAGAGAATGTATGTTCTTCATTTGAGGGAAGGATGCTGGTTATGTTCAGTTTCTCACTTAGGACCCTTGTTTCAAATTTCTTAATGATAATGAGAATGAATATTAGGTTTTCCTTTTTGCCTTTACATATATTGAATGAATGTTAGTTGCAGTGGTGGTTGTATCATTAGTGTTGTATACTAATTCTAATTTTGAAAAAAAATGGACAAAGAAAAGGTTATTGGTTGTAACATTGGAGACTAATTGAGGAGGGGGGTTATAAGATAGGAGAAGGGTAATCAAATAGAGTAATGATTATTTTATTTAGTAGGAAAAATAGTGTTGTATACATCTTTTGTTCTCATTAACTATTATATTTACCAAATATCTGTTCTCATTCCAATTCCCATTGAAGAGTTTTAAACCAAGTGTCACCTTTTTTTTTTCTTGTTACTTTATTCTTTAAATTGAGAGGGGGTTGGGGGGAGCATTAATTTATTTGATTTGGTTGTTTCTTACTCCCTCCGTCCCATAATTGTTTTCATACTTTTCTTTTCCGTCCGTCCCACAATTGTTTTCACACCCTATAAATGGAAACTATTACTTTAACTTTATACTCATAATCCAACTAATCTCATTATTTTAATAATATAACTTTACACAACACTCTACTTTTCTTAAAAATTGTGTCATCCCAAGGGTGAAAACACCTCTAGGACGGAGGGAGTATTATAGAAATGATTCCTTCAATTGATTTGGTAGACGAGTGAGCCTCGGGAGGAAAAGGAAATGGTGACTGTAAAAAATTATGTTGGACGCTGGAAATTATTGCTTAAATTCTTGAGAAAAACATCTTGCTGCTACAGGAGGATTAGGTTTTTTTGTGCTTGCTTAATTAAAAGCTCTGTAATCCTTGTGTACTTGACGAGATACTATACAGTCAACAGTTTGAAAACTTTTACTTGCAGCACTGACTACTTAAGCTGATATATAGCAATTTGTTGATGCTCAAATACTTGTATGATTGTATATGTTGATGTCTTGTACATGACTCTCAGGGTATAGGAGTTGGTAGAAGAGATGGATGATGTGATAACAGACATTCCCCCACCCTCAAGACTCTTGGTGGATGATTTGAACAACTTTGCTCCACCGCCGCCGTCTCTTCCATCTCCATTCCTGGCGGTCTCATGTGCCGATTCAAAGAAAATTTTCAGCCCCTCGCTGCTTCTTATTGCCATGTCTTCTCCGTCTCTGCACCTTTTGCACCACTTGTCCTTCAAAACTCTTGTTGGGACACTTGTCCTCCCCGAGATCCCTTTTGCTGGAAACTCCGCTGAACCTTCACTCAGAGACAAATCGTGCAACATATATGCTCTCAATGAAGCTGATAAAATGATTATGATTGTCTTGGTTCAGTTTTCTGTTACTCCAGAGAGAGCTAATGCAGTGGCAAGGTTGCTGATTGGTGAAAAGATCGTACCTCAGAGAGTTTTGATTTTGGATTCCATTCAACGCAGTAACTTTCGTGGTAGGATTTCTCCCGATGAGACAATTGCCTTCAAGTTGGAGACATCGTCAGAAAGAAAAAAATCAGATGCTAAAGATCCATCACTATTGAAGGGATTAGATTACTATCCATCAGGAAGTATGGTAGATGGCTTGGGTGCTGCTCTATTGAGTCGATGTGAATTGAAGAAGATCAAGGGGAGCTTGTGTGTTTCATGGCCTTCTTTAGGCCTTCCAGTGATGGCCTTGGTTAAGTCTCTGTTGGTCAGGGATGTGTTAACCGACATAAATTACTCCATTGAAGGGGATTATAAGGATGAGTATTTGAAGTTAAGCCGCAGGAAAGACCGTTTTGATTCTGATCTGTATACATGATCAAAGAGTTAACAGTTGTTGTGTCCACATGGCTCCCGTTTCTCTGTACTTCCGTTTATTTTCTCGTATGGGAGATCTTTGTTCAATGCTTGAGCAAAAAGGTCACCTTTTAGTCAAATCTAATGATGTTAACTTGCACTTATTTTATGAAAGTTGTAGCATTGATATCTTTACGATTCTCTTTTTTTGATTATGAATTCTTTTTTATCCGTTGGCCGAGATGTAATATTAATGAACTGCACAGATTAGCCTGCAGATGAGACAGGCATATCTTATTTGGTAATTTGGTGTGCCAATATTAGAGGAAACTGCTCAAATCATGTTATCGTAGTGTTCTTTGCTTAAGAATTAGGATTCTTACTGTATATCTTAGAGCAAATTATGCTGCTTTTATTTTTGTAAATAATTGTACCTCCTTATGGCCTGTTGCGTGTAAAATAACAAGGTAGAATACGAACAGAGAAAACTGGTTGCTTCTAATTTGGCAAATGTTAGGATAATGGTTGATGTTCAATTTTTTTACGTGTTCTTTAAGTTGAATAATTTAGTGTATAACTCAATCTCAAGTAATTTGATGGGTGATTTACATATAGGTTCAAAAAAGTCACTATATTTAAAAATAAGTTCACAAAATTTGCACAGAAGCACTTTTCTGCACATAATTACTTTTTTTTTCTGCACAGAACTAATTTGTAATTAATGTTAATTTTATGAATCATTTTGTAGTTTTCCATCCATGGGATGTTCTCATGCAATAAATCACATATTTCAAATGTATGTTTACTTAGTATTCAGCTTTGATACTACATATAAAAGTGTACAAGGCATGTAATTATAAATATACAAGTCTAGTGTATTGTTTGATAGATAAAATTGTTATATAAGGGCTCATTTGGTTCGTAAGATAAAAATATCTATCTGTCAAAAAAAACATGTTTTTTGACAGATAAGAAATTTTTATCTTACGAACCAAATGAACCCTAAATATACAAGTCTAATGTATTGTTTGATAGATGAAATTGAAATACAAATATACACGTCTAGGTTGATGAAATTGTTATACAAATATACAAGTCTAATGTATTGTTTGATAGATGAAATTGTAATACAAATATATATGCTCTAGGTTGCGTCTAACTTTTAGTTGGTATCTCTTCAAAAACCTGCACACCATGAATGAATAATCAGCTGATATGACCACAAAGGAACCTCCAAAATTAACTACCAGTCCTTACCTCATTTGACAGAAAAATCATCTGAATCTGGTGTCTACTACTTCAGAAAAATTTAAAATTATTTTTTAAATTAGTAAAATATGCATAAAACTGTGACCTGTTGATACAAATGACATTAGTATTATCACAAATGACATTAGTATTATGAAAGCATTCATCACAAATGACATTAGTATTATCATCGAGCAAGTAGAAGGTTTTGATAGTTTCTCAGATGTGATTACATTAACATTATCGTCAAATCAGCAGAATGAAGATTTTAAATAAATCTAAAATAGCATTGTCAACAACGAGATTAAAACAAAATATCAAAGTGCTTAAAGTATGAAGTAATCATACATTCATCTTATTAGAAACGTAACCTCCAAAACTGAAATACGGAAGGAAGGAGGGTAAGTCACGGAGGAGAAGAGACGATATGCAGCGGAGAAAAGATGATGCACGGCGGAGAAGAGACGACGCTCGGTGTAAAAAAGGCGATGCACGGCGGTGTAAATACGGAGAAGAGAGCTCTGAAGCCACGACGAGGGAAGCGGTGGTTTTCGCTCCATAGTTCTGATTTCTAATTGCAGAACAGGGCACTTTATATTTTTATCTTTAATTTAAATTTTAAAAAGATTTGCACGAAAAAATTGCATATAATTTGGTAAAAATATCACGTTCCACAATTTGTTTGAGGCAAAATATTATTTGAATGATACACACAGTAAATTTTATGGTGAACAACAATTTATTTTAAGTATTTTGATATTTAATTTTTTTAAAGATAAATGACATAAAATACTGTATATGAACTAACACGACAATGTATATGAACTAACACCACACTATATATGAATTAACACCACATGTAGTATGTCACAGTGAATGAACTAAAATCATATTGTATATGAACTAACACCACACTACATATGAACTAGCACTACACTGCATATGAATTAACACTACACATCGAAATATGTGTTACTGCGTGAAATAAAATATGTTGTTCACGAAATTATTTTCGTGAGTATTACTCACGTAATACCTACTCTTTGTTTGAATATATCATTATCATATATACAAGAAAATATTTTTAGTAACAATTGGCACAAGCTTTAAATTCTTTTAAATGATAATTTTATGATAAAACTTTTATGAGATGAGTTTCATAATAAATATATTATGTATATATAATTGCACAACTTTTGTTCACCATTTGTAAATTTATTATTCAATCTTTAGAACCGTGCTTCTCATTGTCTGCGAAAGTAATACTTTGGGAGACTACACATTAAGATTGATTGATTGATTTGGTAATTACATAGGAAGAGTTGCAATAATATCTTCACAATCTACCTATTATGTAGGAAATAGTCAGAGGTTATTAGGTCATTCATTGATCTGATCTCTATTATTCAGAGGTTATATATCTTGAGAACCGTGCTTCTCATTGTCTGCGAAAGTAATGCTAGCTCTTGGATATTGCATATATAGATAGGTATAGATATAGGTATACATACGGACATATATACTTACATAAATGCTGATCTAGGTGAATGATGCATGCAACCAGAATTGTTCAGGCTTCACATTACCTTTATGAATAAACCTGGCCTATGTCACCTATGTTATGTCATGATATCAATTAAGGTCACTTATTGATGGACACACAAAAAAAAAAAAAGAAATACAACAGATACAACATAAGCATTTATTATCGTACAAACATTTTAAGGTCTAACAGACAACTTGATTCCACACATGTAGCCATATACATTTAATTCTAAAGTTTTAAATATGAATATCAAATTATAAAATTAATTATATGTAAATAATGATAAAATAAAAAATAAATTTTATTAAAGTAAGAATATTCTAAAAGAATATTCCCATTGAGTTAAGATTTAATTTTTATGATTTGAGGTGATTTTACTGCTGGTGGCAAATTTAGTAGCAAATAGATGTATTTGAATTCAAATTTGAGTTAATTACCATGCATTGGGAGTGCTCATAGTTTGATAAAAAAAAAGATATTACCTAATCTCATACTCTTATACATTATTATTAGGGATTATAATTTTATAAGTCCATTAATTTGACATCAATTTGATTTTGGTCTCAATCAATTGTTCATTTTGATTTTGGTCCTATAAATTTAAATATATTTTGAAATTGATCCTATTATTTCTAATAGCATGTTGTTCAACGGGTCATATCTATGTGGAACTTTTATTCCATTTTACATTTTTCATAATATATGACATTAATTATTTTTAAAATTAAATATATAAATGAATATAGAATTTTTTTTTTTTTAAAAAAAAAACATGCTCACTTCTCCCCTATTCATCATCTTCTTCCTCACACTTCCCTAATTCGAGTTCTTCATCTTCCATATAAATTCAACTAATTACTTTTATTCTTAAAGAATCAATCCCCAATAATCAAACCCCTCCCCTCAAAACTATTCAAGAACAAATATAAGTAAATCGTCCCATGACATTGTTTAATATTAAACCATCTAATTCTGAAGAAGAGTTGCTCAAACAAAAAGAAAAAAAAAATAGACTCATTTTCATCTTAGTTCAATATTAGAAATCGAGTCAAAAATTAAAAATCCATCATCTTCATCACAACTCATCTGAATCTTTATAAGAAAGGGCACACTTCTTCTTCTTCTTCTTTTTCTCCTTTGGGTATGAATGCTCAAATCTCACACATTAACACAGCTGAAATTTAAATTCATGCCGCTCAAGATCTGTTTGCCACCATCGTCTTAGTGTCACTTTCACTTTGCTTTAGATTTGTTTGTCACTGTCAAGAGCACTAAATCCAAATTTAACTAAATATTTTTCTATAGTTTATTTGTATTATATTTGTTTTATTTGAAATTAGTATTTTTTTTATAAATTTCAAAATTTTAAATATAAATAGTAAATTTCTAAAAATAATTCTTGATTAATATTTAGATTATGTTATTTATATATTTAAATTATTAAAAAAGCACATGTTGCCAGTTTAACTTTAAAACCTGACCTAATTTGAAAATATTAAGAAATTTTTTAACAATTTTTTCTAATTTGAATTTTTAAAAAATAATTATATGAAATTATTTAAATAAATATTGCCACTTAGACATTAAGACTCAATCATCAATGCCACTAGTAATAAAAAGTCAAATAAAGAACTATATAATCACCGGTTGTCCAACCTGCTACTACAGATAATATGATCAATTTCAAAATATTTTTAAATTTATAGGACCAAAATCGAAATGAAAAATTAATTGATTGAGACCAAAATTAAATTGGTGTCAAATTATTGGACTTATAAAACTATAATCCCTTATTATTATTGATATCATGACATAACATAGGTGGCGATGACGACCTTATGACAGATCAAATCAGAATATATTCTTTTTAACCTTATGACATAACATAGGGTATAGATATAGGTATACATGCAGACATATATACTTAAATAAATGCAGATCTAGGTGAATGATGCACGCAACCAGAATTGCATATATTTTGGTAAAAATATGACGTTCCACAATTTGTTTGAATATATCATATATACAAGAAAATATTTTAGCAACAATTGACATAAGGTTAAAATTCTTTTAAATGATAATTTTATGATAAAACTTTTATGAGATGAGTTTCGTAATAAATAAATATATATATATATATATAATTGCACAACTTATGAATTTTTACAAATCATTTAAATACTAAAATGAAACTTTGTCACATATATAAAATTATCTACAAAAATCCTACTATTTTTAATATTTTTAAGGTTATGAAAGTCCTAAATAGTACTAGTACAGTAGAGTCTACATTTAAAGATTGGAGAGTGCAACTGCATCTATTGCCTCTTGTTAATTCCACATCTACATTTGATTTTTTTTATCTCTTATTTTCGTATATTAAATCAATACTAAAATGCTATAAAAATGAATTGAATTTACTGCAGATTGCTTAGTTTTAAAAAACTTTAATTTTGTTGATTTGGTCCAGAATGTTTAATAAATAAAGAAGTTCCGGGAGTTACGAAGGAGGGTTCGAACTATTGAACCATGTTAAATAGTATAATCGCAAAATATATTTTGTTATCTCCTTTACTTGAATAGTATTAAATTTATATAATTTAAATGTGACACTAGTTTAAACTAAAAATATATCAATTAATATAAATAAACAATATTAGTTTATATAAACAATCATAAGGATCAAGGTACGTAGACTTTGTTGCCTTCTTCACTTGAACATAATTGGATATGTATAATCAAATATAACACTTAGTTTTACTAAAACTTATCAAATAATGTAAGCAAACAATAAAATGAAAAATAAAATCCACCAATCCAATTATCAATCAGTTACATTTTGTTTTAGCAAATGGTATATTTTACATTAAATAATTTTACTTTTCAAGAGATATTTTTATAGAATTTACTACCTTCGTTAAATATTTTTTTCATAGATTGGGTTGCACACATATTAAAAAAAAATGTGTAAGTGTAAAATTAAATAATAAAAAATATTGATTTTTGTGAGTGTGAGTGTGAGTTGTTTCTTTTTTTGGGGTGTGAAAAAATAATTGAGACGCCTATATATAAGGAAAGTGTGAAAATTATCTTGAGAAAGAGGGGGTATCATGTTAAAATAAATTTTGCATAAATTAGTCTTAGTATGCCATTCAAACGGTATTAATTATTTTTCTTATACAATCATATTGTCAAACTAATATTCTCTCGGTCGGACAGTTCAATCCAAATTAAAATAAATTTTAATAAAAAAATATTTTATCAGTAGATAAAAATAAAAATTATTTTTAAGAATGTATGGGTCCTTCTTATTTTATGAAAAAGTCTTTAGTTTATTGAATAATATATCTAGTGATTGGGAGATGTTAAATGGGATGTGGGTCTAAATGGTTCCGGGCCTTACCTGTTCGTTCTTAACGAAGCACTGATATTCGGGACCTAACCCTAACCCTAGCGGTTCGTAGGCTAAACATGTCACTAATAATAAGCAGCCAAATTCTAAAGAAAAATCATTATCGTAAGCGTCCTATAGTAAGAGGAGTCGTTATGAACCGGGCTCGGGATAAAAAAAAAATATAAAACACAAAGTCATAATTATAATAATGTAATATTATTCAAACACTATTCACAAATTCATGAAAATTACATCTAAACATAATCCATAAAAGTTCCTAACCGTAGAAGATGGAGAACATTACAATTCTAATGACTATTGACTAATCTAGTAGATTATTTACTATGTTATGTTTTTAATTCTTAGTTAATGAAATTAATAAACCTGATGACGCCTATTTTCCAATTTATTATAAGTAATTTATAATATTTTACATACTTAAATTATTAATAGAAAACCGTATATGAAGTACACTTTTCAATTTAAATATAATTAATTTAATAATTTAAAAAAATAACCGGGCCAGCCCGTGAAACCAGCGGGCTAGCCCGTTTAGCCCGCGGGATAACCGGTCCGGACCAAAAAAGCTCGGTTTCAAACGGGCCACCATATTCTCGGACTTAATCCTAAAAATTACAGGATTAAATGGGCCGGGCCGTAGCCCATTTAACGGGTATGACAAAGAAGAAAAAATATTAATTTTAAAATTTTGAGCAATCTAAATCCATATTAGATAAGAGTATATATTTTGATGAAATAGCAAACTCTTTAAAAATATATAAAAAAAATATAAATAATTTTTACAGTAAAAATTGTTTTTTTTTTCTCTTTTTACACTCCAAGCAACCTTATATCCCTCAATATCTCCAAGTCAACCTTATATCTCCCTTAATTCGTTCCCAAAGGGGATCGAACCCACCTGGTTCAGTAAAAATTGGTTTACAATATACTCACCATCATTTTAAAATAAAATTTTAAAAATCAATACACTTTACATTAGAGAAAAATATTAAAAATAATGATTTTATTCAGTTTTTAATACTTAATTTATTTTAGCCTGATCATTTAAATATTTATCTATTTTTTTAAAAAAAATTATCAAATTTTAATTGTTTTTTTAGTTATTTAGTTTAATATTCCATGTGCAAATTTTTATTTTTATTTTAGAAATTGATCATTCAAACTCAAAGAACTAATTTTAAAATTAAATACCATAAAAAACTAAATTAAACTCAACAAAACTTAGAAAAAATAAATTATATTATCCCATAATTAGGATAAAATCCCTTTAAAATATTAATGGATTAGAGTTCCAAAATATAAAGGTCAATGTAAAATATAGAATGAAACTTTATACATGAAATCTTTTTATATAAAATTTTATTTTATTTTATTATAAAAAATTAAGCAAACTGAACATCGCTCGGATAATATAATAGTTTATCTTAAAAATAATAATGGACTCACGTTTCATGGCGGTCCCACAAAAAATACAATTTCACACAAATTAAAAAAGCCTTAGTCTTGTATGCACCAGATGCACCGTGCAACTCTGGTTCATTTTAAAAAAGTTATAAAATATTACTAAAAAGTCACACATGTTACAGTACTACACTACACACACATAAGTATGATATATACTTCCTCGCTTACACTATAGCAGCTGTTAGTATAAGTTTCTTCACAGCAGTTTGCTTGCTCTTATTGTTGGTTTGTTAGGTGGTTACACTATGAAGCTTCTAGTAGCTCATCCTTTTATATTTATACTTGTAACCATCATCACAATGCTTAGTGTAATAAAAACACATATTAAATCTCTGAATGTATTTCAACATGGTATCCGATGGGTCGGTTACGATCATCTCTTCGTGGTTACTTGGTTGATCTTCGATTGATTTCTCCTTGTTAATACTGATTTCTATTTTTTTCTTCTATGGATTCCTCTTTTCCTTTATCGAAATCGTTTCTAACCCTAACTATTCGTCTTGTTCGCTCCAATTATAGTTTTTGGCATTCTCTGGTTTTAGCTATTGTTCGTGCTCACGATTTTGAGAAATTTCTGACTTGCTCTGAATCTGATGTTCCTCCCTTGGTTTCTGTAGATGCGTGTGGTGTTAATCAATTGAATCATGCTGCTCACATTTGGCATAGAAAGGATCAGTTTCTCTTGGGATGGATGCTCTGTTCGATTACTGAAACCATGCTCGGTTATGTCAATCGGTGTTCTCACTCATTTCAGGTATGGAAGGTGTTCGATGAATTGTTTCACTCACAATCGAAAGCTCAGGCGTTACATTTGAGGTTTAAACTTCAATCTCTTAAGAAAGGTGGATCTACAGTCGATGAGTATATTCTTCAACTTCGCAATATTTCTGATGCACTACATGCTTCTGGTAATGGAATTTCTGATGACGATTTGATAATGCATCTTCTTGGTGGTTTAGGTTCTGACTATGATGCTGGTTGTTAATCTTACCACTCGTTCTACTTTACCTACCTTCTTTGAAATTCATTCGATTCTCCATACACATGAAATGCGTCTTCTCAATAATGCTACTGCCCAACACTTATATTTTTCATCATCCACTTCTTCTACTCATTCTAACTCTTCTGTCGCTCCTTCTGCTAATTTTGCTGCTAAAACCAATAAATCAAATTCCTCTTACACTGGTGACAGATCCAAGGGTAAACCAAAGTTTTATGGAAAACAAAGGATTTATTGTCAGCTTTGTGGCATGCCCAATCACATTTCAGCAAAATGTTTTAAAAGGTTTGATCACTCATTTACTGGTCTTGATCCTGCTTCTCTTCCTGGTAATTCTAATGGTTTTAACTCCTCTACTGGAAATAATCAAGCTCATTTCTCTCATCTTACTCAAGTCACTAATCCTCAGACTAATCCTAGTGCCTATCATGCTGCTTTTGTTGCAAATACTTACTCTCCTCAACCTCAATCCTATTATCCTAGTGCCTATCATCCTGGCTTCAAGTATCAGCCTACTCCTCAATCCTATTATCCTTCTGATTTTTCTTCTACTTCTTCATCCCAACCTGCCTCCTCAGGTTCTAATTGGTATGTCGACAGTGGGGCAACCCATCACATAACCTCTTCTCTTGGTAATATGCATGTGAGCACTCCTTATAATGGTAAGTCCAGTTTAATTGTTGGTAATGGTGCTTCTGTTCCTATTTTAAATGTTGGATCCCTGCCTATCTCTAGCTTTAATGGTACTAAGTCTCTCATTATGAATGATGTTTTACATGTGCCTGATATTACAAAGAATTTGTTAAGTATATCAAAATTTCTTTGTGATAATGATGCGTTTATTGAGTTTCATGCTTCTTTTTGTCTTGTTAAGGATCAACGAACAAAGTAAATTCTCCTGAAGGGAGTGCTTAAGGATTGTCTTTATCAACTTAATGTTGCTGCCTTGAGAAAACCTACTGGTGCATCTTCACTTGCTTTGTCTTCTGATTTTTCATGTAATTTTGTTTCTCCTTCATCAAATAAATCTGCTAAACTAGCTGATGTCTGGCACCTTCGCCTAGGTCATCCTTGTCTTAGTACTTTGAATTCTGTTTTGAAGCAATTGAACATTCCTCTACATAAAGATATCAGTTTTTGTAATGCTTGCAAATTGGGGAAAATGCACCAGGCTTCTTTTCATTCTGTTGATTCTCATTCAAATGTTCCTTTTCATGTTATACATGCTGATGTTTGGGGTCCATCTTCTCAATTGTCTACTGATGGTTTCTCATATTATTTGTCTCTGATGGATGAATGCACTAGGTTTACTTGGATTTTTCCTTTGAAAACCAAATCTGAGGTTGCTAATCTGGTGGTTTAGTTCTTTTCTTATGTTGATAGGCAGTTTGGTACTAAGATCAAATGCTTTCAATATGATATGGGTGGGGAGTTTATTACTTTACATTCCTTCTTTAATTCTCATGGCATCATTTATAGACATTCATGTCCACACACACACCAGCAAAATAGTCTTGTAGAAAGAAAGTACCAACACATAACTGATATGGGTTTAACATTACTTGCTCAGTCTAATTTGCCTTTAAATTTCTGGTGGGATGCTTTTTCTACTGTTATATATCTTATCAATAGACTTCCTACACCTACTCTTCACAACTCCTCTCCGTATCAGAAGCTATATAATTCTGTTCCAGATTATTCTTGCATTAAGGTATTTGGATGTTCATGTTTTCCTTTTCTTAGGCCTTATAATTCTTCTAAGTTGCAATATAGATCCTCACAATGCATTTTCCTGGGTTACAACTTACATCATAAAGGGTATAAATGTTTGCATCCTTCTGGTAGAATTTATATTTCAAGTACTGTGGACTTTGATGAATCTGTTTTCCCATACTCTTCTCTGTTTAATACAGGTTTAACTCCTTCCACATCCCCCTCATTTACTACTATACCCATTCCTGATTTTTCCCACTCCAATTTTCCTAATGCACCTACACATATTCCCTATCAACCTAATCTTCCTCCTATTTCTGCCCCAATCATTTTTCCACCCAATTACTCTCCAGTTCACTCATCTGATACTGAGTCTCCTGTCCTTAATGCTTCTTCTAATTCTACAGCTTCTACTCTTCAAGTTCATATCCCTACTCCACCTCCACTCTCTACATCTTCTCATCCTATGGTCACCAGATCAAAATCTGGAATTTACAAGCCTAAATCATTTCTATCCTCAATTGTTTTTGAACCTGATACAGTAGCCCAAGCCATTGCCATCCCTGAATGGAACCAAGCAATGCTTGAGGAATACACTGCTCTTGTTAACAACCACACTTAGGAGCTTGTTCCTTCCACAAAAGACATCATTCCTATAACCACCAAGTGGATTTTTCGGGTGAAATATAAGAAAGATGGTTCTCTAGATAGATACAAAGCACCACTTGTTGCTAGAGGATTTCAGCAAAGTGCAGGGGTGGATTACTTTCATACTTTTTCTCCAGTAATTAAACCTCTAACTCTGAGAATTGTGTTCTCTCTTGCTGTTACCAGGGGGTGGCAAATACAGCAGATAGACATAAACAATGCTTTCTTGAATGGCCAACTGAAAGAAACTGTGTACATCACTCAGCCTGAAGGTTTTGTCAATAAGGATCATCCTACTCATTTTTGCAGATTAGTTAAGGCGTCATATGGTTTGAAGCAGGCGCCGAAGGCTTGGTATGACACACTTCGAAGCTTTCTTCTATCTCTGGGTTTTGAATATTCTAAACTGGATCATTGCTTGTTCTATAAAATTCAAAATGGTCATATGCTTCTACTTTTGGTTTATGTGGATGACATTTTGATAACAGGAGATTGTGACAACGATATTTTTCAATTGATTAACACACTGCATCTTCAATTCTCTCTTAAGCACTTAGGATCTGTCAATTATTTTCTTGGAATTGAAGCTTCTACTTCCTCAGGGTCAATAAAACTTACTCAGTCAAAATATGTCAAGGAACTTCTTGCTAAAGCCAATCTTTCCACTTGTAAACCTTGTTCTACTCCTACTTGTCCAAGTCTGAAACTTTCCAAAAATGATAGTCCACTCTTCTCCCACCCTTCATTATACAGAAGCATAGTTGGGGCACTTCAATACCTAACCTTAACAAGACCAGATATTGCTTTCAGTGTTAACAAGTTAAGTCAATTCTTGGCTCAACCTACTGCTAACCATTGGAGTGCTTGTAAACGTGTCCTCCGATATCTGAGAGGTACAATTCACTGTGGTATTTCTTTTGCTCCTGTTTCTAATTTTCAATTGCAGGCCTTCTCCGATGCAGATTTTACTTCTTGTCTTGATGATAGACGTAGCACCACTGGCTACTGTATTTTCCTTGGTCCTAATCTCCTATCCTGGAGTTCCAAGAAGCAAAATGTAGTGGCCCGTAGCAGCACTGAGTCAGAATACATGTCCATTGCCACAACAACCACTGACTTAACTTGGATTACATCCTTGTTTCATGAGCTCAGACTTCATCTTGCTGGTCCTGCCATTTTATGGAGTGATAATCAAGGTGCTATAACCTTGGCTTTCAGTCCCTCCTTTCATTCCCGTACAAAACATATTGAGGTTGATGTGCATTACTTATGGGAAAAGGTTCAAGCAAATCAACTTGATGTTCGTTTTGTTCCCTCCGAAGATCAACCGGCTGATATCTTCACCAAACCACTCTCCCCTTCTCGCTTCCGCTCTCTATGCTCTATGCTTGGTTTTGTCCCCAATTGTGGTCCATAGCAAATGGGGGCATGTTACAGTACTACACTAGACACACATAAGTATGATATATACTTCCTCGCTTACACTATAGCAGCTGTTAGTATAAGTTTCTTCACAGCAGGTTGCTTGCTCTTATTGTTGGTTTGTTAGGTGGTTACACTATGAAGCTTGTAGTAGCTCATCCTTTTCTATTTATACTTGTAACCATCATCACAATGCTTAGTGAAATAAACACACATATTAAATCTCTGAATGTATTTCAACAACACATGTTATAATTTAGTGCTTGGATGATGGAGCATTTAAAATTATGGTGCAATTGAACTATATTTTTTTATCTCTTATTTTCGTATATTAAATCAATACTAAAATGCTATAAAAATTAATTGAATTTATTGCAAATTGCTTAGTTTAAAAAACATAATATATTAATTTTTGTCATATTAATAACATAATATATTAAATTATTTAATATTCAAAAAAACATAAATATAATAAAGAAAAATTATCATATACTTAAAATAAAATTACAAACTCAATAATAAAATTTAAATTACAAAAATTTAAATACAACATTGTAATAAATATATCAATATTGATCTCTAATTGTAGAGAAAAAAAATTATGAATTTTGATATAATTTTTAATTTTTTTATTTTTATACATATTATTCACAGTATAAAATTTAAAATTCATTTGAAAAAGTATTTTGACAACCAATTAAATTCAGCCATGTGTCATTTTTTGTTCACCATTTGTAAATTTATTATTCAATCTTTACACTATTGTCTGCAAAAGTAATGCTCTGGGAGACTGCACATTAAGATTGATTGATTGATTTGGTAATTACGTAGGCAGAACTGCAATAATATCTTCACAATCTACCTATTATGTAGGAAGCAGGCAGAGGTTATTTGGTCATTCATTGATCTGCTCTCTATTGTTCAGAGGTTATATATCTTGAGAACTGTGCTTCTCATTGTCTGCGAAAGTAATGCTCTTGGATATTACATATATACTTACATAAATGCAGATCTAGGTGAATGATGTGTTCAGGCTTCACATTATCTTTATGATATCATTGGCCTACATGTTCATTATTCATTTCTATTTAAATGAAACCAGTTTCCCAAGCATACACAGACACACATAGATAACTTCCTGGTGGTAATGGAATCTGAAAATCCTGAAGCTCACATGGAACCTCTTGTTATGAAGGATAAAGGTATAAGGAGTGAAATATATAGTTTGCTAAAATGTTTAGAGGAAAAGTGTGGCAAACGTAGGCGCAACCTTTTCCAGAAACAACCTGTGCAATTTGAGGAATTTGACAGAATTTGGGAGAAGAAGAAGTCTGATCTCGAAAGTGGCTACAAATTGGAGCAGTCCTTAATTCATTCTATATATGGTAAAGGCACACAAAAAACAAACAACCAACTGGAGCTCTTGGCTGGTACATTAAAAAAGAAAATGGAAGAACACAATCTCCTGGAAGATGTGGAGCGTGAAAAGCTTAAGGCAGAGCAGTTTGTTGCTAGGGATCAGGAGAGACAAAAATTAGCTCAGTGGCTGGCAGGCTGCGATTTACTAGTTGCTTGGGATAAGGAGAGACAACTTCGTTTGCACTCTGAGATTGTTGTTCACGAAAGTACTGATCCACAAAATGACTCTGAGCAGACAAAAGCATCGTGCAGCCCACATCATTGTGTCTCGTTGCTGCCCCAAGTATGTACCGTTGCTATTATATACGCTTTATTTTCTTCTTTGCTATTTTGTTAGTTATTAAAATCAATTGGACGAGAAGTTTGCCAAAATCTGACACTTCGGACATCTATTGGTTTAACTAGTTTTTACCATAAGGTTCAACAAAGTGTTCTTGCAAAAAGTCTTTTTGCATGTGGTTACATGCATAGGACTCTCTCTTTAAAATATATTTTACAAATTCATGGACAGATTCTTAACTTTAACTCTTTGTGAAAAAGAACCAGTGAGTGAACAGAATATGGATAAAGTAGCTTTCAGCAAGAATCAAACACTAGACATTGATTGAATAAACTCTGTATCATAAAAAAAACACCCAAAAAACTAAGCTTGTAGAAAAGTATCTAATCAATACAACTATTTAAATTATCTAACAAAGTCTTTAAAAAGGAGAACCAAATATAATAGAATCAAACATAAGGTGACCTAAAAATATCTAAATCTCCTTTTCTATTAAGAATTTACACACGGCCGACAAAATTACACAAACTAAAAAAGAAATTTCTAACAGACCCGTGCATCGCACGGGAAAAATCTAGTTTCCAAAATGATAGAAGTGCTTTGTAAAGATTTTTCAAGAAGCATTAACTTGTTGAGTTTCTTTCTTCTTGGTCCATCACTGTCCACATTAGCAAGATCAATTACCTCACCTAATTATTTATTCTTAAGCCCATGTTATTGGCACTAGCCTTTTTAATATATACACTATCCTGATAAAGACACTACCCATTAAATGAATATACTACCTTTTAAATTCCTAAATTATCATATTAATTTTTCTCTTTCCATTTTCTCTCTTCTTCATTTTCTCCCGTCTGCGAACAAAACATACTTCTTCCCTCCTTCATCAATACACTCCAATCCACACCCAAATACACTCAATTCCAGTAAAGTTATTGATTCAAAATTGTCTGTTTCAAATAAAAAAAAATTATTAGCCTAAATTAACAAAGAAATACATATTGAAGAACCGCATAACAACACAAAAACAAAAGAGAGAGATTGGAAGAAACGACGGTTTGAAGAGAGTTATTTTTAAACTCAAATTCAGAGGTAAATTTTATCCTTATCTCCCTCTCTCTTTTTGAATTAATTTTGAATGGTAGTTGTGACTTTGAGGATTTTTACAAATCTGGAATAAATATTCCTTTTTACAGATCTGAAATAAATATCTCGGAAATATTTTTTTTAAAAAAAGACATATGTTCGACAAATTTATTCGAACAAAAATAATTTTTCGGTTGATTTCTTCGAACAAAACATTTCGAGAAAAATAACTGAAGATACTAAAGTTTTTCGACTTTTTATTTCGAATATTGTATCAAAGTTCGATTTTTTTTTTCGAAAATTACACACAATTTCAGAAAACCAGATTTGAACAATGTCGCATAATAATTTCTACAACAGGAAAAAATTTCAAATTTTGATACTATTTTCTTTTTTTTTTCCCGAAATATTTGTATAAATATATTTTTTAAATTAAGTTTTATTTTGTTTTTCCAGTTTCCGATAGTTTATGCATCGGCTTTTGTGGACGACAACTTTAGGAATATGATAGTGGAGGAATATGAATAGTAATTAGTGTTTTAATTTAAAAGGTAATATAAGTCTTTTAAGATGTGTTTTTTTAAAAAAGAATGATAGTGTATTTATGAAAAAGGCTAGTGCTAATAACCTGGGCGTTATTCTTATTTTTATGGGCCCATAGCCCATTTTCTTTTCTAGTATGAACTTGGTCCAAAGGTTTTGCTGCAAAAGCCAGGATCATATGAAAAACGTTCAGGCCCATCCTATTAATACGCATAAATTAAAGCAATAATGCCCTAAACATGGAAGGATTCCCAGCAATGCGTGCGTGATCTTGAACTTGAAGTTGGAAGGTGCGTCGTCGTCTTCTTCTTCGTACTCTCTTTCCTTTCTTCTTTGTTTCTCTGTGTATCTCGTTTATTTTTCTTCAATCTCCGGCTGCTAGGAGCTAGGTTCCGATAATGCTAATTATGAAATCTGTACAAATTGCACTACATAGTGAATCTAGCTTAATCCACCAATAACCCTGTGTTCAATTTTATTGGTATATACTACTCTGATAATGTTTTAAAAATGCCGTGTAACATTGATGAAGCACTGCAGAACCTCTGCGCCTCAAGTGACTGTTACACTTTTGAGTATCTTGATTAATTGGAGTTGTGGTTTACTTGAATGAATTCGATGTAGCCAGGTAGAGACTGCATATATGATAATAATTGGAGCTAAATTCAATTCATTCTTTTTTTAATGGTAGATGGATTTGGTGAATACATCAAATGATGGCACTACAAACATGGGACAAAGGGCAATAGAAGGTAATGCTGCTCAAGCGGATGATTATAAGAAAACAGTTGACGGGTTGTTCACGGAGGTTGACAGAGTAAGTCTTTGTACTGCACCAGAATATGTTAACGGAAATGGCAACAATGATGTCATTTTCCAGTATAATTTTAACCGTTTCAAACTTTTTTTATGCTTGTAAAGCATGTAAACTAAATGGCAATAAGATTTTATCTCAAGATCTTTAGGTTGCATGCTTACATATGTTCCATTTAAAAAATATATAATTAGGTTGCTTATACATGCTCAGTGCAGCCTGATGGTTTAATCTTTGTATGTGTTCACTGGTATTATCTACACATATTTCACTTGTAATATTTTCTCTGTCTTGCAGCTTGAGCAAAGACTAAATGAAGTTGAACAATTTTACTTGAATACAAATATAAAGGAATCAAAAACTTCTAGAAGTGCTTTAATGGGAAAGGATAAAGAAAAGGAAAAGCATGTTCCCAGCATGAAGAAGCTGCAGCAGGATGCTTTGTGTAGAGAGGCTGCTGCTGCCAAGAGAATGCAAGACCTTATTCGCCAGTTTGGCTGCATTTTTCGTCAGGTAAGTTTCTTATTTAAGCCATTGAATAGTTTAACATATTACATGATACTTGAACCACATCCAGGCGGGTGATATTTATAGCCAGATGATAGTCTGGACCTTTGAGTGTATTCAGTTCTCATTGTGTAATCATCCAAAGATGACAATTAAAATTTTTTAGTGGAATGTTGATTGTGAATTATGTGTTCGGTTGAAGATTTTGGGTGTCATGTAATTTAATTAAGTAGTCATTTTGTGGTTTAATGGTAAGAATTTGGGTAGAGAAAAAACAATATTGCCTCAGTTTTGTGGTGAAGATAACTTTTAAGATCATATTGGGACATTTCAATCCCACTTTGTTTTCTTTGCTGTGGTATTAGCTTTCAAATGATGATATGTAAACTGTTACCTAATCATTTTGGGGAGAATTCTTTTTTATTGAAACAATTCTACTTCAGGCATTAAATGATTTATCATTCCACTCTTTCTAATGTTGTAGATCACACAACACAAGTATGCTTGGCCATTTATGCAACCAGTAGATGTTGAAGGTCTAGGGTTGGATGATTACTATCAGGTACAACCATCTCGCTTCTTTTCCTAGCAATTTTCACCTACAAATCTGTAATTATTGTGGTTGGATGCTAGTCTGCAAAAGAGGGGTTTGGTACATAAATTATAATACATAGTGTTGAACTGTTGATATTTAAATAACATCATTAATCTTAACTGTCGTACCAAAGTTGAACTTATTAAGAATGAAGCTTGAATAAGTTGTAGATCCATTGAGATGGGCTGGTGGGGCTGGATACATTTCCCAGCCCAACTCACTTACTGACATGAGCTTCAGTGGGCCAGCTCCTCTCTCTCTCTCTCTCTCTCTGAGATAAAAGCTTAGCAATATCTTTCCTCTATGTCTCTCGCTCGCAAGTCGCAACAATGGCTGTAAAATATCTTTCTTTCTTTCTCTACATAGTTTCTTCTCACACCACCACCTGCTTCTTTGGAAGGTGAGTTGTATTTGAGCTATTTTTTACTCCCTCCGTCCATGAAAATTAGTCCACGCTGCCTTAAATAGCCGTCCACAATAAATAGTCTACCTACCCAAAATGGAAAATTTTCAATCATTATTTTTACTTTTTTATACACATATACTCACTTTTACACATCACATCAAATACTTTATTAATAATTAACCCTTCTTTATACTAATACACTCACTTTTACACATCAACATTAACTTTTTCTTAATAACCGTGCACAACTAAGGTAGACTAATTATCATGGACGGAGGGAGTAACTACTAAGAGGAAGATAAAATAATTACGGCAAGGGGTACTCTATGATCATATGATGGAGAGAGCTAAGGCTGAGAGAATTCAGTTGAGAATGATAAAGGTGTTGCTTTAATCTGTGGCGGCACAGCAGAGGCTAGAGTTTAAGATTAAGAGTCTTCAATTTTCAATGCTTTCAAAGATGTCTGCAACTGAAAAAATTATGCCCCTCAAAATTTAACTGACATTTCTTGCTTTTAAAAGTGAAATTAGTATCTTCTGTTTCTCCTATTAATGGAACTGTAAATTTTAAGATATAACATTAATATATTTTATATAAAAAGATGAAGCAGGCTAGCCAACCCCGCCTGCCGAAACACGGTGACTCAAACTGGTTTCTCATATATACCCACCTCCAAACCTGATAGAGTTGTCATATATTAAGTATTATTATTACTATTAGTCTTTTTTTTTATATGTTAAATCTTTTATTGAGTCATTTAAATCAATAGCCCATGGGCTTATTTTTCTTAGGGCTTAAGTTAGGGTTAGGTTTGAGTCTATTTAAGTAATTGTTTCCAGATTTCAGGATTATCTGGAGATCAAGAATATTGTAGCAACTTCGGTTGTGGGCAGAGATTGTGTCTGTGGCTGAGTGTAGCACTTTGTGGCCTCGTTTTGAGGATTTATTTATAAATTCATCGTTATTTATATTATCTCGAAGTCCTCGTTCTATCAATTGGTCCGACATCCACTGCTGCCTCCATACTCTTTTTTTTTTGAATAACTGAAACTCTCTTCTTCTACCAATAGTTTCATCTCTTCTTCAAGTTTATATTTTAAGCTGCCTTAAATATTTGATCATGTCCTTCTTCAATTGGTTCGTGACAAATTGATTTGTGTCAGATCATTGACAGGCCCATGGACTTCAGTTCTATAAAAAACCAAATGGAAGCCAAGGATGGTGCTGGATATAAGCATGTGCGCGAGGTATATTCTGATATGCGGTTGGTTTTCAAAAATGCAATGAAGTACAATGAGCATAAGAGTGAAGTTCATGTAATGGCAAAGAGTTTACTGGAATATCTTGAGGAGAAGTGGCTCAAGTTTTTACCGAAAGTTATTGAAGAGGTAAATTACTAAGTCAGTATTGTTGCTAGTATTTGGTTTCTGGTGATATTGTTTCTTACTCTCTGATATCTATGCTTCTTTCACTCGTGCATCCACTTTATTACGTTGGGAGCTCACTTATTTTATGACCTTCACTTGGAACCTCATCCACCTTTCATCTCCCACAAAATCTAACTGTTTCTCATTTCTTTTCATGTGTTTCCTTCATGACTTTTGCATCAACTATCTAATATCATTCAATTACAGTTTGTGGTTCATCCATTCTTTATCTCCCGAAAGCAACTGATACGTTGAGATTAATTGATCACAACGTCTGTCTAGGAAGAAAAACGAGAACAGGAAGAAGCTGAAGCACAAAGTAACATGCAGCTAGCTCAGGAGGCATTTCATGCAAAGTTGGCCAGAGATTTAAGCAACAAGGTACAATAAAAGGTTTTGGAAGTTACATTATGAAGAAATTAAATTACTGGGAAAGATGTAGCAATGTTAATCATTTGTTTTGTGTTTCAGCTTTATGACATTGATACGAAAATAGAACAACTCCGAGAAAGGGTGGTCAGAAAGTGCAGGTTAGTCGAAGTGCAGGAATATAAAATCAGTTGACTTTGTTATTATATGCGGTCTAACCCTGGGCCGATTATTGATATACTCATTTCTAGATCACTCCCATTCTCGGTTAGGGCCGTTAGGCCACCAAGAACTTCTAGTACGGGAGCTTTTGATTTATGTATTCATCCTCCTATCCAACCTGGACAGTTTACCTGCCATTTTGTTGGAACTAAAGGACCACTAAATAGAACTAAACTAGTATATGAATTTTCCGGAACTTTCTACCCTAGATTTGAAAAATGTCTTGAACTAATATACGTTGGCAGCATATTTTGTTTGTTTGATTTTTTTTTATTTGGGGGGTTGGTGGAATTAAGGCAGAAATTGACATTCATGTTGCTTTAAGCAGTAGTATAAATGAAAAAAAAAATTCACATTTATTTCCAATTGCAGAAGTCCTGTTTGCTCTATAGTTTGTGCTATATTAGTTTTTTATAACATAATCATGCACATAGTTAATTTGCTTGTGGTCTCAGTGGGGCAATAACTGCCATGGCTATATGAATGGTATTGGATCTATTATACACTTATACTATGTTGCAAGGTTGTTAAAAGCGATCGCTTCAGCGCATAAGCACTAAAAGTGAGGCGTAATGATGTCACCGCTTCTCAATTGACCAAGCGAAGCAATTTCAGTCATGCGCATGCTTTGGGCCGCTTTTTGCGGTGTTTGGTTGAAAAAGAAGCGGTCAAAAGCGCTGCTTCATTGAAGGGAAACTGTTACGCAGGGTTTTTTAAAAAGAGAAACTGTTCCACAGGATTTTTATAAAAACAAAATTTGGGTTAGTTTTTAATTGATAAGCCCATTAGATTAAGTAAATACCCATCAAATTTTAAAGCCCAAAAGACTAATTAATCAATAAACTCAGAAGTAATAAAATATCTAGATTCTAGGGCTGTTGGCGCTAAACTTTTTATCATCTCAGAAAACATGAAAAGCTCCATCAGTGATCAAACCTTTCTTTTCCAAGTAAGTCTTTTACTCTTTAACAATTAAGAACATGAAAACTTCTCAAGCAACGCTTCTATTATATTTTTTTCTCTCCCTTCCTTTCCCCTGTTTAATTTTTCTTTGCTACTGTTGGATTGTTAAACCTATACTGTCCTTCTATCCTTAAGGAGACTGAAAATCTATTGAATTTAAAAGAAAAATGTAATACACATGATTTATAAATATGATTAATAGCTGGTATTCAGATTAAAATTACTCTGTTTTTCTCTATCTTTCATTGTTGTTCTAGCTTTAAAAGTTAGTAGTTAATAATCTGTAACTTTTGTTTCTTTAATAATTCCTTTAAAAATTCACTTTTTTGTATGAATTAGGAACATAATATTGTTGTTGATCATCTTGAATTAAGAAATATCTAATGAAAAGCTTTTATGTTTCTCACTTTGTCTCATGTGTTTTACTAAATGAATTACTAAATATTAATGGTGCCTATGGTATTATATTATTTAATATACATAATGTTCTTAGAATGGTATGCATCACTTTGGTGAAGCGCACTTTTATTTTGTGCTTTGCGCTTAAAGCATTAGAGAGTCTTTGCGCTTTAAGTGCGCTTATCGCTTTTAACAACCTTGCTATGTTGCCATTTCATATCTAAAAAACAAAATTTCTATAAATCAAGTAAGATGACTTTGAATAGATTTGCTTTAAGGTTGTTAAAGAGTTTTGTTTGTCCTGTAATTTTCTGTTCTCATTGCCCTTGGCATTCCCCCTTTCTACGATGTTTTCTCTTTTGATAGTTAAAAGAATTCAGCAAAAAAATCTTTCATGAAATATGGACACGTTACTACAGACGCATATCAACAATATGTTTCAATCTTATGTTAGTTTATGAATGCTAAATACAACAAAATTTTTACAGACAAATAACTACGTTGGAGAAAAGAAAGCTTGGGGTTGCCCTCTCCAACTTATCTCCTGAAGATCTTAGCAAGGCATTGGAGATAGTTGCTCAAGATAACCTGACCTTCAATGTGAATGTTGAAGAGGTGGAGCTTGACATAAATGCCCAGGTTCTTATCTACAATTTTCTGTATCGTACTTGTAATTAAAATTTTGTCGATTCTAACACTTCAATTTATTTTATTTAATAATACGGAGCAGAGTGAATCAACACTGTGGAGGTTGAAGTTTTTCGTGAAGGATATATTAAAGGGTCGATGTAAAAATTTGGGCAACAATAATATCAATTCTCCGGATGCTGCTAACAACCACGAAAATAACATCATCTCCAAACATAAACTAGAGATCTGTGATGCTCTTGCCAAGACTGCAAAGAAACGGAAGAAATAGCCCACATCATAGTCCATTTTTCTGAAAATATAGAAGTTTGAATTTGTGGTTATAAATTGAGGAAATTACACAAATGAGTAGAATGACCATGCATATAGCTCTTGGCAAATGACTAATTTGGGGATTAGGTGTAGAGTTCTTCTAATTATACCCATGTGATAGTTGTTTGGTGAGATTGACACTTTTGGTGGTAGTGTTTCCCAGAAATTCTTGTATGGACTTCCCTTCCATCCCACTAGTGTGTATTTTTTTATATGATTATTCATATATTTTTGCTTAAGTAGGAGTATTAGTTATTTTTATTAATTATTTTTATAGAAGGGTGCAATTGTTGTGTTACTCATGATAAAATATTAGTGCTGTTTTTCAACTTAAGCTTGAGTTTGAAATTTATCCATGTAAGAGGATATTTATTTTATAAATAATTAGAAATGAGATTGATATCAGAAGTGGAGTGAGTATGTTTATGTATGATTGAGGATTGATTTCTGACTGGATTGCACGGGTCTTCCCAATTTACATTGTTGGGGAAATTAACAATGGACGGTAGCTTTGTCGATGTGAGTGACTCTTGCAGCGGTAAATGTGTCGGTTGTGCTTATAAATTGTAACCAATTTTTTAATTGTACTGTCCGTTGGTCGTGGTCGGTGCTTGAATATTCAAGTGGCGGCTTTGCTTCTTCAAATTTTAGACGGTGTTGCTATTGTTAGTTGAGCGACGATGGAGCTTCGGATTTCTTCCCTTCTTTTTCCGGCGACCATGGTGATTTGAATTTCCAGGTGGTGGTGAGTGAGAGGTTTGTTTGTCTCTTCTTCCTACCATATGTTATCTTTTGCCTTTCAATTCAAATAAATGTGGCCCACAAATTAATAATCAAAAAATAATTTATTAATATCTCAAGAATAACTCAAATAACAAGTCAGTACCAGCCTAAGGGTGTGTTTGCAAATGATTAAAAAAGTGAAGAATCACTTTTTTTGGGAAGTTGGTGAGACTCAACTTATCCCAAGAAAAAATGATTCTACATTTTTTTAATCTCTTGCAAACACACCCTAAATAATACTCGAAGCTTAAGTGATTAATATCTTAAAAATAAGTCAGTAATATCTCATTTTAATACCCAAAAAATTAATTTAAATAATACCTTAAGAATAAGTTTGTAATATCATAATTGTTAAAAATACACAATTCAGTGTGTTACTGCATATTTTAAAAAATAAAAAAATTTGACCCATTTTAACCTGATATACGAACCCGCAAACATTATCTAATTGAATCCGTTAAAATTAAATTAAGATTAAGCACAAACTTCAAGCTCATTCTAATGCATTTTGATGCACATATATATTTGTGTATGATAAAAAATATTGTGTGATATTATTTCACATTATATTTATTTGATTATATTTTTGGAGATGGAGTTTCAATTAACAAATTGTTAGATCCCTTTTACTATCTAGTCTGTTTTTTTAACTTTAGACATGTTCTTAGTCATTGACAAATTTATTTAAATAGAGACTTTTTTAAAGTAATTATCAAAATAGGGATAAAATGATAATGTTTAGCAAAATGAAACCAGTCGGTTCTACAACTACCGACTGGTGAGGTAGCAGGAGCAGGTGGCATGAGTATTTAATTCCTTTTCCAGTCGGGAATAGGCAAACCGACTGGAAGGGACAATAGTGTGGAAGAGAGAGAGAGAGAGAGAGAGAGCATTGAATTTGCAAATGATTTGGTTGATAAAATATCTTTATATATATATATATATATTATGATATATAAAATAATATTATTGAATATATGATAATTAATTAATTAATTATATAATTAATTATTAATGGCAACTGTCATTGATGATTTGATGTTCGTGGCCATGTGAGTGGTAGTCATGGTCTAAAATAGTTGAGAGAGAGAGATTATTTATTTGAAAATTTCCATACTTATTTGAATTTGCAGAATGCATTAAATTAAGATAATTAAAAATTAATAAATTAAATTTGACTTTTGTTAAATTAGAGTAGATTTAGGGGAGTTATATATATATATATATACGGTATTCTTTTTTTAATAATAAATAATAATAATAATAATAAGATGATTTGTTTAAAAAAGTTAAATTAATATGCTATTCAATTTAAATGTAATATAAATATCAACATTTACAAATATAATTCAAGGTAACAATGATTTAAAAAATATTTTATTTTCTCTTTTAAATTTTATCAAAGCTTATAATCATACAAAATAATAAAAATCTACTATTATAATTTAAAGATAATATATATATGACAAATTTTGAGATCTTTAATTATTTTTAATAACAATTTTCGTGATTAATAAACATTGTAAATTTATAATTTGATTGACTCATGATACTGTATACGTTTAATTTTTTTAATAATAAATTTTAACTTAATTTTCTTAATTAAGAGTCTCACTACTTATAATCCAAAAATCTCTAACTTGTATAATTTTTTTTAAGTTTTATTAACTTTAATTTTAATTTTTAAATTATTTAATTTTAAATTTAATTCTTTGATGAGTTTAAATTTGTCAAATTATAAAATAAATAAAATTAGACATTGAATAAAGTTAATTTCATTTTAAAATTTAGTTTAGTGTGCGTATATGAATATTTTATTATTTATAAATTATATTAAAGTTTATATAAATTAATATTTATTTTATTAAAAAAATTGACAATCCAATTTCAAATAATATTTTGTCTACTCTTTCAATTTTTTACAAATTTAAAATGGGCTGGTTGTTAATATTTAAAAGAGTCAAAGAAAATATTATTTAAAATAGAATAAGTTACATATAGGGTCTTTTAAAATAATGTATTTATCTAGTGGAACACAAAAAACCCCATGTTACCAGAAGGGTTACAAATGACCTCCCCCAAACAAAAATCTAACAATCCACGTTGAAAATCTATCCCCTCTCTCAAAACCCCAAATTTTCACATTCAGATTTCAAAAATTTTTTACCAAGATAGATAGATCATATTATTTTATTAGAGATTTTACCAAGATTTCTCAAGAATGTTCCAAGATATATTACGACATATTTTCCACATCTTCATTTTCGGCTAAGATACCATATCTAACCCATATTTTCGTCCATGATACCTTAATCAAGCCTATAATTTCGTTCACCACCATCCTATATTCATCCAAGATATTATTCCAAAGATTCAATCCAAGATTTATTGATTCTAGTCCTATAATTTTCGGCCATCACCCAATATTTCCAAGATATCTTCAAGATTTGTTCATGAACCATTATATTTCCTTTCATACTAGATTTCGGCCAATATTACTCATATCTAAGCCATAAATTTCGTTCACCATCTTCACATAATCATAAGATATTATTATAGCCCTATATCTTTTCATCACCTATTTATATGACCCTTCTTGATAGCCAAACTTCATACTTTCATACCCTAATTTTCGTGAATCATATAGAGAGTAAAATCCAAGAGTTTTAGAGGTTAGAGTTGAGAGAATTCGAGTTCTTGTGGAAGAAAATTTGGAGGATCATCTCAAGGATTAGAAAGCCGGACGTACACACACACAAACCGTTTTCAATTTCAAGAAAATCAAGGTGGGGATTTGACGGTGAAAAAGTGGTATTTATGGTTCGATTTTTAAATGTTTTGTTGATGTGTTTATATGTTTATATGCTAACGTTTAGAGGGGTACCCTTGTGGTACCGATACTTGTTTGGAGTATCAAAAGAGATGGGCACCCATGTGGTGTCGATATTCTACGGGGATATCAAAAAGAGATGGGCGCCCTTGTGGTGTCGATACAATTTAGTTGTATCATCAAGGTTTAAAGATATGTATATGGTTGGTATGTTTTCATGTTTGCATGTCCATTATATTTAGATCTCGAACTAATGTCCCCACGGAGTGATTATTTATGATTACTCACCCCTTTCACCAAACTATTTTTCAGATTATGTCGAGTAAGGGACGAGGTGGTCAAGGTGGAGGCGTGTGGATGTGGGAAATAAGAGAAGAGATGAAAAGATAATTTCACACGAAAGTTTGATGTTTAATTCGTTTCTTTTAATTTGATTGGATTTCGGTACTTTATTTTAATTGCATGAAGGATTTAATTTGAATTTAGGAATTTATGAATATTCTGGTACTTAGACACTTTTTAATGAAATTAGACTTTTGAAAAGATTTATTAATTTTATGACTTGATTCTATATGATAGATTATGGATTATCTTAGAGATAAATCATGTTTTAGGGTATTAAATGTTAAGAATTTAATTTGGTTAGTAAAATTTCATTTTTGGGCAGTAAGTGGACGTGTCTTATGTGATTGTATGTTGGGGATTAAGTTGCATAAGAATAGATTTGATTTATGGTCCCATATGTTAATTAAAGTCCTTGATTTTGCATGTATTAGAAATCACGTTTTACAACTCCATAAATCCCGAAATTTTTACAGTAAGTTTTTCATGATAAAGTACGCTTATAAACCAAATTTCACAATTTTATAAATAGTAGAAGTCTATGGTTTAATTTAGTCCTTTAATTACCTAGTATTCGACTTTTATGAAATAATTCAAGAAGTTTTCATTAATAAAATATTTTTACCAGTATTATATGATTTATTAAGTGTTTTAGACGTGATTATTTAATTAGTAATATGAGATTTGATAAAAGAATGATTTTCTAATAAACTAGTGGACTGTTTTCGAAAAATATAAGTTCTACAGCTGTATACGAATTTTTATGTGATTTTATAAGTATGATTTGATATTATGTGATATTTTAAGTTGGAATTATTTAGATTGCATGTAGATTTAATTATTTGGGAATTATTATTATGTTTAATAATTATTATTATTCAAGGCATGTAGATTATGTTGAGATTTTATTTTGTGATTTATGTGAAAGTATTATGTTTTAATTCAAAGAGCTTTAAAGAAAAAGAAAAATTTATTTCATGATAATTTAGATCACACCCAAAAAATTTCCTTTTCAATATTTATTAAAGACTTCCGCTGTTTATGAAAAATTGGGGTGTGACAACACATTTTCCTTAAAAAAATGTGACATCCTGTAGGGTGCAAATTCCTACGGGACGGAGGGAGTAGTAAACAGAGTGGAAATATGTGTGTACGATAAATAATTTTATTTTGATCAAAATTGATTATTATTAGTATATGCTTGCCATACACAAATCATCACTCTAAGATGAGATAATGCATTTAAAGGCTTATGAACTATCAATTTATGTTTCAACAAATTTCTTAATTATTTTTATTTTTAAATTTTTTTAAAATTATTAATTCTTGTTTTATGAGATTTTTGGTAATGTAAATTCACGAGTTTTTCTTAATTAGTTTGATTTTTTAAAATTAAAATATGATGAATTGACTAATTTCAATAGATTTAACTTTAATTAAAATGCATTTTAAAACAAAAAACAGTTTAGAAACTTGAACTCATTTGACTGAATTTATCTTAAATACTGTATTTTATAAGAACAAGTTATTTTAGGAATTTATAAAAAAAAAAAAAAACTATTACAACTAAAGGCCCTTTTACCACTAGAAACCCAACTAAGGACGCCACTGTTTAGACATATCAATGAGGGGCAGATTAATCCCTTTTATGCCTTTTTATGCCCCTAGTTGTTATTAGTACTAATCCTCACCATTCTAGCATGTAGACGTCTAATCCACACGTCATTTATGTGTATGTCACATCATTGCTGTCAACATCATTTTGCTGTCCCTCCAATATGCTACATGAAGATGGGGAAATTCCTTCCTCCACGTCCGACTTGGAGCCATGGTGATCGATTCTCACTGTAGTTTTTTGAAATTCAAATTTTGAATTTTCAACCACATCAATTTATAATACAGAGGTTCGTAATACACACACATCATTCATGTAATATTTCTTTCGCTGTCCACATTGAAACATTTATTTCGATATTTTGAAATTCAGCCATATATGATGGATATCATTTTTACAGTGATGTTTAATTCCAAATGTAGGGCACTGAAGCTTGAACGTTGTTCCTCGTTTGCTGACATTGCTGAGGAAATTGGTGATATGTGGTCCGATTTAGACAAAGGTAAGTTGAAACTTAGATATTCTGTTGGTTCCATAAGCAATTGTGTATTGAAATCTGAAATTGATTTTGAGAATATGATTGCCATATGTAATTCCATGTCGCAAACAATCATTTCCGTCGTTGTTATGCAAAGAACCTCTGTGCCATGTACTGTTAACACCTCTTTGGATTCAATAAATTTACCATCTGGTGAGGGTGAGTGTGGAGTACCAATTAGTGTAGGTCATCACAATGATATGTCTCAAAATAATAACAGTAGTAATGACAACGGCAATGTGTGTGTTAGGGGAGGTGTTTTGAAACAAAGTTTGTTGCCTTTTACAGTTGTTAAGAAATCAAGTACCAATAGTCAATCTTCAAGCTGCATTGGTGAGGGGGTAGCCCCCACCTATGATATATGCCCATATACTGAAAAAACACCCCTTCTTTCTGATTCTTGGCGTGATTTCTTTGATGGTGGCATTGGTACGATCTTTAAAAATGGTGCGCATGGGTTTAGGACTGCATTAATCAAGCATGCTACGATGCTTGGTTTTAAATATAGGTTTGTGAAGAACCGTCCTGAATACATTCATGTAGAATGCGTTGCTAAGCATTCATTCAATTGTGAATGGTATATTAGAGCTAGATGTGTCAAGACGTGTATGTGGTTTGAGATATACAAGGGTCATTTCCATCACACATGCCTCGGTCAGGCTGTCTCTTCCAAAAGAGATCGTTTAGGTCCTAAAGTAATTGGTGAGTTGGTACGAAATGAGGTAATGGCTGACCATGCTATAAGTGGTAGTAGAGTTGTAGAGATTATGAAGTCTAGCTATGGTATAGATATACCGTACTACAGAGGCTGGCGTTCAGCCGAAGAGGCCAAAGACAGTTTGTTTGGCACGTACAACCAGTTTTACAACGACCTCCGTTGGTATTCCAAAGCTGTTGTTTGCACTAACCCCGGTATTACATTACCTATACCTAATACTATATACAAAATTCATATTTTTTTGTTTACATCTCGTGCTGATGTTTTTGCTTATACGTGACTTATGCATCAGGGAGTGTGTTTGATCTGGAAGTTGATCCCATGACACATCGTTTTGAGCGGCTTTTCGTCGCATATAGAGCTTGCCTGGATGGCTTCAAAGCATGTAGGCCGATGTTATTCCTTGACGGTACCTTTCTTTACGGTCGTGCTAAGGGGACTTTGCTCACTGCAACTGCAAAAGACGGTAACAACGGTAAGCTAGCTACAAGGAATCCATGTATAAGTATTCAACATGTGAGGGTATACTTTTCCAGTTTCTTTGCATATATACGATTTCAACTTCACACTAATACCTGAGCTATTTATAAGACACCATAATATGTTTCAACTATTTTATGATGCGAACCTTACGAAGTACAGCATTAGGCACTTACAGAAATACGTAGTTGCACATTTCGTTTTACATACGAGCACTTGTGTATTTCCTTAGCATAAAATCCCCGTAGCTGCACATTTTGCATTGTATATTGATGTACATTGGTTGTGTTAAGTGTCTAAATGTTGTTTTTTAAGTTATAGTAAAAAATACTCGCTAATGGTAATGTTGTCATTTTTTACAACTCTTGTTCAGGTCTTTTCCCAGTAGCTATTGCAATTGTTTCTACTGAGAATACTTCAAATTGGACGTGGTTCCTCACCGAAATACGCGATCATTGCATACACGATAAGGAAGTATTTTACATATCTGAGCGTAACTGTGGACTAATATCTGCGTTCCCATCTGTTTTTACCACTCCCAACCATTTCTATTGTCTGTTTCACCTTTTATGTAACCTGAGGGGTAGGTTTGGTGGTGGTTCGGTGAAGAACAAAAAAATAAGTTGGCTGACTTGTTCAGAGATTGTGTGTACGCACCAAACAAGCGCATCTTTGATGATAAGATTGAATTGTTCAAGAGTGTTGGAGGTCGTGCAGCCGAAGACTGGCTAATGCAGCTGCCATACGACAAATGGGCTATTTCTCATGCACCACATATTTGTTGTTACGGTGAGATGACTTCGAATGCTGCTGAGTCGTTCAACGCTTGGTTGAAGGATGCTCGCGGACTTCCCATCACGCAGATGCTTGACCATATTCGCCAAGGTATCTACTTCTTTTCTAGTTTCTTTGCATATAACCCTACGTTCACACGCAACACACTTTCAAGTATACCCTCACATGTTGAATACTTAATCATAACTTTGCACACAAAATTCTTATAATCATCATTTCTTTTGTCCTCTGTAGAGATAAGCAGGTGGCAACTTGAGAGAAAGTCCTTAAGCGCATCGTGGTCAACCCTACTATGCCCAACAAAACACGCTCTTTGGGTGCACGAAACATATGTATCTCGGTCTTGGAAGGTATACCAGCGTGGTAATGGCAAGTTTGAAGTGTTTAGCGACCCATCTGTTGTTGTTGATGTCAACCATCGCTTGTGCTCGTGCTCCCAGTGGCATATAACAGGATTTCCATGTGCCCATGCTGCTGTTGCCATTGTGAAACACGGTTCATCTTTGGATAATTACATTGACGAATGTTTCTTGACATCATCTTACAAAAAGTGCTACATAGATATTATTAAACCCATACCGCAAACTGAGAAATATGAGTTGCAAAAAAGTGTCAGTGGTGATATGGTGCTCACTCCTATACTGAGGAACCCGCCAGGCCGTCCAAAGAAATTGCGTGTCCGGTCATACGGGGAGTATTCAAAGAAATGGAAAACCAATTCATAAATCCAGAAGATAATGCCTTTACTTTATTTACTGTTTCTGTTTCACTACGCTGCTTGTTTATGTAGTAAATTGTAGCTGTTTCATATCAGCTTAGTATGTATCTATGTTTTAAAAAGCGGAACCGGACGTTGAACCGGACACCTTAGAAATTTTGGTCGGACCGGGTTCCATCGGTCGGACCGTAAATAAAGCGGTTGAGCCGGTATGATGTCATAATTATATAAATATATATTTAATATTAAAATAAATCTACCAAATATCATACAAATATCAAATATGAAGCTAAATTCACTACAAATCTAACAAATTAAGAATCGAAAATTTTAACATTTAGAAGAAAACACGGGAAATAAATACCATGAAAAAGTTGGGCCCAAAAAAAATGAACTAATAAAAAAATGAGAAAGTTGGGCCCAAATTTCATTAATGGCCCATGAGACCTATATCTAAACCTAAAATTTCAGAAACCCACTTATCCACATTGTAGTCTTGTTCTCTTCCTCCAGCACGGCAGCACCTCCACGGCGTTTCAGCGGCGGTGCCTCCTCCACTGCTCCACCTTAACCACCGCCTCCCATCTATTATACTCTTGTAGTCTTGTTCTCTTCTAGTCTTCTTCCACGAATTTTCAGCGGCCAGGCATCGCTAGAGGAAACGCGCCGCCGCTGCCGGAGTAAACGTGCCGTCGCCGCCGCCGCTGCTGGAGGGAATGCAGCCGCCGCCACCGCCACCGCCACCGCCACCGCCAC
>JAPKLY010000053.1:899303-914495 GCA_026898435.1 Prunella vulgaris | reverse complement strand
CCGGTCCGACCGGATTTTTAAAACATAGTGGAGATGTGCTACTTATGTTTGTTAGTCTTTCTATGAAGCTACTTTGCTCTTCTCATTATAATATCCATTGAATTCACTTCTTAGACTACATAGACTGTGTTAGTCTCAAAACAATAATGCACCACTTATAACATGTAAGATGTCGAAAATAGCATAGTGGACACACCTTCATAAAAAACACATAGACACGAACACAATATACTACATGTACCTCAACACATACTCATATCATATTACATCTTCTTGAATAGCACAACTAGTCCTATCACTATCACCAACGTGATGATGTTTGCGCATATCAACGTTCCCAGCCGCACCACGTATGCTGGGAATACGCATTTTCCAATCTCGCTGGCATGAATGCAGCCCATCGATCTCGTAGATGTAACTTCATTCTCACCAATTAACTCACCAATGTTGAATGGCACACATCAATTGGAAAACCCATGTTCGTTGTAATTGTGATATAGACGCCCGGGATTGGCCGTTGTCTCACTTATACGTATCGTTGTTCGTCCACCGCACCGTCTACATTGTTCCCTTTTGTATCTTGCGTACACAACATCACTCGTTTGGTTGCTTGCACGCAACATGAACTCTTCCTCCCAATTGATAATTTTGTGTGATGTAGAATGATTTCAATATTGTGTCGGCTCATACCATATTTATAGGCCAAGCCACACAACGGTAACATTGTCAGTTCAATCTCCAACGGTCATCTACTCGGCTGGTTGTATAAACCTTGGTACATTTTTACAATGTGTGGTACACTATTGACATGTTTGGTGCATATGGGTCACTAATAGTTCATGGTTCTGCGTATGTGTGCACCTGGCCATAACCCTACACCTACTTGGTATCCTCACTCTCACAGGTACATCTACACGCATCATTGCCTGCCTACACACCTACTTAATAGACCCAATATGCATGTGGTGTCGTGATGCTGACACACCTGCCCTTAATTAGTATTCCCTAATTCCTTACTACATTCCTTTATTGTATTTTTTTATTTTGAATTATTATTAGCAGTATGAGCATTAAATGGGGAGATGTGTGGACACTATTGTTAGTCATGCGTAGTCTATTTCTATTGGTACTTTTAATACTGACATACTCCATTTTACTGCCGCTAAATTTATGAGTATTTATATTACGTACTAATTTTCGTTACTATTAATAGCGTTCACCAATTTTTACAAACTTGCCAGGATAGCGTATAAACTCCCCGTTCAAAATTTTGTATTATATTATGCACAATCTATCTTGCGTACATTATCCAAAACGTTTGCCAATTAATACTATTGGCCATATTTTGTTATTACTAGCATTTAAAACACTAGTTTGTTACTTTCACTCACACTATTTGTTAGTTATAGTGTTTTATGTACATGATATTGCAAAACAAAAAAGGAAAAAAAGGAATAATAACAGTGATGGTGTTCATACAAAATTTTCAAAAAGGAATAATAACAGTTATGGTGCTCGTACGATTTGAATTATCCAATCTGTGTGGCCTTTATCTATCTATTAATACTATTCACCATATTTTTTTATTATTATTAATAATAATTCTTCCTTAATATTACAATCCTTATTATTATTAGCAGTTAGAGTATCAACTCGTTTGTTTCACTCTCACTATTGTTAGTCATAGTGTTCTATGCACATGATATTGCAAAACAACAAAGACAAAAAAGGAATAACAACAGTGATGGTGTTTGATTCAAACTTTCAAATAGTGATTTATATTACGTGATTTGTGTTGGTATTATCTACTCCGTGTGCTCATTTTCTATCATATATTATTACTATTTTCCATATTTTATTATTATTATTATTAATTTCTTATTAATACATTCGTTATTATTAGTGTTTTAGATTACCAAATTGCTACTTTCACTCACACTATTGTTAGTCATAGTGTTCTATGTACATGAATATGCGAAACAAATAAGAGAAAACGAATAATAACAGTTATGTAATATTTTGATACACATTTCATCTTTTCAATATATTCATTATTACTTTAATTTTTTTCCCCACTTATTTATAATACAAAATGTCATTCCACTTATTACCTACTCTTTCAGCCAACTGTCTTATCACATCTAGCAGCCACCCTATCACACATATCCAATTATTTCGCCGGTGTCATCTTCAGTTAGAGGATTCCTATTGGCCCACTACTAATCCCTTATTATCATATTATTATTTCATTTCCCCCATCCGAATCAGCATTAAATGCCCGTCATCATGCATCCTCGTTTGGGACGCCGAGATTAATTGCATTCCTTGCCACATTCAGGTTTTTGTTCCCACTATTTTTACTCAAACAAGTAATGCAAGTGTCAATAGGAAGAGGATGACGTGTACAGTTAGTCCATCACTCATCATCTATTCGTCCACGTGTACACACCCCTCTATTTTTTCTCAAATAAATTCTCATTGTCTCTCAACTTGAAAACCCACCACCTTTCCCAAGCGACGTTCTATGCTCTACAAATTGTCACATCCAACATCAAATCCTCTCATTACTTATGCATCACTCCACCATTATAACTCTAGCCCCTCTTCCTCGCGAACACTTCTATCCCCAAGAACATCATCTCTCTGTTCCTGTGAAATCAATGGCATCCTCATCTACGCCACCTAATGTCACTAGGAGGATTGTCATCCCTCCATCCCTGAACCTCGGTGGCACTGTCTTTCCGGATGAGATCATGGAGGAAATAATCTCTCGAGTCCCCGCTGATAACCTACTCGGGATGAAAATGGTGAGTCCATCCTGGGCAAGGTGCATCTCCAATAGGTACTTCCTCGGCGTCAAGCATCTTGCCGAGATGAAGGCTCAAAATCGGGTTGGATATATTCTTCAGGCACAGATGGGGTTTTACCCACTCGGATATGAGCTTGCAAATCCTTCGGATGTAGGCAACCGTCGGTCAGTCATGGACAATGACCCACAATGGTATACACTTTTGAGTTGCAATGGGTTCATCTTGAATTGCACTGTGCAGGATCGATTTTTCATTGGGAACCCGACTCTTAACGAATTCTGGGAGATTCCAACTCCGAAGATCTTGTTTCCAGAAGGTGCATCATTTGCGTCTGCATTTTATGGGTTGGGTTGTGTACCTGGGACCACTGAATATAAGGTCGTTCGCATCGTCCTTTTCAACACATACACGTATAGGTCATAGATCCAAGTATACTCCACCGCGACCACGTCGTGGAGGTACATCGGCGAGTTCCCATACGAACACCCCGTTTGGGCACCCAGTGTGTATGTTGGTGGTTGCTTGAACTGGCAAATTTTGACCATTTCTCGTATTGAGAGCATCGCAAGTTTTTGTTGCAGGGATGAGACATTCTGTCTTATTCGTCTGCCTCCGGGGAGCAATCGCATAACAACTTATGGCGATTTGGGGTGCTTAGACGATGATAAGCTTGTCATGTATTCCGGCATGAGTTATTCTTTTGAAGACTGTGAGATGTGGGTTCTTGAGAATTTCGCTGACGATGGATCATGGTAAAGGTTGGTTTTCGGAGTGGGCTACGAACCGGAGGAAGAAGAGTTCATTTTAGGCATTCAGGCTCTTCGACTTTTGCGCCCAGATGGGAGACGTCTTCTTGTTCGTGTGGAGCCCTCCGGTCGTTTTCTCGAATACGACCTCATCGACAATGTTTACATCCCCGTCAACGGTCCCAACTGGTTCCATCACTGCTGCAGTGTGTTTCCTTTCACACAAAGTATTGCCCGTCTTATGTAGGTTCTATGTTTTTTAGTGTGTTTTGCGATCTTATTTACGTACTATGTATTTGGTGTGTTTTGCGATCTTCATTGCCGCCTTGCATGTTTTGGTTTTATGATGCATAGTAGTATGTTTCCTTTTGTCTGTTTCGTACTATGTTTTGTTTATTATGTAATATTTGCACGTATTACATAATAAACAAGTTTATTAGGGTTTTATAACAAGAATGTGTAGATGTAATGCTGGGGATTTTTTCAATGCTATAAAGTCACAAGTTCCCTTTTTGTTATATCTATTTTTGGCTATTTTGTGGTTTATTTGGATGTTATTTTTTATGCCCTTTTTGGGAATGCGATGCTTGATCGCACTAACCAAAAAATTATGTTTTTAAGGCTTCCATGCAACTGCAATAAATGTTGTGGTCTTCACATGGCAAAGACCAAGTAGCTGCTGGATTTCATAACTGAACTATTGAATGTTCACATTTAATTTTTTTCCCCCGGCTGGATGCATGATTGCGAAGCCTTGTCAAGGCAACACGTGTATTGTTTCTAAAACAGTGAATAAATGCAGCCAACCATAACACACATAAATGCACCAATAATTTCTGGAGGACATACTCTACCTCTATTTTCAATACCGGCTTTCGTTCTAACTTGGAATATTATGTTTCACGATCTAATACCATTTCCATTTATGTTGTTCAAAAAGACCAATATAATTTGATGGGCAATCCCAATTAAACTTCTCGTGTAGCAAAACATCACAAGTTGCCTAAAGAGCACCCTATCACTAATAGAACACTTGTTTGACCGACCGTACTATTAAAAGTTACTCTTAATACAATTTCACGTTTCATAATATCTAATACCACATACATCTCTTCATCTAAACATTGTTACTACATTGCGTTCTTTGATTCACCATTCACATTTTACTACATTGTGTTTTATAATATCTAATACCACGTACACTTCTTCATCTAAACATTGTTACTACATTGCACCAACATCCTTTAGATGTTAAAAACTCTTTTGAGATGAAACCTTTGACTAGTCAAAACCTTGTTCCATGTATAACTCAGCACCCAATAGTAAAAGCTGAATCCTTGTCCCATGTAACGATGTTTTACGAGATCTATGTTTTCTTTGTCCGAAAAAAAAATTATTTGTTCTCTAGATTAATTGATTACGTACAGGTGGTGCAAACTGCTAAAACCTTGTTCCATGTTCACTAGCATTGTAATAGTACACAACAATATGTTTTAAGACTACTAAAACCACATATTTTACGATGCTAAAACCACAATAGTACACAACAAGACTACTAATAAATATCTAATTAAGTACACAAATATCTAGTTAAGTACACAAATATCTAGTTAGGTACACAACAATATACTTCGGTACACAGAGTCAACTGCAGTACATAAAATATAACGTAGGTACACAACACTTGCGTACTCGCTAAAGGGTTTTGCTCCCTAGTACATATTACAGTGCACACAAAATAATCCCTAGACCCTCATTCAGTTCTCACACAAACACCCCATCAGTCCATTACACATAACACATCTTCCATACCAACAGTCTATCCAAGTTAAACTATATTAGACACCACACCACCACATTACCTCTTACATACTCTCTAATAGTACGCTGCTGCTTTTACTTCTCCCCGCTGACCCCACCACTGTTCTTTACCACAAACCACTCAGCCATTCTCTTGCGGTATTCTCCTGACAAACTCTTTGTGAAGCTCCTTTTGGTTGAAACTTTTCCCATTATCTCTGCCTCCATATTGAAACAAACTATGACCCCACAATCCAAACTATCAGACTCCTGCTGCAAACATGGTACCATCAATGACTTATTGTCTCTGCTACATAATATCTTGTGCTTCGCAGGTGAACTGTCTGCTAGTGTTTGTACACGAGACACAACGTAGTCCATCTGCTCAATATTTTTTGGAATTAGTTACATTAAATACTACCAATAAACTGTTTAAATCTTGCAATTCTTACAAGTACTGTATATTAAGCATAATCATGTGCTTACCATAATTTTAGCTCTTTCAAAATGCACATCCCTTGCATTCCTTGAATGTGGTGCCATTAAGTTAAAAAAACTCCAATTGCATGTGTTGAGATCCAATTTTAACAGGGTCCAGTGGTCTCCCATAACATCCGGCTCATTCTCATAATCCCGTGTCAGCAATGGGAACAACAAAATGTCATTTGCTCCTACTGTCTCCAGTCTCTTATCGACAAGCTTAACTAAGCTACGGCTTCTACTTTTTTTGTTTGACACAATTAGTTCCTGCATATGCAATGTTTGTACTCATTGTTAGCCATCCATTATTGCTATATTACCACTAATGTTTGTTCTAATTAACTCACCCAACAAGACGCTGAAAATATCACAGCACGAAATCCTGTTTGTGCCAACCTGTACCTTATTTGTAGCATAATACCCCATGCATCAATAACCTGAAATATGCATCAACACAGTTTTGACATTACATGCATTCATAAGTTAGTTGTGATGAGAGTTGTTCGTGTAAAGAACATCCAGTTACCCATGGACTATAGATATTCTTACCCCAGTCGACAACCTATCGTGATGCAGGATTGTTATGATATCCCTCACGTATACAATGCCCATCGCGTTATCTGTGCTCCAAGACACGCCCCTAAAACCAAGAAAAAAGGTATTATGAATGTATACTTTGCACATTACAGTTTTTTTATAGACAACAGATGACAAGATAGTAACTAAATTATATTTCATCCCCACACTTACTCTTCCCCACGCATATTCCACATTTCTTCTATGATCGCTTTTATGTCACGCGTTGTTTTCCTCACAGCCGTGCAGTTTATATCCCACTTAATCTTGCTTCCTCTTGCCTTCCCTTCGTGTACTGCAATCATCTCCTTAGTGTTCATCTGTGGAGTGGTTTCCAGTGCCTTTCTATCATCACCTCGCGTACGTGCCTTCACCTGACGCGTAATTGTGCTTGGATCTACTACCTTCTTTGACCTCTTCCGCTTGACTTCAGGTGTGTGGGCATTATCACTGCTCTCCCCTCCTCTGTCAATCATTTCAAACGTTCTTATTGTATCTGCCAGGGTTGCATTCTCACCCTCCAGTTTCTCCTTTGCCTTTTTAGTAATTGATAACTCTGCCAAGGTGTCCAACTCTTTTATTGTTCGTTCATCTTGAAGAACCTGTGTGGTTGTAGGATTTGTTAGTGCATTCTGCATCTGCGTTTCATTCAGTTCGTCTCTAAGCTGTTTAATTTCATTTTCCTTTTGACTTAATGCATTATCTTTCTGCTCCACTATCTCCTCGTACTTCCTCTCCATTTCGTCGAGGGCAATGTCATTAAACTGCTCAGCACTCATCATTTGGGCCAGCTGTTGTTCGAGCTTTTTATTACTTACCTCCAGACGTGCCAACTGCTCTTTCAGTGCTGCATTGTTAATATCACTTGACCTGAACTGCTCACTCTCATTTAGTCTCTTATTTAATGTAGCAATTAAACATTCTTTCTCGCCAATGAGCTTCCTCATTTGATCAACCTCACTTCCAAGTCTTGCATTATGTGCTTGTAACTCACACAATTTCTCACCATCTGCCTTGTCCAATATGTCACGCCCTCCGGTCGGATGATCACTTCCCACAGCATGCATAACATCGTCCCCAGCTCTTTTGTTGTTGTCTGTTCCAACACCCATTATGTTACTCTGACCAGTCCTTGTTTTCATACTTTCCTCTACTGTTTTTGAACTCCCAGGTTCACTGTCCATCACACTCCCAAAAATTTCCCTTTGAATGGATGGAATACTCCTCACCCTTGGTCCCTCTGTTGATTGACGTGCAGCGCCACACACTCCTCCTATGCTCCCTTCCCTCACTTCAGCGGGTGTATAATTTAATGCGTTTCTTTGTTCATTTGGTGAACGAGTACCTATTGGTATTGTTGGATACACGCAGAAGTCAGAATTAGTTGGCTCATTTCTAGGAGTACCGTCTCCTCCATCCGCTTGGGGCTCTGAATCACTTTCTGAATGACCTTCTGGAACACACCCACTCTGTAATTGTGTCCATTGTTGCTCTAGTCTCCGCAGCATGTCCTTCTCATTCGTTGTTGGTTTCAAGATCAGCCTGTGTATCTGTAAGATTAAGTCACCACATCACACCATGTTAGAGGTTGCAGCAGTATACAGCATAACCTTCCACACACAAAAAAAAAAAATTATGTATGCATTTTCAACGTTTTCTACTTACATTATCCTGTTGAAGTCTATAAAGATTTACTCTCCTAAGTGCGCCACTTAATGCAGTCAAGTCCCACTTTAGCATGCGTGGAAATGCCCCACCGTAAGTTGGCTCAATCATGTTTGTGTGTTCGCAAAGCCAAATCTAAATAAATTACATCACAACAAACAAAAAAAATGAAATAAAACGGATGTATTACAAGCTGCTTAGCAATTGCATTATACTCTACAAAACATATTTTAAACTTACAGGAAGAATGATCGCACACCCAGCAATTTTCAGATTTGTGCTTTTTGAAAGCTGTCCTATCAATAGGGAAACAACTACACCATTCCAGTCGTAGTTCTTTATTTCCTCAACCTTATCAAGGTAGATTGTGTAATGCCAGGGTACACTCGTATTCCGTCCAGGCGTGAGCACTGCAGCCATCAAATAAAGGTGGACCAATCTAGCAACATCCCCATTACCCCTTACATCAGTTTTCTGAATCACAGTCTCTAGTTTCTTAAATAAACAACTTTTCGTCAGTGGATTACCACCTTTGATACCCTGCATCCCATTCCCAAAACACCTGTGTACCCAACTCGGTACAACATAGTCAGAATTCTTCAATGGAATATGTGTTGCACCACACATTACTCCAAAAATTAGCTGCACATCTCGGGATGTAACACTCATCCTCTCCCCACCAATCAGAAAGTCGCCTGATGGTTGGTTAAATGTACTCATAATGTGCTTTATGTCCTCCTCATTTTTGTGCCACATGATCTTATAACGCTCAAAATCGACCTTTATAATTGCATCAAACAGAAGCCAAAATGGGGTCTTTCTGATCTCCGCCAGCTGCAGTTCATTGAAGCCGAGGCTCTGCAGTTCTTTTGCTGCTGTTGTTAAATTGCTTCTAAAACAGTTCCTACCGTCATCCGCTGATGCATTACCTATTGAAGTGCAACATGATCACACATCAATATTAAATAAATTCATTAACAACCAAAATGATATCTGCTAAATATTAGTTTGAATGATCGGCATACCAAAACAATTATCCGGCATTCCTTCCATGTCGCTCGAATCTGTTGTTGATGAGTACAGTATATCCTCCATAATACCCCTTGATGTACCAGGATTATCAACTGCTGCTTTAAAAAGTAGTTATTTTAATTTAAAATAATGGCAACACAACAGTCGCACTCAGGTATTACAGCATATACATATAAGTCCATTTAAAAGAAAACAATTATTCACAACATTTTCCACCCAATATACGTATAATGTGTACCTCGCCCACGCGCCCCATGCCATGGATTCTTTTGTCTTCCTTCAGCTCTTCCCCTTCTCCTCAATGGACTATTTGCATCTGTGTCCCATATTGTATCAGTACAATTTTTTCCAGTGGACGGTGCAATTGTCAAATCTAAATATGATCTAACGTATACAACCTTACACTACAAATAACAATAAATTCACCAAACTATAACCTGTTTCCGGTGTTGAAGTTCGATTACTTGCTGCTAATTGCTTTGCAAAAGATGACACCACCATGTATTCATCTACCACTGAACATATTGTTGATAGTTCCATACCAGACATTAATTGTTCATAGGAATTTTCTACGTACCGGTTACACTCTTAATACCACAATATACTAAGTCAAATGTTCTTTATATGTACTCGAAAAATACCCTACAGTACACGGCATATAACTATAGTGCATATTCGCAGTACACATTTTCATGTTTCGGTGCACATATAAATAATATATTAAAAGACCCAACTCCCATCGTTCTCACTTGCCCACCCACAATAACCAATGTTGCTTGGATTATTTAGTTTGCCACACAATATGCATTTACAACTAAATGTTTACAAAATACATACCTCTGCGTCCACGGTTCATTCTACGAACGCCATCTTCCTTAAAGTCGTCTTCTTCATGGAATCGTATTCCCGTATGGGCTCTTCTCCTCCTCATTGCCAAATTTTCAGGTGCCTGGACAAGAAAATAGATGTGTAATTGAACCTATTCACTTACCAGATTAGCCCTAAAAAAAACCCCAAATCCCAAATTTCAGTATGACACTGTTTCGATTATATATTTTCCAAAGAACCATTGAAATATCAGTTGACGAATGTTTATACATAAATAGTATGATTCATACCTTTGATTCGGCGACTCTTTCACAATCGCGCTTCGTCTCCGCGTATTCTTTCTCCTTCTCCTCGTGTATTTTCCTTTTTTTTTTTCAGATTATGAAGTAAGAAATGCATTTCAATATTTGGGGTTCAAACTGGGTTCTTCTTTCACATCAACGTACAATCAACTCACTGTTTGATACTGTTTTACTGCCATAATTCTGACACATGCAAAAGGCTTCTTTTTACATAGCCTACATATTGGAAAGGTGGAAAATGACGTGGAAAGATGTTTTTTGGCCCTATATGAATTGTAAAAAGATAGAAATCCTTATATGTATTATTGGTAGGGTAAAAGGCCCCCTAAGTAAGTGACCCAAAAAAAAATTAAGTAATTTATAAATTATTAAAGTGTTTAACTAATTGAATTTATTAGTTCTTAAGCTATTTTATGAATTTTGGAATAAAACATGTTGGATTTGTTTTATTTTTCTTAGAACTTGTAGGCTCCCATTAGTTTATTTTGACATCTTATAAAATATAATTATCCTTTTTTTTCAAAATAAATTATACCAACTTATAAACTTTTTCAAACATCCCTTACTTAAGACAGAAATTAATAATTTAAGAGTTTTAAAAAATTAATTTAGAAAATTTTTTGAAATAAATTTTAATAGCTTAAGCGTATTTTGATTAATTATGTCTTTTTAAGATTTAATTGTAAGATTTGTAACTATAAAATAGAAATTGTGTTAATTTTTATTATAAAAAAATTTTGCACTATAATTTCTTTTTAAAATATATATATTTATCGCGAGTTAGAAGTAAATGGTGTAAAATAATGTTTGAAATGTGGTACAAAATTAACATTCATTCTACTCCTGTGCGTATTAAATGATATACGCTTATTTATGTGTAAAGCTCCTCCGTCGCACGTGGCGATTTAGCTGCGTGCATCATCATAACATAAATATGCCGCGACTCCAGTCCTCCATCATTCAATCTCCATGGCGGAGGAGGCAGCTAGGATCAAGTCCATATCCGTCTACCCGATCAAATCATGCCGCGGAATTGCCGTCTCACAATCCACTCTTACTTCTAACGGTCCCTTCTTTATTAGCTTTCCATTCCATGGATTTGGAAATCCCCAAATTGAAATTTGAGATTACACTGTGCAGGATTACGCTGGGATCGACTAGGGATGATCGTCAATTCTAAAGGCAGGATGTGTACTCAGAGAGTGCAGCCTAAGCTGGCTCTAATTGAAGTTGAAATGCCTGATGAAGCTTTTTCACCAGGCTGGCGGCCAAACAACACCTCCTTTCTGGGTAAATTAATTTGTTTCATTAAATTAAATGCTTTTTAATTAGTTTGGCAGTAATTCGTGCAGGTAATTTAAATATGTAAAACTTGACAGTGATAAAAGCCCCCGGTATGAACAGTGTGAAGATTCCGTTGGTGGAAGCAGGTGGTGCAATTGCCACTGGTGTTTCTGTTTGGGAATGGAGTGGCTCTGCTTTCGATGAGGTAGACGAAGTTGCTAAGTGGCTCTCTGAGTTTCTTGGCAAACCGAGTCGACTCGTTCGTTTTAATGAAGGTTCTCTCTCTCTCTCTCGTCAATATCTTGGCTTTTAAATTTGCTACAATGATACACGATGTAATAGAGCATGAGGCATTGGAATATGACTTGTTAGTTATTTTCCGTTTATTCTGTAATTATAACAAAATCTGCTAATTAATAAAATGATCTAATTTTTTTATTTGTAAAAAGAGATTCCAATGTGAATTAAGAAGTTTGATTATTCTGTATCTATAAATTTGGAAGTTGGGTTCCAAGTATCAAAATAACAAGGTTGATGTTGAAGTGCAGCATCAGAATGTAGGTCTGCAAACTCGGATTACGCCAGAGGCCATACCATCAGATTTACCGATTGGTATCCCTTTCACATGATATCCCAAGTATGTTGTGCACTTCTTTTACCTTCCACAATCATACATACAACTGATTTGGTTGGTACACTTGTGCAGGAATCATTGAATGCTCTAAATGATCGTCTTTCAGGCCCTATTAACATAAACAGATTTAGAGCCAAGTTAAGTACCTTCCCATGACATTTTCTTAACCAATATTGAAATACTAATTACTCGATTGATCTTGATATATAGCTTTGTTGTTGATGGATGTGAACCATTTTCTGAGGATTTGTGGAATGAGCTCAAAATAAACGGCTTCATTTTCCGTGGGGGCGAGCTCTGCTACCGCTGCAAGGTAAAACCTATTGATAAGATCTTGTATGCATACTATTGCACGAAGCAGTTGCAGCAGCCCAACTGAAGCTTAATGTTTGCTTAGCTTTCACATGATCATGAACAATATTGCTTCTTGCAACTATATATACATTCAGGTCCTTAAATTTGCTTCTTGCAACTATATATACATTCAGGTCCCAACAATTGATCAAGAAACAGCAGTACCAGAGCCTAGACTGACACAGACCCTCTTGACTTTTCGATCCGACAAAGTACTGAGTCCGGCCAAAGAGAAACACCAAGGAAGGGTTAGTACTACGAATTGTATACAGTTTGATTGAAGATACATGCATGATGAAGTTTTATACAGGTTTACATGGGACAAATGCTAGTATGCACGAATTACACACCAGAAGAGAGCAAGCTGAAGCGATCAAAGTGGGAGACGTTGTGCATGTTTTGAAATCTGTCTCATCCTATGATGACTGCCTCCTTTAGCTTTATCTTTCATTCTCTCTCCTCGTATTAACTGATGATTATCGATCGTAATAATAATTATGTATCAGCATTCGATAAGTTTTGGCATATCTTGTTATTGAAGTGCACGGAAATTCTAGTATAATAATAAGGCGAAATTATTATTTCGCTCCACCCATGAGACCTTATTTTTTTAACTTTACCAACTCTGTATAAATTATAAAATAATTAGGCATGTTAAATGTAAAGAAGTTGGTTAAAATTTCACTATTCATGATTTAAAATAAATATGTATATGTGCCTGTGTATATATTTATGCGTCGAATCATCATTTGAACTACACAAACCCAAAAAAATAATAGTAACACTAGTTTTACATTTTGAGTTTAAATAACAGTTCCAAACTCAAATTTGCATTATCCCATATTATCCCCAGTTGAGAAAACCAATAAATTATCCCACAATTTGCATCCCTTCTTAGTTCTATCACAGCCAGAAATGGATCCTCTATGTTCTTGTGTAAAATTTGTATATATTTCGTAAAGAAAAAGAGAAGCATGATAAAATCATGAGTAAAATACAAAAAAAGCAGAACTCAAGAATTGTATCTCCCCCTCGGAAATATATTACAAAAGAATATAGAACCTGTATCTATCACGGGCCTGGGGATTTGTCAAAACGGACCGACGAAGCGGTGCCAGCCTAAACCCGCAAAAGTCCACCTTTTGGCGAGGCGAACTGAAAATATGGCGGGCTGCAAAAACTTCAACTCAACCCATTTAATGACGGGCTTTGGCGGGTTATCCCAAAAAAAAATTTAATAAATATTTTAAGGGTAAGTTACATATAAGGTCATTTAAATAAAATCACATAATAATATATAACTAAGATCTTGCTACGAGAGTCACAAATTGCATAAAGTAAAATTCGTCAAATATAATGCAAATCTCATGTGAGAGTCACAAATTTATAAAATAAAATTCACAAAATAATTTAATAATTTGAAGATAAAACCACAAACCACATAATAATTTGAAGATAAAAATTTAGCACAAACCACAAAATCTCTTAAATTCGTCAACCATTACATTATTAAAATCATCTTGGTGGCAACGATTGACTACGGCAGAAAATCGGAGAACTGCGTAGAGTGGCACCATTATTAATTACTGCGTTGACAATTTGAGGCTTAACTACTAGTTTTTTTTTTTTTTTTTTTGTGAGAGGGAAATGACAATTTATTATTTTGTTGAAAATGAATTAAAAAATAAATAATAAAAATTTTAAATTTAAGAATTAATTAAAACAACATCATATATAATACATGTACTAATATATATACACACATATATACTCCCTCCGTCTCAAGACTACTTTCATAGTAGTCCTGAGCACGCGAACCAAGAAAAAATAAATATGTGAGTATAAAGTTGAATAATAAAATAAGAAAAAATATATTTTATTGACTTTTGTGTGTGTAAAAAGTTTCATTTTTAGGGGTGTGAAAAAAGAGTTGAGACGTCAAAATAAGGAAAGTGTGAAAGTAGTTTTGGAACGAATGGAGTGATAAATTAAAACTGGCGGGCTGGCCCGCCCCAGCCCCTCCTAGCTCGCAACCCAAACGGACCAATCCACCTAGGCCCGCCTCCATGCGAGCTTTAAAATACTTAATCCAACCCTCATTTTATTATTGCGGGACAGATTAGCCCAATGTGTTCAACCCATTTTGACGGGTCTAATGCCACTTTTTTTATTAATCACAAAGGTATACATGAAATTATGCGTGACAATGCATCTTTAATCAAGGTTGAGCATTTGAAGTATACGTAATTAAAGGCTTAATTGCAAAATAAATAGCTATATTTTCGTAAATTGTAATTTAATCTAAAATTTTAAATTTTGGCAAAATAAATACATTTCATATTTTTTACAATTCAACCTTAGGTTATTTTGCCCTTTGTACAAAAAATAATGTGGACAAATAAATTAATATTCATCATCTCAATAAGCATCCACATCATTAATCTAAAAATATAAATAAAATTATTAATATTATAAGTATTAAAAAATGCATATAATTTTTAAAAAATTTGCCTTTTTTTTTAAATTTAAAAGTTTAAATATATTTTAGAAAATAAATTAAAATTAGAAATAATTAGTTAAACATTATATTGTCTATAAAATAAATAAATATTTTATTATATTTAAATACATAAGTAAAATACACACACACACACACACACACACATATATATATATATATA